>CM056049.1:736663319-737110909 GCA_029574335.1 Rana kukunoris
ATTGACGGCGCAGGTGTTTGCAACAATGAGGCACACATGGCGTGACAAATTCTGGCGCCTACTGGCTTATATAAACCTTCTGCTGTAAGCACTAGATTGCTGGATTATTATCAGCTCCCCCATGTCCTCTGTGCTTCTGTGGATCCTGATCGTTGGACCTCCTGTTACCGACCTGGCTTGCCTGACTAAGCATTGAGGACCAATGCGAAACGCGTCAGTGTTTTTTCCCCACTGTATGCTGTTTTTGTAGTGCATTCTTTTTACCCCAATAAAGGGCATTTTACATTCTTTGAAGTGCGGCTGTTCATACCTGTTTTCTCCTTCGTTTGCCTAGTGCATTGCCAGCACCTGTTTGGTTTCTGGACGGACATTGATCACCTGGAGCTCACCTGGAGCGGTTGTCTTTCCCATTTGACCAGGAGAAGTACCCCGGGGGGCTTTGAGTTGCAGAGACAATTATCAAACAATGGTCAAGAAAAGGTATCAAATAAAGATCAAATGTAATTAGCATAATGGTGTAATTTAATAGGGAGAACAAGGGTTACAGAGTAAAGGAGATCCTCCAATAGGAGTCAAAAACATGACCTCTAAACAAAACAATGTAAAAACATTAATAAACAGTAGTATATTAATTAAATAAACGTATGCGCAAGACCCCGGCGCGTTTCGACCCTTAAGTTGCTGTGGGTCATCTTCAGGGGGAAATGAGGTTGCATTGGCTTCCTCTGCCCGTCCTCAGTTTCTTCCTTGTCCCTGCTTTCTCCCCCCCCTCCTTTTCCCCCCTCCACCCCCCTCCGGCCCAGCGTGGGGTACCCTCTCTTTTGCGACTTCCTTGAGTCATGAGGACGGCCCACCTTCCCCATTTTTTGGCCCTTTTTGTTCCATCCCGGCCTCCCTTTCCTCCACCTTGGGAGCTCCTCCCTAGTTGCCTGCTGCCAACGGTGGATGCTCTGAGCGGTCCACCCTTTCCAAGCCATGACGCTCACCTTGGTAATTATACATACTATATGTACATACATAATCAATTATTTCATTTTTATAACTTATTGTCTGCATTATGGACTTTATTTATATTATACAGTTATGTGGTCTTGATTGTTGCAATCCGACAGTTCTCATCACTGTACCTATATTTCCTTATAGAACCCCTGAAGCTGACCCACAGCAACTTAAGGGTCGAAACGCATCGGGGTCTTGCGCATACGTTTATTTAATTCATATACTACTGTTTATTAATGTTTTTACATTGTTTTGTTTAGAGGTCATGTGTTTGACTCCTATTGGAGGATCTCCTTTACTCTGTAACCCTTGTTCTCCCTATTAAATTACACTATTATGCTAATTACGTTTGATCTTTATTTGATACCTTTTCTTGACCATTGTTTGATAATTGCCTCTGCAACTCAAAGCCCCCCGGGGTACTTCTCCTTTTCCTCAATACGTCAATCAGGGGTGTGCAGCACAGAATCCACCCTTGGTATTGCCTTTCCTTGCTAAAATTCTCATTTGACCAGACATCCCCGGTTTCAGGGGACAGTCCCCAGATTGAAAACACTGTTCCCGGCCCATGACTGTCCCCGGTTTTGTCCCCGGATTGCGGGGGTGGACTTAGGGTTGCCGCCTGTCTGTTTTTTGAGACATGTGTCTGTGTCTCTGCCTGCCTCTAACCAGACAGTGTCTCACCCAACCCACTTGTGGCTCACTGTGCCGCCATGTCTGCAGTGATATCTTCTCCCGCCGCCTAAACTTTCTCCCTCCCCATCTACCCCCTGCACTCAGCACCTCCATCCACTCAGTGTACTACAGGTGGGACATGGAGGTGGAGCCTCCATCTTGCTTTGGGCTCTGGCTGGCTGCAGGAGGCATACAGAGGTGGGGTCTCAGGTGGAGCCTCCATATTACCTGCTGCTCTCTTGAAAACTGTGCGGAGATTGCATTGGGGTATTGTGTATGTCAGGAATACAACAAAGGGTTCTCACCTCCCCCATACACCATCCATTCATACAGCAGCCCCCCCACACCATCCATCCATACAGCAGACCCTCCCCCAAACCATCCATCCATACAGCAGCCCCCCAAACACCATCCATCCATACAGCAGCCCCCCCCCACAACATCCATCCATACAGCAGCCCCCCACAACATCCATCCATACAGCAGCCCCCCCCCCCACAACATCCATCCATACAGCAGCCCCCCCACACCATCCATCCATACAGCAGCCCCCCCCCCTACACACACACCATCCATCCTAATTTCTAAGAAGTATCTTTTTTTATCTCACAGGTGAAATGTGAGAAATGGACTCTATCTCTAACTATATCATACAATCATTCCATAAACACATACCACATACACTGTATATATCATTTGAGGAAAATATGCTTATTAAATGGTAAATTTGCCCAAAATAAAAAAATGTCCCCGGATTTCATTTTTAAAATCTGGTCACCTTACATTGGCAGTCAGAGTGAGTCTAGAGCTGGGCTGATATTACTGACAGCAGAGTGGAGAGCACAATACATAGACATTATACAAATCACCAACATGACATCATATATTACAATATCCATAAGATCTCTATACACATCAGTACTGGAATTGTTATTTCTCCCATTACATAGAGCAGTTTTGATCTTTCAGAAGCTGTGTGTAAAATCCCCCCTTCATACAGGGACATTATCAGAGTACTTACTGTACCTTGGCACTGTTCTCCTCACTATGTATCCTGGGAATATAAAGATTTGTATTATAATGATCATCTTCCTGAGTATGTTGGAGTCCTCCATGTATGCCCATACTCCGGAGAGGTTCAGCTGAGCGTTCCATCTGATGACTTCTCACATCACCTTTTATATACTCTTCTCATCCATTACTTTGGTGGTGATCAATCCCAGTGGGGGGCCGATCATTTCCCAAAGGTGATCATTTGTTTATTTTCAATACTAGGAAAAAACAAACAATCTTCACATCCCGAAATAAACATTTGATGTCACAATACTGAGCATGGGAACTGAGAACAAAGAAACTTAAGGCAACATTTTTTTATGGAAGATTGTAATCTCCTCTATCTTTATATCAATGTTATTTGTATGTAGAGATGCACGATTCTGGCTAAAATGAGAATCACAATTTGTTTTGCATAGAATAAAGATCACGATTCTCGCCGTGTAACATCTTCTTTCACATTATGCAAAAAAAAAAATGGGATAACTTTACTGTTCATTTTTTTATTTTTATTAACCACTTAAGACCCGGACCAATACGCTGGTAAATGACCCAAGGTGTTTTTGCGATTCGGCACTGCGTCGCTTTAACCCCCCTGCCGGTATCCCCGAGCGCGACTCGGGGTGGATTTTTCAGGTAAATATCGATATCCCCGAGTCGCGCTCGGGGTGAATGCAGAGCCTGCAGCGCGCGCTGGCTTACCTTGGATCCAGGCAGGGTATACTGTACTTACCTTGTCCCTGGATCCAGCGATGCATCCCCACTGTGTGAGCGAGTGGCGTCCTCCATTCGACTCACACAGTGCCCGCGCGCCGCCGATCTCCATTCCCTGCGACGTAACGGCGCACGGGGGCGGAGACCGGCGGCAAATTCAAAAAAGTAAACAAACACATTACATACAGAATACTATAATCTTATAGATTACAGTACTGTATGTAAAAAGTACACACCCCCCCTGTCCCTAGTGGTCTGCCCAGTGCCCTGCATGTTCCTTTACATAATAAAAACATTTTTTTTGTGCCTGCAAACTGTAGATTGTCCATAGCAACTAAAAGTGTCCCTTTATGTCAAAAGTGATTTTAGAGCAGCTAGAAAACAGCGATTATAAATGATAATCACTTGCAGAATTGAGCGATAGCGATTTGTGGGGAAATTCGTCATAAAAAAATAAAAGTAATGCCAGGGACAATTCTGCAACTGAGCAAATTTCAGTGATTTTGATTTGATTACATTAGTGAATAATTTTTATTATAATTACATTATTATTTGTTATAATTATTTATAGTTATTTATTATATTATAATTTTATGATTTTGTGTTTCAAACTTTATCATACCCGGGATGTCTACTAGACTCTGGTTTGGACAAATTTAAGTGAGTTATTCCTAAAAATTGCAGGCCTACAGTATAAAACGCAGAATTTCCATGCAACATAATTGTACTGCTTTTGGTACGTAATTCCAGACAGAATCATACCGCCAGGGAGGTTAACAGACAATTGCGCGGTCGTGCGACGTGGCTCCCAAACAAAATTTGCGTCCTTTTCTTCCCACAAATAGAGCTTTATTTTGGTGGTATTTGATCACCTCTGCGGTTTTTATTTTTTGCGCTATATACAAAAATAGAGCGACATTTTTGAAAAAAAAAACACTATTTTTTACTTTTTGTTAAAAAAAATAATCAAATAAACGAAATTTTAGTCAAACATTTAGGGCAAAAATTTATTTAGCCACATGTCTTTAGTAAAAAAAAAAAATCACAATAAAAAAAAATAGCTACCTAGCGGGAACAGCGACACTAATACAGCGATCAGAAAAATGATCGCTTAGTGACGCTGGCAATAGGGAGTGAAAGGGTTAACTAGGGCGGTGATCAAGGGGTTAAAACTTTATTAGGGGGGGTGGGGGGGCTACCCTGGACCTAACACTAGCTGACTTTCACACTGCCTGTCACACTGACACTAAATGCAGTGATTAGATCACTGCATTCAGTGACACTGTGACAGGGGGGGTGGGGGGAGGGCAGATCGCAAGGGGTTAAGTATGCCTATGTGTGTGTATGTCAGTGTAATGTTGGTGCAGGACTTACTGTGAGGTGTTTCTCCCATCGCAGTGGTTGGAAATACCGCTGCGATGGGAGATTACATCACTTCCCCCTTCCTGTGTTTACACAGGAGGAGGAAGTGACAGGAGACTGGGAGCGCAGCGATTGGCTGGGAGCGATCGCGGGGGGGCGGGCAAAAACGGACATCCGCCCTCCCGTCCCGGATCGCTCCCGGAGACACAGGGACCGCCGCACGCCGCGGAGGGGGTCCCGATCGGACCCCCGACCCGCTACTGGGCGAGGACGTAAATTTACGCCCTTGTGCCCAGCCGTGCCATTCTGTGGCCGTAATAGTGCGTGCGGAGGTCCTTAAGTGGTTAATTAAAGTGTATTTTTTTTTTAAATTGCATTTGAAAAACCACTGCTCAAATACGGTGTGACATAAAATATTGCGAAAACCACCATTTTATTCTCTAGGGTCTCTGCTAAAAAAATATATATATCATGTTTGGGTGTTCCAAGTAATTTTCTAGCAGAAAATACTGGGCCAGATTCAGGTACAATTACATTGGCGCAGAGTATCAGAGATACGCTACGCCGCCGTATTTTACCAGGCTCTACGACGAATTCTGGTAGATTTTTGCCCATACGGTACGGCGGCGTAGTGTATTTTTTGCCGCGGAATCGAAATACGCAATTAGGGGGCGTGAAGCATTTAAATTAGGAGCGTCCCCGCGGCGATCGAACTTCGCATTCTCCGTTCATAAATTTCCCGCCGTGCATTGCGCGAAATAACGTCGTTACGTCATTTTTTATTTGAGTAGCGTCGTTTACGGACATTCCTATTCCCGGACGACTTACGTAAAAAATAAAAAAAGACGTCGGAAAACGTTGAAATTCGACGCGGGAACGACGGCCATACTTAACATGAGCTGTCTAATATTAGACCAGATAAAAGCTGGAATAACTTTACGCAGCGAAAAGATGACTAAAGGTGCCGTAAGAGATTGCGATTGACGTTCGTAACTTCGTGGATCGTCAGCAAAAGCTCATTTGCATACCCCGACGCGGAAAACGCCGGGAACTCCACCAAGCGGCCGCAAATTTATTGCAGCGTAGATCCGAAGGCGTACAAACACATAATCCAGGCGGATTGAAGCCCGCAGCCGTATTTTCATGGTTTGAGGTTTCAGAGTAGTGAAAAAACGCGCGTAATTTGAAAGTACTCCGGTCTAACGCGAGATAGACAGGAGTAAGGGCTCTGTGAATCTGGCCCATAGATTTTTACTTGTAAGCAACAAATGTTAGAAAAGGTTTGGTCTTTAACCACTTAAAGACCGCCTAACGCCAAAATACATCAGCAGAATGGCACGGCTGGGCACAATCACGTACCTGTGATTGTTAAATGCCCAGTCGCAAGCACGCGCCCGCAAACCGGTCCGAAGCTCCGTGACCATGGCCCTGATCGCCACCAGAGTCCCGCGATCGGTCACAGGAGCTGAAGAACGGACAGAGGTGAGTGTAAACAAACCTTCCCCGTTCTTCACTGTGGCGCTGTCACTGATCGTGTGTTCCCCGATATAGCGAAAGACCATCAATGATGTCACACGTCCAGCCCCGCCCCCGTACAGTTAGAAACACATATGAGGTCACACTTAACCCCTACAGCGCCCCCTAGTGGTTAACTCCCAAACTGCAATTGTCATTTTCACAGTAATCGGAGCATTGTTATAGCATTTTTCGCTGTGAAAATGACAATGATCCCAAAAATGTGTCAAAATTGTCCGATGTGTCCGCCATAATGTCGCAGTCACGAAAAAAAAAATCGCTGATCGCCGCCATTAGTAGTAAAAAAAAAAGAATAAAAATGCAACAAAACTATCCCAAATTTTGTAAACGCAATACATTTTGCGCAAACCAATCGATAAACGCTTATTGCAATATTTTTTTTTTTACCAAAAATAGGTAGAAGAATACGTATCGACCTAAACTGAGGGGAAAAAACGTTTTTTTTTATATCTTTTTGGGGGATATTTATTATAGTAAAAAATATTGTTTTTTTTTTCAAAATTGTTGCTCTATTTTTTGTTTATAGCGCAAAAAATAAAAAATAAAACACTAAAAGAAAGCTCTATTTGTGGGAAAAATAGGACCCCAATTTTGTTTGGGAGCCACGTCGCACGACCGCGCAATTGTCAGTTAAAGTGACGCAGTGTCAAATCGCAAACACTGGCCAGGTTCTTTACCTGCATAAAGGTCCGGGTCTTAAAGCGGATTTCCACCCAAAATTGGAACTTCCGCTTATCCCACTCCCCTCCCCCTTACATGCCACATTTGGCATGTAATTTTTTTTGGGGGGGGGGAGTGGGGGCTTCAGGAGGAGTGGGACTTGCTGTCCCACTTCCTCCTTCCGCCGAGGGGCTGGTTAGGCGATTAAGCTTAATCGCCTACAGCAGCCCCTCCCTGTAGGCGGTCACCTGGGACACATGACAGGTCCTATGCGATCGCCTGTCCAATCAGCAGAAGGCCGCGCCGCGCGCACATGCGCAGTGCCGCTCGCGCATGCGCAGTGGGTGCCTGGCCGTGAAGCCGAAGGCTGTCACGGCTGGGTGCCCACGGTTACGATGAGGACGCCGGCTGGGGAGGGGGGAAGAGGAGCGGAGCCCCGGCCGGCGCGTCTCTGGAACGCTGGAGCAGGTAAGTGAGTGTTTATTAAAAGCCAGCAGCTACACTTTTTGTAGCTGCTGACTTTTAACCACTTAAAGACCTTGGGTGTTTTTCAGTTTTGGTGTTTGCAAGACTAAAACAGTTTTTTCTGCTAGAAAATTACTTAAAACCCCCAAACATTATATTTTTTTTCTAACACCCTAGAGAATAAAATGGCGGTCATTGCAATACTTTTTGTCACACCGTATTTGTGCAGCGGTCTTACAAGCGCACTTTTTTTGGAAAAAAACAAACACTTTTTTGAATTAAAAAATAAGACAACAATAAATTTGGCCCAATTTTTTTATATATTGTGAAAGATAATGTTACGCCGAGTAAAATAATACCCAACATGTCACGCTTCGAAATTGCGGCCGCTCGTAGCATGGCGTCAAACTTTTACCCTTAAAAATCTCGATAGGCGACGTTTAAAAAATTCTATAGGTTGCATTTTTTGAGATACAGAGGAGGTCTAGGGCTAGAATTATTGCTCTCGCTCTAACGATCGCGGCGATACCTCACTTGTGTGGTTTGAACACCGTTTTCATATGCGGGCACTACTCGCGTATGCGTTTGCTTCTGCGCGCGAGCTCGTCGGGACGGGGCGCTTTCAATTTTTTTGGGGGGTTTTCCTATTTATTTGTATTTATTTTAACATTTTTTACACTGAAAAAAAAAATATATAATAATTGATCACTTTTATTCCTATTACAAGAAATGTAAACATCCCTTGTAATAGAAAAAAGCATGACAGGTCCTCTTAAATATGAGATCTGGGGTCAAAAAGACCTCAGATCTCATATTTAGGCTTAAATGCAAAAAAAAAAAAAAAAATTGAAAATGTCATTTTTTAAATAGCTGTAAAAAGAAAATGTCTCTTTAAGACGCTGGGCGGGACTGACGTTTCGACTTCACTTCCGCCCAGTGCTGCTATGGGGGACGGGTGGGGGTGATTTTTCCCTCACTTGTATCCCAGCAGAGGAGCCGCACAGACCTGATCGCCTCCGCCGCTACCGACGGCAACGGTAAGCGGCGGAGAGCACGGGAAAGCGGCGGGAGGGGGGCACCTCTCCGGTCACCAATAACGGCGATCTCCCGGCGAATCCGCCGCGGAGACCGCCGTTATCGTTTACAGGACCCTGCACTGAAGAGATGGATATCTCCGTTGTGGTAGCAGCTGCTGCCGTTA
Organism: Rana kukunoris; assembly: GCA_029574335.1. Lineage (NCBI taxonomy): Eukaryota > Metazoa > Chordata > Amphibia > Anura > Ranidae > Rana > Rana kukunoris. The sequence goes on from CM056049.1 coordinate 736,671,985, forward strand.
CCGAGATATCCATCTTTAAAAAGAGGACATATATATACAGTGCAGGGTCCTTAAGTGGTTAATAAACATAAAACAAGGCTGGAACACCCCTTTAAGTGGTTAATGCATTCTATGCATTAAGGTGAAAAAACATCTAAGTATTAGCGGCCCCCCAGCCCCCCCCCCCCAGTTTACTTACCTGACCAATCGAATGTCCCGCACCGTGAACATGCTCATTTATTGGTTGATTGAACACAGCCATTGGCTTGCGCTGCTGTCAATCACATCCAATGACGCGCGTGCCAGGGGCAGGGCCAAGTGATACAGTGAGCGGCTATGGCCGTCGGCTGTATCACGGGAACGCGCCCGCAAGAACTCAACACCATGCAAGCTCGCATGAAGGTGTCGAGTTCTTGCGGCGGGGAGCTGAGACAGCCGCCGAGGGACCCAAGAAGACCAGGTTCGGGGACACTCTGTGCAAAACGAGCAGCACAGTGGAGGTGAGTATAACATGTTTGTTATTTAAAAAAATAAAAATAAATTGTCTTTAGTGATCCTTTAAGTGACGGTTCACACAGGGGCAACCCGACTTACAGCGCGACTTTGCAAGGCGACTTCAGCGCGACTTTAAATTGCCTCCAGGACAGGCGACTTTGGCTGTGGCCAATCACAGAATAATCAGCTCTGTGGGAGGGAGGGGTTTCCCTGAGTAAACTATTTCCTTTTCCTGTAAAGTTGCTTCAGTTAAGACAGAGATCCGACTTTGGAGGCGACTTCCATTGAAATCAATGGGAACAAGTTGCCTAGAAGTCGGATTGAAGTCGTACAGGAACCTTTCTGAAGTCGGAGCGACTTTAGTAGTGTACATTAACCACTTCAGCCCCGGACCATATTGCTGTACAATGACCAGAGCACTTTTTGTGATTCGGCACTGCGTCGCTTTAACTGACAATTGCGCGGTCGTGCGATGTGGCTCCCAAACAAAATTGGCGTCCTTTTTTTCCCACAAATAGAGCTTTCTTTTGGTGGTATTTGATCACCTCTGCGGTTTTTATTTTATAAACAAAAATAGAGCGACTATTTTGAAAAAAATTCAATATTTTTTACATTTTGCTATAATAAATATCCCTAAAAAATATATAAAAAAACATTTTTTTTCCCTCAGTTTAGGCCGATACGTATTCTTCTACATATTTTTCGTAAAAAAAAATCGCAATTAGCGTTTATTGATTGGTTTGCGCAAAAGTTATAGCGTTTACAAAAAAGGGGGTCGTTTTATGGCATTTTTATTAATATTTTTTTTTTACTAGTAATGGCGGCGATCGGCGTTTTTTTTCAGCACCGAGACTATATGGCGGACACATCGGACACTTTAGACACATTTTTGGGACCATTGGCATTTTTATAGCGATCAATGCTATAAAAATGCATTGGATTACTATAAAAATGCCATTGGCAATGAAGGGCTTAACACTAGGGGGCAGGGAAGGGGTTAAGTGTGTTCCTGGTGTGTTCTATATGTATGTATGTATGTATGTATGTATGGGGGGGTGGCCTCACTAGGGGAAATCACTGATCTCCTGTTCATACATTGTATGAACAGGAGATCAGCGTTTCCCCCGCTGACAGGAACGAGAGCTTTGTGTTTACACACATAGCTCTCGTTCCCCGTTCTGTAACAAACGAGCGCGCGTGCCCGGCGGCGATCGCGCCCGCCGGACATGCGCGCGAAAGGAAGGACGTAGAGCTACGTGCTCCCACGCAGCAAGGCCGACCTGCCGCCGTATAACTGGGGTGCGCGGTCGGCATGTAGTTAAGACGGCTCCATTCACTTCAATGGAATTTCTCATGTCACGCGACTTGGGGTGACACAAGTCAGATCCCAAGTCGCTGTAGTGTGAACCGGCACTTAGAGAACTGGAGTGAGAGCCCCTCATCGTTTGGTGAACTCAGTGAATCGTGCCTCCAGACCACCCATCCACCCCTTAGGGGCTCAAACTGTGAATGGGTCTGGGGCACGTTTATGAGGTGATGGATTGTCCTCATCTAGAACAAGAGGTATGTTATAGGAGGTACGAAGGGCTCGTGGTACTCGCATTGCGATTACCTGATTACCTGAGATGTAGATTACGACCCATAGAACCTCCCCTCGAGATGACCGGGTGCGTAGTGAGCCACCGGACCGTCCTGGCTGAAGTACCCAATGTCATGCATTGAAATGAGTACTGTGTGCAGGATGGGATAAGCCTCCGCCTATGGTGTGTGAAGACCTCATCGGAAGGCCGCCCACACCCTGGCACCACCCGGGACGTCGCGTGCGTGACGCGCTGAGCATGACGTTGATGCGTCAAGGTCCAGCCCTGGCCCCACCATCGCAAGGGAGGAGCAGGGGGGCCAGAACTGGGCACATCGCAACTCCGGGATGAGAGAACCAAAAACAGAGCCATCCTCCTGGGGCTAGAGCTGGTTTAACAGATGGAATCAAAAGTATATTAAAAGTGACTTAGGCCAAGGGTGGAATATAATTATATACACGGATGCCAGCTTATAAAAAAGGTGTTCTCAAAATTCTATAACTATAAAAATAGAGTAGGTTTGATAGGTTGAGTGTAGCAGGTCACTGAAGGAACGGGTGTCTTCCACCCAAATATATACGAAAATAGAGAACGAAAAGTGACCTGGTAGAACCCAACCAAAACGTATCATAGACATGCCTCCATCCCTATATATATAGTATGTAAAAAAAAAAGGGGGGGATAGGTTTTTGGGACTTTAAATGGGGCATGTGTATGTAAGTAATAATGAAAAAGAAAACTTTTATAAGTCGTTATTCCCATAGGGAAAAACCATATAGCCATGATGAAATGAATAAATATGATTTGACACCCCCAATATATTTGAACACAATCTAATGTGACATACAATATGATAATAAAATAATATATTTAATATATTATCATAACAACAACCTATAAAAAGTTTTCTTTTTCATTATTACTTACATACACATGCCCCATTTAAAGTCCCAAAAACCCACCCCCCCCCCTTATTTTACATACTGTATATATATATATATAGGGATGGAGGCATGTCTGTGATACGTTTTGGTTGGGTTCTAACAGGTCACTTTTTCATTCTCTATTTTCGTATATATATAATGTGGATTTTGGCACGGCAATGATGGATGTCCATGGATAAAGATCCAAAAAATAAAGAGAAGGTTACCGTTCTACTTTTTATGGACAATGAGAGTAGGGACATGTTTCTTCTCTTCAGAGACCTAAAGCCTTAGAAGATTTCTCTGGATAATACTGCCCATGTCAATGTCTCTGGATTCAAGAAAATAACCAAATGCAGAGGTCTTATTTTACACGCACCCCAAGGTGAGGAACGTGCTCCTTCTTTTCATAAGAGAATTATGGTGGAACTCTTAAGATTGAACTCTTAAGATGGAACTCTTATGGTGGAACTCTTGAGATTGAACTCTTAAGATGCAACTCTTATGGTGGAACTCTTAAGATTGAACTGTTAAGATGGAACTCTTATGGTGGAACTCTTAAGATTGAACTCTTATGGTGGAACTCTTATGGTGGAACTTTTATGGTAGAACTCTTATGGTGGAACTTTTATGGTAGAACTCTTATGGTGGAACTTTTATGATGGAACTCTTATGCCACGTACACACGATCATTTTTTGTGATGAAAAAAACGACGTTTTCTGTGAAGTAAAAAACGACGTTTTTGAAACGTCACTTTTCAAAGACGATGTTGCATACACACCATCGTTTTTTTCACAAAAAGCGAGGTTACGTTCACCACTCTTTTCCATTGAAGCTCGCTTCATAACTAGCTTCTGGGCATGCGCGGGTTGAAAAACGTCGTTTTAAACAACGTTTTTGCTACACACGGTGACTTTTTGTGAAACAAAAAACGACGTTTTGAAAAACGACACAAAAAATTCAAGCATGTTGGAATTTTTTTTTGGTCGTTTTTTTTAAGACAAAAAAACGACGTTTTGCCCACACACCATCAATTTAAATGACGTTTTAAAAAACGACGTTTTTTTTCATCGCAAAAAACGACCGTATGTATGCGGCATTACGGTGGAACGCTTATGGTGGAACTTTTATGGTAGAACTCTTATGGTGGAACTCTTGTGGTGGAACGCTTATGGTGGAACGCTTATGGTGGAACTCTTAAGGTGGAACTCTTAAGGTGGAACTCTTATGGTGGAACGCTTATGGTGGAACGCTTATGGTGGAACTCTTAAGGTGGAACTCTTAAGGTGGAACTCTTAAGGTGGAACTCTTATGGTGGAACTCTTATGGTGGAACTCTTATGGTGGAACTCTTATGGTGGAACTCTTATGGTGGGACTCTTATGGTGGAGCTCTTATGGTGGAACTCTTAAGGTGGAACTAAGACCTCCTATTCTTTACAGTCAAGGATATTGCCTCTGTTTAATCTGTGGTTGCCATGGCACTGCACATGTGATCACCTATGAATCCAGTTATATGATGGTTTGAAAGTTTGGCTGAAAGCCAACATAAGCACACTGTTACATCCAAGGCATGCCTCTGTGATAACCAATTTTGGGGGATAGGTAAATCTCTGGGGTTTGTTCTATTTTAAAGCCAGAAGACATCCTTCTGGACAATACCAGCTGTGTAAAGTTTTCTGATTTTGTTCTAAGTTTTAAGATCTTTAAATTCAACAAAAAACTTCAGGATCCAATATGTTGGCACCTTACATTATATGACCTCTGAGGTGAAGACCATGCTATCTGTCTACTGACCTCATTGTGTTTTCCGACCAAAAGCTCACATAGGACTTTTCTTGTCGGAATTTCCGAGCGTGTGTACGCGGCATTAGGCTATGAAATCACAAAGTGCTTGAAAGATATGTAAAGCGCAATAATTGAGTTCTTTGGATTTAGGGGAAGCCTCTTACCTTGCGGCTGTAAGGTAACAGCATGAAAATGTATCAATGGTCTGATTTCCTCTGCGGGTCCTTTCATAGGTGTCTGGTGGATCCTATCTCCTTGTATAAATCCAGAAAATGATTTTGGTTGATATACTCCACTTCCACATACACCCCAGATAGTGTAAAAAAGGAGGAATGCCCAGATAGTGTAGTATATGTTATAAAGTATTTTATTTCATTAAAACACAGTAAATGTAACAATCACATGTGTTTGTAGTAAAGCAAGTAAAAACACGAGCGCCAAGGTTGCATGTTTACCGTTCACTGTTTACATATGTCTGCGGGAGTAATTTATGCGTTCACATTAGCATGTAAGCATGGGGTGCTTTGAATTTTTTAGTTTTTATTTTTATCTTGAAATTTATTTCATTTATTTCTTACTTTTTTTTTATTAACGTTATTGTTATCACAAGGGATCGGATGAACAACATCCCTTGTGACAGCATGGGCCAAGACAGGTCCTTTTTATGGAGAAATCTCTGGTCTATTAGACATAACTCATTGCTCCTGGTTTCAGGGAGAGATCTGGAGTTTATTAGACCTGTCACGGCCCATGCTAAATCTCTCCTCTTGCCGCCCATGCAGGCGATCAGACCGATCTGGCTGTTGGTGGCCAGAGCCAGCACCGAGCTCTGTCGCTCATTGGGGAAGAAACTATTTTTTTTTTAAGTGTATTTTGTGCGTGAACTCAAGAGAGAGGAGCCGGACTGCAGGAGTTGGGAGTAGGCTCCCCGAGGCAATCTGCCATCCTTCTCCATGCCCCCGGGTGGCAATGGCGGGTGTGAGGGAGGGGCTCCCACTCCTACCTGCTCCCCGCTTGGGAGCCCAACGGGACAGAGGGACTCCCCCTATGAGGAAGTGAGGGGGTCTAGCCCGCTCAGCCAGCCCCGTAGGTCCTTCGCCTCTCTTTTTTAGGAGACCGCATGGCCAAAGTGAGTGCGTGTTAAACCAATTTTGTGTGCGTGCAAGTGTGGTGGTTTTTGTGGGGGGGGCGTACTAAGCACAGGTGTACCTTGCGTAGCACCCACACCCACCGGGAGCCGGGCTGAGACCACCAAACTCAATTCACATGTAGCCGAGCCCGGGATCCGAACCCTTGGCTGCAGAGGTGAACGGCTTGTCAGCGCAGTGCCAATCACGTTGAGCCACCACAGCTCCCAACAACAATTAGTTTTTTCCTTACCCAATGAGCGAGAAGGCATTGCTGAGATTGAGACGACAAGTCCCCTCCATAGAGAGAGAACACTCCACTCTCTTTCTCGCTGCAATAGGAAAATGTGTTTTTCCTATTGCAGCGAGTGCGAGATGTACAGCCTGCTCCGCCGAGCACCAGCACAATGGGATCGCTCTGGAAACACATTTTCCTGGGCAGGTACTGTAAGTACGGTGGGACAGGGTGCTTTGAATTCTTTTTTGTAATTTTTTTAATTTATTTTTTACTTTTTTTTTATGAACTTTATTGCTATCACAAGGGATAGGATGAACAACATCCCTTGTGACAGCATGGGCCGTGACAGGTCCTCTTTATGGAGAGATCTGGAGCCTATTAGACCCCTAAATCTCTCCTCTTGCTTCCCATTCAGCTGATCAGACCGGTCTAATCTGCTGCTTCACTGGCTGTTGGTGGCCAGGTAAACATAGAGCCGAAACCAGAAGCGGGAGCCAGCGCCGAGCTCTGTCACTCATTGGGAAAGAAAAAATATGTTTTTTTTCCTTTCTCAATGAGCGAGAAGGCATTGTTGACATTGAGGCGACAAGTCCCCTCCATAGAAAGAGAACACTCTACTCTCTTTCTCGCGCTTGCTGCAATGGAAAAATGTGTTTTTCCTATTGCAACGAGCACGAGATCTACAGCCTACACCGCCGATCACCAACACGATGGGATCGCACTGGAAACACATTCTCGCGGGCAGGTACTGTAAGTACGATGGGACGGGGTGCTTTGAATTGTATTTTATTATTTTATTTTACTTTTTTTTTTATTAACTTTATTGCTATCACAAGGGATAGGATAAACAACATCCCTTGTGTCAGCATGGGCCGTGACAGGTCCTTTTTATGGAGAAATCTCCGGTCTATTAGACATAACTCATTGCTCCTGGTTTCAGGGGTTACAGAGAGAGGGAGGACAATGTCAGTTCCTCTCTCTGTACAGGGCACCCATCGCTGCCGGCCGCATTGCTCTTGGCCTCTGCGATGGGACCCGGAGAACCCGGGGGAAGAGGCGTTGGCGGGAGGGGACTGGGACCCCCTTCCGCCACCCGCAGAATGGATCGAGTGGCTAATTAGATCACTTCTGCAAAAAAGAGAATCATACCAAATAAATACATACCGGAATGATGCCTGTAGGTGCAGGCATCAATCTGATATAGCCACTAAAACCGCGGGACGTACATGGACGTCCACCCAGCGGAAAGCACTTAAAGCTTTATGAATGTCCCGATTCTTTAAAGTGTAAATGATGGGGTTAAACATGGGAAGCACCAAAAAGAATATAAAGGTGAATCCGTTATAAATGCTGTCACTCATTGCGTTACACAGATCCAGTGTAAATAAAGCAAATGGTATTCCAAAAAATAAAGAGACCACCAGGAGATGGGAGCTGCAGGTGGAGAAGGCTTTCCGTCTCCCGGCTGATGACTTGATCCTGAGGATGGAGATTATGATCAGTATGTAGGACAAGACAATAAACCCAAAAGGTATATTAAACAAATAAGCCATAACCCAGCCATACGTGAAAAGGGATATTGCGTCTGATCTAACACACAACGGAAAAGGGAGTGCACTGTATTCACAAAAAAAATAATCAATGATAATAGGGGCACAAAATTTTAGACACATAAGGAAGTAAAAATAAACGGCTACAAGAGAAAGTGAAAATATCCAAAAGATGATGATGAGATACAGGCACAGTGTATTGTGCATGAGAACAGAATATCTCAATGGATGACATATCGCCAAATATCGGTCATAAGACATCAGAGTCAGCAGAAAAGTTTGAGTGTACTGAACAGCATTCACTACATTCATCTGGAAGATACAATCAACAAAAGGAACGACGATTCTTCCCCATAGGATGATTTGCATTGCCGACGGTCCAGTGCTTGTGATACCAACGAGATCGCAAAGGAATAAATTGCTGATCAGGAAGTACATGGGGGAATGGAGACGAGGGGTCTTCCATACCAGATAGATGATCAGAAGGTTCGCAATGCAGGTAACAGTGTAGATAATCAATAAGAGAAGGAAAAGTGGAATTCTGTATTCAGTAAACCAATCAAGCCCAACAACCAGGATGTCTCTGATAATTGTTTCATTCCATTGAGGTGAAACCTGTGAAAAAAGTGATGGTTAATGTTTTAGCACCCAGCATGAAATGTAAGGCTAAAGTGTATCAGAACCCAAGAACTAAAATGTAATATATTGCAGGTTACTAGCCCTTAATTGTTATTGTGTAGAGATGGCTAATTTTTTCAGGCCTTTTTTCACATAGGTTGAAAAAAAGACACAAGTCCATCCAGTTCAACCATAAAAAATAATAATATCATACAATGCCATATACCCAATTCTATACCCACAGTTGATCCAGAGGAAGGCGAAAACCCTTTCCGTATTCGGAGATGAAATCTTTTTTCCTCTAGACGCAAAGTGGTCCTCAGTGTTGACCGTAAAGTGAATAACTCAACACCAAGTTCACTATATGAACCCTTTATATATTTTTACATGTGAATCATATCCCCCCCCCCTTACTCTCCTCTTCTCAAGAGTGAATACATTCAGTTCCTCTAATCTTTCCTCATAGCTGAGCTCCTCCATGCCTCTTATCAGTTTAGTTGCCCTTCTCTGCACTTTTTCCAGTTCCCCGATATCCTTTTTGAGAACTGGTGCCCAAAACTGAACTGCATATTCCAGGTGAGGTCTTACTAATGATTTGTACAGGGGAGGGGGGGGGGGTAAAATGATATCTCTCTCTGTAGTCCATACCTCTCTTATACAAGAAAGGACTTTGCTCGCTTTGGAAACCGCAGCTTGGCATTGCATCTTATTATTGAGCTTATGATCAACTAAAACCCCCAGATCCTTCTCCACTACAGATCCCCCCAGTTGTACTCCCCCTGGTATGTATGTTGCCTATTCTTATCCCCCAAGTGCATAACTTTACATTCATCAATATTAAACCTCATCTGCCACATAGTCACCCAATTAGACAGAGCATTAAGCTTGGCTTGTAAATTGGAGACATCCTGTAAGGACGTTATTCCACTGCATAGCTTGGTGTCATCTGCAAAGACAATGTTACGTTTCATCCCAGACCCAATACAGTTTATAAAGATATTAAAAGTAAGGGTCCCAACACTGAACCTTGGGGTACATCGCTAATAACCTAGTGGTCCTGCCAGTAACACATTTCCTGTCCTAGGGTATCAACCCTCACTTACTGTGCTGGATCTATGGAGGAGCAGCATTGTCATCCAAGAACAGGAAGGGAGCTATGACTATAGAACACCTCTTCTGTCTTCTCCATAAGCGTGAGGGTGGCAGATCGTAAGTGGAAACAGTGGCAATGAATAATGTTGTTCAGGGGAAGAGGCGGCTTGCAAAGCACAGAAGGGAGCAGCTATCATATTCCATAGTGCAACACTACTCCACAGGCAGAGGCCACTGCTATTCACACAGAGCTCTGCACTCTGGGACTTTTTTTATTTTCTGTGGTCTGCAACCTCTGCTGTTGTAACACTACCAGCCATATGGGCACTGCATGAGGAGACACATTAATTGACACCACAAAGATCGGTGGGAGAAGCTTGATATGGTTGGGCTGCAAAAATAGCCACACTGTTCACTTGGTGCTGTTCTGCAGGAATACAGAGAAGGAGACATTGCCTTTTATTCTTCTCCTCTTCTCCATCTCCATGCAGATGTGGCCTGAGGTCACATCTGCATGGAGTAGACCCAGTTATGCTGGCTGGGGCTTACGATTAAAAAGGGGATCCCAAGCTGTTCATCCAAATGGGGGAAGCTGCTTAACGAAGGAAACTGGGGGAGGACCTGCTCTGGAGGAGACCAAGCAAGGCAAGCTGATGTCTCGGCATAGGCCTGGTGACTTTGTTAGAAGGGAATCCATTACTCTATTGGTCTTACAGTCTGCCGGGTCGGCTTAAAGGCTCTTTTACTGTAAGATTGGAAGTTCGGGACTCAAAGCCATTCTCCACCACTTGACATTTTATTCATATACCTCCAGGAATAAGAATCTTGTATTAGTTATTTTTATCTATCATCTGTTATATGACAACTTACACCTACAGGATGGGCACAGTGTTGGCGCTGTAGCATTTTATGGTTATTAACCCATTTTATGCTTACCCAGTTACCAACCATATTGGGTGACATTATTTTTTGTGTTTACTACCTGGTTTGGTGCCTGCTTTTCTTGATATATTGCTACTATTACGTACAGAGTATTAATTTCAGTGATTCCCTGTTGTATGTTTGTACACGCAACCTGGTGTATCAGAGGGGCTGAGGTTCCCAAAAAGGTCAAGGCAAAAAACAGAACCCAACTTATCCAGAGGCTCCTATGGGGGGGGGGGGTAACACAACAGTACATACAGTATATATTACAGCCATTAATAAAGCAGTTGTAATATGACAAAATGTGGGGTATGAATACTTTTTCAAGGCATCGTACGTTCGACCGTTTGTTGAATTACGAAACTTTTGGGCTGTTTGCGGCAAATTCGAGTGGCGTGTCTTGGCCCATAATTCACTGTGGCATTGCAGTGCATTGCTGGCTGATGATTGGCCAAGCATGCACTATGACCCGCATGCTTGGCCAATCACAGCGCGCAATAAACGGTGAGCCATAATTGGCCACGCCCCACACCATAAAATGCCGCCTGAAAGTCGGCCTTGTGTAGTGTGTTGGTGGTTTACAGAGAGAGAGAAAGAGAGAGAGAGTGTCTTTTTTTGGAGTTAGATAGAGCAGGCAGGCAGGCTATTCAGTTATGCCGCATACGCACGATAGGTTAAACCGATAAGAGCGGTCTGATGGACCGTTTTCATTGGTCCAAACCGATCGTGTGTGGGCGCCGTCGGTTATTTAACCATCGGTTAAAAAAAAGCCAACTTGTTTTAAATTTAACCGATGGATTCCTAACCGATAGAACAAAACCGATCGTTAGTAGGCAAGACCATCGATTAAAAATCCACGCATGCTCAGAATCAAGTCGACGCATGCTTTGAAGCATTGAACTTCATTTTTTTCAGCACGTCGTTGTGTTTTACGTCACCGCGTTCTGACACGATCGTTTTTTTAACCGATGGTGTGTAGGCACATCAGACCATCAGTCAGCTTCATCGTTTAACCGAAGAAAACGGTCCATCAGACCGTTCTCATCGGATAGACCGATCGTGTGTACACTGCATTAGAGTTACAGTGTGTAGAGGATATATATGCATCCCAGGTGTTGTATATCTATATGTATACACTGTATTGAGTTTAGATAGATCCGCACTTTGTAATTTACTGGCAGGCAGGCAGGTGATTGTGCTAGCTGCAGTATTCTCACGTGGTGTACACTAAAGCTAGTGTGCACCTAAAGCTACGTCAATAGATTTGTTGGTGTTTCTCATATTAATTCCTAAAGGCAGTAGAGCTGCACGAAAAATGAGAATCACAAAGAACCTTAGAATGAAGATCACGATTCTCTCACCATTCTCAAAAAAATGCATGGTGCTTTTGTTAGTTTTTGTGATTTTTTTTTTATTATTTACACACACATTATATATATTATATGTGTGTGTGTAAATAAAATAAAAAAATCACAAAAACTAACAAAAGCACCATGCATTTTTTTTGAGAATATATATATATATATATATATATATATATATATATATATATATATATATATATATATACACACACACACACAATAAAAAAAAAAAAAAAAAAAAAAAAATCACAAAAATAAAAGTGCATGCTAACAAAAGCACCATGCATTTTGGTGCAGCGGCATTAAAAAATAAAATTACAAAAAGGCCCATGCACTTTGGTGCTATTGAGGGGTGGCAGGCAGTTCATTCTCAAATTAATAGGCTGTTCTGCAGCAAGGCACACACTCTGACGCATCGCATAGATGTGAAGTTGAACCTTTAATACACAGTCAGGAGGCCGAGGGGCATCAAAAACCACAGCAGTGATAGCTGATAATAGCACGGCTGTTTTGTACAACGTCACTACAGTACTACCCGACCTCACTGCGCACTCACTGCTCTATGTTTTTCAAAAAGCTTAAAAAATAGATTTTATGGCTGGAGCTACACTTAAAAAAAGTACCAGTTCTAAATTACAAACACAGAATCTTCTTAACAACAAACCTACAGTCCCTGTCTTGTTTGCACCGCCTGTATACTGCTGCTCAAAGTATATAGGGCCAAAGGGGCTGGTAATGACCTGGGGGGAGGGGGGGCGGGAAAACCCATGATAATTTTCTCAGTGATTTTCATCCATATTGTGGGGACCAGACATTACATTAAAGCCGCAAGCAGTTTTAAATGACATTTTTCTTATAGTAACACCCAGCAGGTACGATATTTTAAAGCAGTTTTTAAAAAATTTTTTTCAACTTTAAGCATCATTAAAAGTGCTGCTCCAGAAAAACCTACAGTTTTTAAAACTTTTTTTTTCCATTGATACATGTTCCCTGGGGCAAGACCCGGGTTCTCAAAGACGTTTTCCAACAATAACTTGCATATTGGGCTTTAAAATGAGCACTTTTGAATTCAAATGTTCGAGTCCCATAGACTTCAATGGGGTTCTAAAAGTTTGCGCAAACGATTCGAAGGTTCTGGTGCGAACCGAACGCGGGGGTGTTTGGCTCATCCCTACTCTCGGCACATCGGCTTGCAACCTGGTATTTGACAGAATTATGCTGTGTGTGCTGTTACATTAGTGGCAATCAATAGAGAAGGCTACCCGGAGTCAGAATCAGTATAGGAAATCAAGTGTCAAGTGTCGGTTTTTCCGACAGAATTCCGCTCAAGCTGTCTTGCATACACACAGACACACCAATTTCCGACCGTCAAAAACCCGGTGACGTACAACACTACGATGAGCCTAGAAAAATGAAGTATAATGCTTCTGAGCATGCGTCGAATTGTTTACGAGCCTGCGTGTTTTTTTTCTCCGTCGGAATTCCATACAGACAAATGGAATTTCCGTTGGAAAAAAAAAGAGAACATGTTCTCCTTTTTAAGTCCGTCGGAATTTCCGACGGAAAAAGTCTGATGGGGCGTACACACGGTAGGAATATCCAGGGAAAAAAGTTCTGTCTGACTTTTTTTAAAGGAAGTTTTGACTGTGTGTAAGCAGGATAAGAGTAGTAGAATGGAGAAGAATGTATCTAAAGAAATGAATCAGCACAGTGGAGGTCAATGGAGAAGAATGCTGTGTGTGCCGTTACATTAGCATAGGGTGACCAGACATCCCTGGTTTCAGGGGACAGTCCCCAGATTAAAAACACTGTCCCCGGCCCAAGACTGTCCCCAGGTTTTGTCCCCGGATTGCGGGGGTGGACTTAGGGTTGCCGCCTGTCTGTTTTTTGAGACATGTGTCTGTGTCTCTGTCTGCCTCTAACCAGACAGTGTCTCACCCAACCCACTTGTGGCTCACTGTGCCGCCATGTCTGCAGTGATATCTGCTCCTGCTGGCCAAACTTTCTCCCTCCCCATCTACCCCCTGCATTCAGCACCTCCATCCACTCAGTGTGCTACAGGTGGACAAGGAAGCGGAGCCTCCATCTTGCTTTGGGCTCTGGCTGGCTGCAGGAGGCATACAGAGGTGGGGTCTCAGGTGGAGCCTCCAAATTACCTGCTGCTCTCTTGAAAACTGTGCAGAGATTGCACTGGGGTATTGTGTATGTCAGGAATTCAACAAAGGGTTCTCACCTCCCCCCATACACCATCCATCCATACAGCACCCCCCCCCACACCACCCATCCATACAGCAGCCCCCCACACCACCCATCCATACAGCAGCCCCCCCACACACCATCCATCCATACAGCAGCCCCCCACACCATCCATCCATACAGCAGCCCCCCCACACCATCCATCCATACAGCAGCCCCCCACACCACCCATCCATACAGCAGCCCCCCCCACAACACCCGTCCATACAGCAGCCCCCCCACACCATCCATCAATACAGCAGCCCCCCCCCACACCACCCATCCATACAGCAGCCCCCCACACCATCCATCCATACAGCAGCCCCCCCACACCATCCATCCATACAGCAGCCCCCCCACACCATCCATCCATACAGCAGCCCCCCACACCATCCATCCATACACCAGTGAAATGTAATAAATTAACTCTATCTCTAACTATATCATACAATCATTCCATAAACACATACCAAATACACTGCAAATATAATTTCAGGAAAATATGCTTATTAAATGGTAAATTTGCCCAAAATAAAAATAAAAATTCCCCGGATTTCATTTTTAAAATCTGGTCACCTTACATTAGCAGTCAGAGTGAGTCTAGAGCTGGGCTGATATTACTGACAGCAGAGTGGAGAGCACAATACATAGACATTATACAAATCACCAACATGACATCATATATTACAATATCCATAAGATCTCTATACACATCAGTACTGGAATTGTTATTTCTCCCATTACATAGAGCACTTTTGATCTTTCAGAAGCTGTGTGTAAAATCCCCCCTTCATACAGGGACATTATCAGAGTACTTACTGTACCTTGGCACTGTTCTCCTCACTATGTATCCTGGGAATATAAAGATTTGTATTATAATGATCATCTTCCTGAGTATGTTGGAGTCCTCCATGTATGCCCATACTCCGGAGAGGTTCAGCTGAGCGTTCCGTCTGATGACTTCTCACATCACCTTTTATATACTCTTCTCATCCATTACTTTGGTGGTGATCAATCCCAGTGGGGGGCCAATCATTTCCCAAAGGGAATCATTAGTTTATTTTTCAGTGTCAAAAACAAACAAACAATCTTCGCATCCCGAAATAAACATTTGATTTCATCATCCTAAGCATAGGAACTAAGAACAAAGAAAGTAAAAAGGTAAAAATGTTAATAGAAGGTTGTAATCTCCTATATCTGTATATAAATGTTATTTGTATGTAGAGATGCACGATTCTGGCTAGAATGAGAATCACATTTTGTTTTGCATAGAATAAAGATCACGATTCTCGCCGTGTAACATCTTCTTTCACATTATACAAAAAAAAAAAATTGGGCTCACTTTACTGTTTATTTTTTTTTATTAATTAAAGTGTATTTTTTTTAAATTGCATTTGAAAAACCACTGCCGAAATACATCAGCAGAATGGCACGACTGGGCACAATCACGTACCTGTACGTGATTGTTAAATGTCCAGTTGCGGGCGCGCGCCCGCAACCCGGTCCAAAGCTCCGTGACCGCGGTCCCGATCGCCGCAGGAGTCCCGCAATCGGTCATTTTATTCTCTAGGGTCTCTGAGCGGTGATGGACGCCTGAACGAGGAGCTCCGGCAGAGCCGCAGCCTTAGCAAGCTTGTCTGCACCCGATCCGCTCAAGGATGATCAAAAAGCACTACGGCGCACCCCGCACTAGATCCCGGAGGTTATCCGCAGCTTACCAGGGGCGAAACATATCGGACCTGTTCAGGAATCCGCTGGCGGCTCAGAGCAGCTTATCAGGCGGAAAGATGGCGACGCCGTGTGTCGAGAAGGACTTTAGTGAAGACTGGCGGTCAGGAGCAGAGGATAACAGTCGGGGTCTCTCCCACCCTGATCTTCCCCTCACATATGCCGGCATGTCAGGCTTTGCTGCCGACATTAAGGGGACCTTTTCTGCGGCCATCACTGATCTCAAGTCTAGCATATTTAGTGCTCACTGACAAAATGGCCACTGTAGAAGCTGCAGTAAGGCGCAGGGACAAGGCTATAATGAGATTGGAGAAAGTGACATGCTCCCAATCCCAACATTTTATTGAAATCTATAGACACCTGGAAGATTTAAACAATAGGGGAAGAAGAAGTAACATCCGGGGTCCCCGAATCGGTGGAGGCAGACCAAATCACCTCAGTGCTGGAGAGGGTGTTTAATAGCCTTTTGGAGAGACCAAAGGACACTGCCATTGAATTTGTGCGAGCTCACAGAGCCCTCAGAGCCAGAGGTCTGGACAATATGCCTCCTAGAGATATAATTTGTTTTTTGCTGAACTTCTCACTGAAAGAGGATATTATGAGGAAGGCACGCAGGAATGAATGGATAGTTTTTAATGGTGAAACCATTTTACGTTTCCATGACTTGTCCCAAATAACTTTGAAGAATCGCAGAGCTATGAGGCCCTTGCTGGAGAAGTTAAGAGAGAGAGAGACCTGCGTTACACATGGCGATTCCCATTTGCATTGCTGGTTACTTATAATGGGAAACAGCATGTTCTCCGCAGATGACCTTCCTGAGTTTTGTCAGGCTCTCCAGTTGGATCAAGTGGAACTACCAGATTGGTACCAGGAATTCCTCCTGCCTGGAACAGACAGACTCCAGCCAGGTTCCCCGTTCACCACACCTGACAAGCGCCAACATAAGAGAATGAAATCCTCCCGTGCTGGTGGATCGCAGGCCGGAACGCCACACCATGGCCCTCACGCATCCAGAGGAAGGGGAGACATGTGAGAGCTGCTTCAGGAGAACTAGTACAGTTCTGGATTGTGGGTGACGCCTTTTTTCATCTCGCATGTTTTTTTCTTCTCTCTAACAAACGTTGGGGGAGGGGGCTTTGTAATGTTGCTGTGCTGATTGACGCAATGCCTGCAGGAATTTTTTTTTTTCGAGAAATTACAGCACCTCAAGCGATATGTTCGCTGTTTGACTTTTCAGTGAGCACATGTGTGAACGCACAGTCCCCCCTGTCCCCCTTCCCCTTCCCTTACCTCACCTCCTTTTGTGTTTTTGTTTTTTAAATGTTTGTGTGTGGTGGTGCCCATTTTTTTTCTTATGAAAAGGGGTCACCTTCACTTGTGCGGCTCTTCCTGAGGGCTCCTTGTAGTGCACATAGCTGGAGATTTGGCTGAATATTTCCTGGGCCAGCAAGCAGGATCTGAATTTCTTTTTCTTTGTTATTTTTTTTGTTTTCCTGTGTGCCCGGTGAAAATAGAGAGCTCCACATCGTTTTGGAGGTGGATCTTCTGTTGTCAGTCGGCGCAGGGTTCATGTGCTGCAACGTTATATATTTTTATTAATGTATTAGCCAATTGTAGATTATGGGTGTCTTTAGAACACCCTGGGTGCAGATAAGGCTCATTAAACTGTTATTTGTTTTTTACTGTTTAGTATAGGCTAAGGTGACCAGATTTTTTAAATGAAATCCGGGGACATTTTTTTTCTTTACTAGCAATGGCGGCAATCAGCGACTCTCTGCCTGTCGCCGCTCACCCCACAGCCTGTCAAGTCTTAGGCCGCGTACACACAGGGAGACATGTCCGCTGAAACATGTCCGACGGACCGTTTCCAGCGGACATGTCTCCTCGGATTTTGGTCCGATGGCGTGTACACACCATCGGACGAAAATCCCCTCGGACTAAGGACGCGGTGACGTGGCAGTGACGTTGACGCCGCCACGTCACCACTCCAGGAAGTAAAATACTTCCACGCATGCGTCAAATCCATTCGACGCATGCGGGAGATTTATGTCCGCTGGTTAGGCGTACTAACCAGCAGACATGTCCGACGGACAGGTTTGCAGCGGACAAATTTCAAAGCATGCTTTGAAATTTGTCCGCTGGAAAAAACCTGTCCGCTAGGTCGTACACACGATCGGATATGTCCGCTGAAACTGGTCGGCGGACCGGTTTCAGTGGACATGTTCGATCGTGTGTACGCGGCCTTACTCCTCGGGTCCCGGCTACTACTGGATAGGGAGCGGAGGAAGATTACTTCTCCAGGGAAGGCAAGGAGATAGGCAGGTGGCTGGCCAGGATTTGAGCCAAGGCAGAAGAACATGCGAGTGGAGCTGAATGGGCATGCGCCCAAAACAGAAGAAATATTCCCTCTGCTCCGACCAGCACATGATCATCAGAAAGGGGCACAGATAATGGGAAAAATACAACCCCCCTATGCTAGTAGGCACGGCGGAGCGGAGGGTGTGTAATTCGACTTTTTTTATTTTAATTCTGCACTGATTGTCTTTGAAATTGCCCCTGCCCCCTATTAAATCCAATCTGGGGACAAAACAGGGGACAGACTTGGTCCAGGGACAGTGTCCTCAATCTGGGGACTGTCCCCTGAAACTGGGGATGTCTGGTCACCCTAGTATAGGCTGTGGCCTGTCCTGGTTCAGACAGTGCTTTATTCATTTTATTGTTTTATTGCTTGTGCCTTTACAGGACAGCCAAGGTTCACTACCCTCTAAAGTGCTCTTGCAGTCTTTCGGTCCTGCAGAGACCACTAATTTCTACACTTTGGGAACGTTCTGTGTCCCAAAGAGCTTACAATTTCTTGTACTAGCCTCTTCTTTACTTCTCTTTCTATGTTCCTCCTATTTCCTGCTTCACTACTCCTCCCCCCCTTCTCCTTCATTTCTTTTCATTTCATTACACTGTAATTCGCTTTTTCATTTATTTATTTGTATTCACTCTCAATCTGTGCCTTCAATTACTAAGGTTCATTTAATTTTAACTTTTTTTTATTTTTTATCTCATTTTAGCAGTAGAGTACCAGTGCATTACTGTCTTTCTGTGGGCTTGACTTCCAGATACCAACTCGCCGCCCACCTCTGAGCTCACAACATGGCCTACTCATCTCTAGGTAATAACCCCACGGTGATTTCACACAACAGTCGGGGCCTAAATATCCCTGAAAAGCGTACCGCTCTCCTGAATGAACTGAAGAAAGTTAGGCCCCATTTTGTCTTCTTGCAGGAGACCCACTTTAAGACCCAGCATATTCCCAAACTGACTGACGCATACTTTACACAGGCTCATCACGCAACCAATGACCTTGCCAAATCTAAGGGCGTTTCCATACTTGTCAGTAAAAATGCTTCCTTTAACCTCATAGAGAAGCTTGTAGATCCGCAGGGCAGATATGTTTTCTTAAAAGGGGTTTGCTTTGGCACTCCCATGCACTCCCATCACACTGGCCAATGTCTACTTTCCTAATACTTCCCACTTGACCTTCTGGAAACATATAATAGAATTGCTTAGAGGCTTTGCTTCGGGTTGCATAATTCTGGGGGGAGATTTTAATCTGCCTCTGAATCCACAGGCAAAACGTATATCACCTATAGGATCCTTAAAAGCATCAAATTACAACTGCAGTCTCTTCAGTTGATAGATACATGGCGCTTTAGCCATCCAGATGACAAGGATTTTACTTTTTATTCAGTTCCCCACTGCCGCTATTCCAGAATAGACTGTGGGCCAGATTCTCATAGATGCGCACATATTTATGCAGGCGTAGCGCATCTCAGATGCACTACGCCGACGTAACGCGGAGAGGCAAGTACCGTATTCCCTAAGCAAATGCGTTCCAAGATGCGCCTGCGTAGCGGAAATTCATCGGCGTAAGCCTGCGTACCTCCAAAGTAGGAGGGAAGTGGGCGTGCTGCATTCAAATGAAGCGTGACCCCATGCAAATGAACGCGGGAACGAACGGAGCATGCGCCATGACGTGGATGACCCGCGCCGTGACGTGGATGACACGTGCGGTGAGGTGGATGCCCTCTGCGCATGCGCAAAGCCTCCCTACGATTCGCCGGGCCATCGTATAAATAATGCGCCCACACATGCGCCTGTGCAGCGCAAAATTCTCCATTTTTTGGTTTGTACAGGGAAAACTTTTGCAGGACCATGGCTGCTATTGGGAAGGCAAGGAGGAAGAAGAATTTCTCACCAGAGGAAAGGGCCATCGTCATCGCAGCCATGGAAAAATATGATTCCCGGCTCCATGGTGCTGACAGTGTGCGGTCCAGCAAGTCCCGGAGGGATGAAATCCTCATGAAGGTGGCTTGCCAGGTGAATGCCCTCTCACACGAGATAGGGAACACCACAGGATATTCAGAAAAAAATAAATGACCTGCGGCGTCTCGTGAAGGGCAAGCTGGCTACGAGAGCTTGGCATGCCAGGGGCACTGGAGGGGGCCCGCCCTGCAACGTCCGCCTTACTGAGGAGAAGAAGGTGGTCGCCTGCTGCCTGCAGAGGGAGCAGGTGGAGGGAGTCGGGGGCTACGAGTCTGTTAAGCTAGCCATGAGGACAGGTAAGTGTGTTTTATATACTATCTGTTGTGTAGCATGTGTGGGGGTGGAAGGGAACATGTGCCAAGTGTGTGGGTCCACTAACATGTGCATCTTTTATGTCATCCACAGATGTGCAGGACGGAGCGGGGCCATCTGTTGCTGCCAGGGCCCATCCGGATCCATCCCCCGAGCATCCAGTCCCTCTGGCTGCCCCCCTGGAAGAGGACTTGTTGGAGGGATCTGGGCACACCTCTACGGAGGAGGTGGTTGAGGAGGAGGTTGTTGACCCGGACCAGGAGCTATACCAGGTTTTGGAGGAGGACTATGGGTTGCCCGGCCAGCCCAAGCCACCACCCCATATATCTCCAGCCCCCTAGTGTCCACCCCCAACCTCTCCAGTCCCGCAGATTCCATCCCCCTCATCTCCGGCCCCTCCACATCCTCCCCTTATGCCAGGTCCCCAGCCACTCCCAGGAAGGCGACTAGGAAGACTAGGAGTGTTCCGAAGATCATGCCGCAACAGCTGGCCAGACAGCAGGACCAGCAGAATCGGCACCTTGCAGAGGTTGTTGGGGAGATGAGGCGCCTGGCCGACAGCCTGGCCTCCTCGGGACACCTAACGGATGCCATCCTAGATGTCGCTGGCAACAGCGCAGCGACAGTCACCAGCCTGGCGGAGCTGCAGACGACCACCTTCGACCTTGTGGGGGAGGTCAAATCCCTGCGGCTTGCAGTCCAGGAGCAGACAGCTGTGCAGACCCGCATAGCGGTGGCCTTGGAGGGCATGCAGGCTGCCAGGGAGGGACATGGGGATCCTACTCCTCCACCTGCTACACCCCCCCCACCTGAGGCTGCCCCCAGGCAAGTGAGGGCCAGGAGCCTTGGCACCAGGCGGAGCCCACGCCAGGCCCAGTAATTTTTTGATTCTAATTTTTTGCTCTGGTGAAGAGCTTTTTATGTTATTTTTTCCTCTGGTGAAGAGCTTTTTATGTTATTTTTTGCTCTGAAGATTTTTTTTTTGGATTGATACTGCACACGGTGCAGTGTGAATGGTGTGCGAATGTGGGGAGGTGGCACTCCTGCCAATAAGGGGTGTCACCCTCGGCCGTTGGGGAGAAGTTATCCCCACGGCTGTGTGAATGGTGTATGAATGTACAGCAATATCATTGGAGCCTTGACGCGGCGTTGCTGCTCCCAAGTCCTGCATGCTGGACTTGGGCTAATCCAATGTGAAGTGGATGTGGTGTGTGTGATCTAGGGACCACAGTGGTGTGCATGCATGCATTGACTGTGTGCCATGATGAATGTGTGTGTTTAACGGTCAAAGATTCGTAACACGAGGCAACTACTGACTGCTCTTCCATCAGCAGACGGGGTCTCCTCTGGCAGGGGGGGGGCTGTCTGGTTGGGGGGTCAGGTCATTACGTAGGGCAATCTGCAGGCCCTTTCTCATGGCTAAGTTGTGCTGAATGCAACATGCACCGATGATCTGACACACAAAGTTTGGGGAATACAACAGGGCACCCCCGGACCTATCTAGGCATCGGAAACGGGACTTCAGGAGGCCAAATGTGCGCTCAACCACTGCACGGGTTTTGATGCGTGCAGCATTGTATCTTCTCTCTCCTCTGGTTTGGGGATTCCGGAAAGGAGTCATGAGATGGGGTCCAAGTACATATGCCGCATCACCTGGAAGTGAAAAGACAGGAGGATGTTAGTAGTGCATGTGCCCCTTGTGATGTCTGCATCATGGGGGGGTCGGGGGACAGTCATGCCTGCCACCCATGTCACTCACCAAGCAGCCAGCTGTCCCCATACACGTTCTGCTCAAAATCTGCTGGGATGGTGCTTTGACGGTATATGTAGCTGTCATGGCTGGACCCCGGGGTCTTTGGCACGGACGTGCCATATGAGGTATTTGGCATCAGCTATCACCTGTACGTTGATGGAATGCCAATGCTTCCGATTGCGGTAAATGTGCTCTGTGGCACTGGGGGCCTGTAGTGCCACATGTGTGCAATCAATGGCCCCGATGGTGCGTGGGAATCTGGCATGTCTGTAGAAATCCTGCATTGCCTTCTGCCGCAGTTGCTCAGTGGTGGGTCTGATGATGTGGTGGGACATGCATCTGAGGATTGCGGGGATAACCTGGTGCAGACATCTGCTCATGCTGGTTTGTGACATCCCAGCCACAACTCCACTTGTACGCTGGAATGATCCACTGGCAAGGAAATGGAGTGTTGCCAGTACCTTCACCAGTGGCTGCAGTGCATGTGAGCGGTGTGTCTGGCTGGTGATGTCATCCTGCAGGGCTGTGGTTATTTCCAGGATGGCAGCAGGGCTGAATCTGAAGATGCGATACACCTCCTTATCACCCATTCCAAAGAGGCTCATGCGCGTTTGGTAGATCCTCTCACGTGCCCCCCTCCTCCTCCTCCTCCATCTATGCGCCTCCTCATCTGCATACATTAGTAGTGCTAAGACCATGCCTGCCCCTGGCATGTTGGCATACGAATGTGTTGTCCAGTAAGTGTGATTGCTCAGCTCGTCCGTTATGGTGCTGCTGTAGTTGCTCTCCAGCTGACTTGCACACGGTCTTGAGCAAAGTTACCCCTGCTTTCATGAGGGGGAAGTTTACTCCAGGCTTTCGTGTTACGCGCACCACGCGTAGCCTACGCCGAACGCGCGTAGTTTCGGGAATCGGCGCATCTCCCTCATTTGCATATTTGCATGATAATTCAATGGGAGCTGAAGATGCGCAAAGCGTTACTATGCGCCTACGCCGCGCTAGCTTACAACATTTACGCCGCTCAGGAGTAGCAGATTTCATGGCGTATGTGGTTCTGTGTTTACGGCGCATCGATACGACGGCGCACATTTACAATTACGCCGCGCATATCCATTTACGCAGGCGGAACGTCTCTGAGTATCTGGCCCTATCTCTTTATCTCTCAAGGGGATTTAGACAGGATTTCTGGAACACATATAGGCATTCAGTCCCTTTCTGATCATGCCCCAGTATCCTTGACTTTAGCGTTGAATACACCCCCCTCCAGATCCAACACGTGGAGGCTGAACGCGTCCTTGCTTACGGACCCTGAAATGTTGAAACAAATAGACTCGGCACTCAAAGACTATTTTGCTCTCAACACTACGCCAGGGATGGATTCCATGGTAGTTTGGGAGGCCCATAAATGCACTATCCGGGGAACTCTCATTAAGTTAGGGGCTGGCCGCAAGAGAGAGAGGGAGCGGGAGATTAAACATCTCTCGGAAAAAATGTCCCTATTAGAAGTAAAACACAAACAATGGTTATCAGAACAATCCTCACTGGAGCTGTTAGAGGCGAGGAAGGCCCTACAATTGATATTTGACACTAGAGCCAAACGTTTTTTCCAAAAAAGTTTATTATGAACATGGGGACAAAACTGGGAGATTTCTTGCGAAAGCGCTCTGAGCCGCACGCTTGAGCCAAAATATACCAGGAGTAACATAAAAAATAGGGAAATTAGAGGTCTCCATCACCTGAATAGCACAAATATTTCATGAGTATTACTCTGCTCTTTATAACCTCCCTCAGCAAAATGGACAGAATCAATCCAAGGAGGAAAGGCTTTGTTTAATTCACAATTACCTTATAGAGTCTAACCTACCAACCTTATCGACTCAGGATGTCGATTTATTAGATAGGCCCTTCGAAGCGATAGAACTCCAACAGGCAATCAAAGACCTTAAGCAGGGGAAGAGCTCAGGCCCATATGGTTTTTCGGACATTTATTACAAGACCTTTCAGACCACTCTGCTTAGGCCGCTGCTAGATACATTGAATTCACTGTCACAGCCTAGAGAGATACCACCTACTTTTCTTTCAGCCCACATAACACTTTTGCCCAAGCCAAATAAGGATTTGGCGGATTGTGCCAGTTACAGACCAATTTCTCTACTGAACTTGGATGTAAAGCCTATGTCAAAGATTATTGCTGATAGATTGAAGCCACTGCTTCCCACCTTAATAGGTCCTGAACAGGCAGGTTTCATGCCCGGTAGAGAAACACGAGATAACGTATTTAAGGCGCTAAACTTGATCCACACGGCCAACTTGGGTGATGTCGAGGGTCTTCTCCTGTCTACTGATGCAGAGAAGGCCTTTGACCGTGTGGCCTGGGATTTCATGTTGGAGACGTGCAGGTTTATTGGTTTAGGTACTCATATGATGGCCTGGATCTCATCTCTATACACAAACCCATCCGCACAGCTTAAAGTTAATGGTACCTTATCAAATGCAGTCGTAATAACTAACGGAACAAGACAGGGGTGCCCCTTGTCTCCGCTTCTGTTCATTTTAACGCTGGAACCCTTTATCAGACGAGTTAAAGCGGATGATTCAATCAAAGGCTTTGTGGTGGCTAAACGGGAATACAAAGTAGCGGCTTACGCGGATGATTTCCCATTCAAATATGCAAATGAGGGAGATATGCCGATTCGCGAACGGATTAGCACCAGACGCTGGCTACTTGGGCTGCGCGTACGTCGTCCGTCTGGCGCAAAGTTATTCCTACAAATAGCTGCTTTATCTTTACTCCTGACAGCCACAGGTCAGCAGGAGAGCAGCTACAGCAGCAGCGTTACCGACGAAAATAGCAAGCTGACCAACCACACTTGCAGGACAACACCTCTGTGTGCCAACATGCCAGGGGCAGCCGTGGTCCTAGCACTACTAATGGGTCCCCCGGTACGGAGGAGGCGGGCATGTGAGAGGATATACCGCACGCGCATGAGCCTCTTTGGCATGGGTGATGAGGAGGTGTATCGCCTCTTCAGATTCAGCCCAGATGCAATCCTGGAACTAACCACAACCCTGCAGGATGACATCACCAGCAAGACACACAGCTCACAAGCAGTGCAGCCACTGGTGAAGGTACTGGCAACACTCCGTTTCCTTGCAAGTGGATCATTCCAGCGTACAAGTGGAGTGGTGGCTGGGATGTCACAATCCACCATGAGCAGATGTGTGCACCAGGTTGTCCCTGCAATCCTCAGACGCATGTCCCACCACATTATCAGACCCACCACTGAGGACCTGCGGCAGAAGGCAATGACAGATTTCTACAGCATTGCAGGATTCCCACGCACCGTGGGGGCCATTGATTGCACACATGTGGCCCTACAGCCCCCCAGTGCCACAGAGCACATATACCGCAATCGGAAGCATTGGCATTCCATCAACGTACAGGTGATAGCCGATGCCCAATGCCTCATATGGCACGTCCGTGCCAAACACCCCGGGTCCAGCCATGACAGCTTCATATACCGTCAAAGCCCCATCCCAACGGAATTCGAACAGAACGTGTACAAGTACAGCTGGCTGGTTGGTGAGTGACATGGGAGTCAGGCATGACTGTCCGACCCCATGATGCAGACATCACTAGGGGCACATACATGACTAACATCCTCCTGTCTTTTTCCCTTCCAGGTGACTCGGCATATGCACTGGGACCCCATCTCATGACTCCTTTCCGGAACCCCCAAACCAGAGGAGAGAGAAGATACAATGCGGCACATATCAAAACCCGTGCAGTGGTGGAGCAAACATTCGGGCTCCTGAAGTCCCGTTTCCGATGCCTGGATAAGTCTGGGGGGGCCCTGTTGTATTCCCCTACCTTCGTGTGTCAGATCATCGGTGCATGTTGTGTGCTGCACAACTACGCCATGAGAAAGGGCCTGCAGATTGACATACGTGATGACCTGACCCCCGACCCACACAGTCCCCACCTGCCAGAGGCTACCCATTCTGCTGATCGAAGAGCAGTCAGGAGGGTCCTTGCGGTAGACATCTTTGGACAATAAACAAATACATTGATCACACAGACAATGCACACATGCACACCACTGAGGTCCCTAGATCACACACACCACATCCACATCACGTTGTATTAGCCCAAGTCCAGCATGTAGGACTTGGGAGCAGCAACGCCAGCGTCAAGGCCCCAATGGTGTCGCTGTCCATTCATACACCATTCACACGTCATTCACACAGCCGTGGGGATAACTTCGCCCCAACGGCCGAGGGTGACACCCCTTACTGGCAGGAGTGCCACCCCCCCCACATTCACACACCATTCACACTGTCCCCTGCACTACTGATCGTGTGCAGTTTAAATAAAAATAAAAAGCTCATAACCTGAGCAAACTAAAAATTAAAAAAAAAGCTCATAACCTGAGCAGAAACAAAAACTTCCAAAAAAAAAGAAGAACCCAAAAAGCCATCATTTGGCGTGACGGGGGCTCTTTCTGGTGGGCCCTCTCTGGCTCCTCAGCTGCCTGGAGGGAGTCTCGGGTGGGGGGGGCATCTGGAGGTGGCTGATACCCGGGTGGCCGACTCCTGGCAGGTGTGGCCTGCATGCCATCCAAGGCCACGGCTATCCGGCTGAGGAAGGCATTTGTCTGGGCCTGCATCCTCAGCTGCTGGGTGACCTGGTATTGTTGGGCCCGCTGCCTCTGCCTCCCCTGGTCCCGGATGGCAGCTGTGTTGGCCTGGATGGCTGCAGTGAGGTGCCGAACATCAGCCTGCACCTCCCCCAGGCTGGTCACCACTGCAGCGCAGTTGCAGCTGACATCCTGCACTGCCTCTGTCACCTGGGCCACAGATGCCAGGCTGTCAGCTACACGGTCCAGGTGCCCAGCCATCTCCCCCATCTGCTGGGTCTGCCTGGCCTGGTCCCTCGCCATTTGGTTATAGACCATGTCAGACACCCCCCTGGTCTTCCAGGTCGCCTTCCTGGGGCCAGGAGATGGTATTCCCCGGGGGGATGGACTGGCCCTTGAGGGGCTTCCTATGATGGGGGAGGGGATCTGAGAGGGCCCTGCTAAAGGAAAGGACTCCTCCAAAAATAGGACAAACTCCTGCTCTGCGACGACAGGCTCCTCCTCAACTACCTCAGCAGGTGAGGTGTGGGCACTCCCCTCCACCTCAGTGTCTTCAGTGCCCAGGGGTTCGGGGTCAGGATACAGTTGGGGGGATGGGGTGGAATGGCCGCCGGCAGATGATGGCCCAGCTACGTCATCTGTGGATGACACAAAGCAGACACATGTTGTTGGTCCCATACACTTGGCACATGTACCCCCCACATGCAACACACCAAATAGGGGATACAAATCACTTACCTGTCCTGGAGCCTTCCTCCATAGAATCATAGCCCTGTACCCCCTCCAACTGCTCCCTCTCCAGGCAGCGGGCGACCACCTCCTCCTCCGTGGTCAGGCTGACCGCACATGGGGGTCCACCCCCCGTGCCCCTCTCATGCCTCCTAATGGTGGCCACCTTGCCCCGGACTTTGCGCCTCACATCATTAATTTTTTTGGCAATGTCCGCAGCAGTCCGTGTCGAATAGCCAAAGCTGTTCACCATGGCAGCAATGGACTCCAGGATGGCCTGCTTCCTGTCCCGGCTTGTCTGGTGACTTCTACTGCCATGGAGGTACTCATTGTACGTCTCCATAGCCGAGATGACGGCAGACAGCTCCTGGGCATTGAAATTGAGGTTTCTCCTCTGTCTGCGGGGAACGGGAGCAGCCATCTCACAGCAAAAGTAACTTCCCTGGGGGGGGAACCGGATATACTTTTGCACCGAAAAGGCGCATCTGCGGCCGCTTTTACACACGCAACGTAGGACATTGCGTCGCCATTTCCCATGAAGTGGTGCCGACGGAAGTTGTGAGCATGCGCACAGAGGAGCGAGTGGAGCCCTCCCTCACTGCGCATGCTCCGTGGATGATGCGCCGTTCGTAAGTCTCTGCGCTGGGCTCCGCCCATCATTTACATATGGTCACACCCACTTCCACTTACGTCAGGTTGCGCCATCGCATTTTCGTTACTCCCGCGTCCGGCGCAAAGTAACGAACATGCGCTTGGTGAATACTGTACTTGACTCACTAGTTCGCGTCAGCATAACGTATATGCGCTGCGCTTCGCCGGATAAAATATGCGCGCATCTACATGAATCTGGCCCATAAAGTCTTTATGTCCCTTTAAATGGGTGGAATCAGCACTTCACTATTTGGGGATCTGGCTGACCCCCAGTTGTCATCAGCTGTATGAACGTAATTTTGTAACCTTACTAAAACAAATTAGTTTAGATCTTCATACTTGGCATTCGCGATATTTCTCTTGGTTTGGGAGGGCGGCGATATGCAAGATGGTCATACTACCTAGGGTCCTTTACTTACTCAGGAATCTGCCAATACAGTTACCCCAAGGCTTTTTTAAAACCCTTCATTCCACTCAAATGCGCTTCATTTGGGCACACAAACGGCCCAGAGTTCGGTTTGCCCTGCTATCCCAGTCCAAAGAAAGAGGAGGGATGGGAATACCTGACTATAAACGCTATTATTTAGCCTCACATGTCACCAGGATCATTGATTGGCATTGTCACTCTAGATTAAAAGATTGGGTGGAGCTGGAAAACGCATAAGGCCCTACACCCGTACGTTTTTCGCCCTGGATCCCTTGGTCAAAATGCCCAGCGGCCCTAAAAATACACCCATTCATTGGAACTACTCTAGCAGCTTTTCATGAACTGACCAAACTGAAACAATTTTCTTCACACCTGAGCCCTCTATCTCCCTTACTGGCCTTGCTGGCCAAACATTGTTTTGAAGGTGGTAGGTTTAAGGACCTTGTAGCCCTTAGGTCAGATAACGTAATGCCCGACTTGCCGTTGTGGATGTATTTTCAAGCATGTAGTTACCTCAACCAGGCGCCTAACAAGACTGACTTTACCCGACCTTTAACTGACTTGGAGACCATATGCTTGCAAGGAGAAACGATTGACAAAGCAACCTCATTAGCTCACGGTTGGATTCAGGAGGCTGGTGACAGGGAGGACTGCGGACTCAGAGAAAGGTGGTCGGCGGAGCTTGGAGTTTCACTCACAGATAGACAGTGGCGAAAGGCCTGTATTTTCGTTAATAAATGTTCACTTAGCTTTAGGACTCAGGAGACGGCATACAAGTTGCTGACCCGTTGGTATGCCACCCCTGTGAAACTTCACACTTGGTTCCCTCAAACCTCAGACACATGCTGGAGGTGTGACAGAGATAGGGGCACTCTGCTACATATATGGTGGCACTGCCCGGAAATTGCAGCCTTTCTGATCAAAAGGTAAAAGATTTTTTTTTTCAAATCACAGATACAAAGCTGAAGCTTGATGCGAAGGGTTGTGTCCTGCATGTCACGGATTTCTCTATTAATGCGTATAAACGCGCCCTCTCAAGACACTTGCTGAACGCAATCACTTATACCCCTTTTCTGGAAGTCATCCAGGGTGCCAACTATTTCAGATTGGTTACGCAAGGTCTCAGAGATTTGTGAGATGGAGGACACTGTTGCCCAGTCGAGTCAGGGGGTTGACCGTTTTCATGACACATGGTCACCCTGGTTCATTTTCAGATACTCTCAGGCTTACTCTGACCTCATGAGTTCAAATTGAAGGCCTGCTGGTGCTCTGACTCACTTGTCCAGTCTGGAAATTGTCTCTTATGAAGGATTCTTGGTTACTACTGCTAATGGATGTATAGTACTCACTGTTTTTTTTTTTTTTTTAATGTTCTCCTTCCTCTCCTCCCCCCTCTTCTTCTTATTCCTTCTCTTCTACATCGCTCTACTGCCTATTCTTAACTATAATCACATTCCTTCCCATTTTTTCTTCCCCTTTACTAGACGCTGAGGTTTTATACGTAATTGGATTTTTACTGTAATAGACGTGGAATACTCGTTACTGTATTTTCTATATGAGGGGCAGTAGCGTGCCTTTTGGCGCTCTTCTGCTACTTAGACACGTCAAGCGAGGTTATTGTAGTTTTCCTTTTCTTTTGTATACTGGTTAAATGTATACTGTGAGCACTATCCAATTACTTATTGTTTACCTTACCCGTGGAGCTGCGACTCCATTTCTGTATTTTCTATGTTTTTCAATAAACTCTTTTGATGATAAAAAAAGAAAATAATGGCCCGGATTCACGTAGCACTTACGCCGACGTATCTCGATATACGCCGAGTAAGTGTCAAGATGCGCCGTCTTATCTGTGCGCCGTACTCACCTAACTAAGATACTCCTAAAATCCGGCTTCAGTCTACCGACGTAACTTGCCTACGCCGGCGTATCTTGGGCGCATAGTTACGCTGGACGCCCCATTGCAAATATGCAAATGAGGGAGATACGTCAATTCACGAACGTACTTGCACCCGGCGGAAAAGATACACGGTTTGCGTAAGGCTTATGTCCGGAGTTATTCCTGATATAGGAGGTGCCAGTGGCGTAACAACCAGGGGGGCAGGGGGTGGGTCTGCACCGGCCGCTGAGCTGAGGGGGGCGCCAGCGACCGCCAGCTCTGCGGATAGTATAGTGAGCGGCTCCTCCACTGAGCGCACAGCCCCCCGCCGGTACCTCCCAGCGGCCGGCACAGGCACACCTGGAAGGATGCAGGGGATGCCCTGTTTGGCATAACACCGGCGCGCGCTGCGGAGGCTCCAAGATGGCGACGCGCTCTGCACTCCGGCGGCGCCTGCAGGGACTCCAGCTCAGCCAAGCAAGTAAGCGTTGCTGGGATGTGATGCAGGGAGAGAATGGTTTAGCAGAGGCAGGGTGTGCGCTGGGGAAGACCTGGGACAGGCTGCCTGTCCCAAGTCTTCCCCAGCGCACACCCTGCCTCTGCCACAGGCTGAGGCTGGGACGCTGGAGTAGAGTGTTGGCCCGGCCCAGTCTATAGCTTAATAGGGAGCTCCACACTGCAGCCCTGATATCATGTTTATATAAGGGGTAGGGGGGGCAGAAAAAAAATCTGCCCCGGGCGCCCATGACTCTGGTTACGCCACTGGGAGGCGCAACCCATGCAAAGGTATGGACCAGGGAACAGCCGTCGTATTTTACGTAGTTTACGTAGTACTACGTGAATAGGGCTGGGCGTAGGTTACATTCACGTCGTAGGTAGTGATTCGATGTATCTTAGCCAGTTATTTTGACGTAGTTGTACGCATGCGCGCGGGGATACGTCCAAGTTTACGACGCATGCGCCGTTCGTTTTAAGTACTTGGATGACGCTCAGCCCATCATTTGCATGGGGTCACACTTCATTACCATGCATCACGCCCACTTCCAGCCCACTTCCACTTACTTTGACTTACGTCGGCTTACGCCGTTGAATATACGCTACGCCGGCGCAACGTTGGGAGCATTTTCTTTGTGAATTTCATACTTGCCTCTCAACGTTGCGCCGATGGCTGTGAATCCAGGCCAATGTTTTTTTTTTTACTTGTAAGCAACAAATGTCAGAAAAGGTTTGGTCTTTAACTACTTAAGGACCGCCCAACGCCGATATACGTCGGCAGATTGGCATGGCTTGGCGCAATCACGTACCTGTACGTGATTGTTAAATGCCCAGCCGTGGGCGCGCGCCGACGACCCGGTCCGAAGCTCCGTGACCACGGGACCCGCGGACTCGATCGCTGCCAGGGTCCCGCGATCGGTCCCCGGAGCTGAAGAACGGGGAGAGGTGAGTGTAAACAAACCTTCCCTGTTCTTCACAGTGGCGCTGTCAGCGATCGTCTGTTCCCTGATAGAAGGAAAAGCAATTGATGACATCACACGTCCAGCCACGCCCCCCTACAGTTAGAAACATATATGAGGTTACACTTAACCCCTACATCGCCCCCTAGTGGTTAACTTCTAAACTGCAATTGTCATTTTCACAGTAATCAGTATATTTTTACAGCACTTTCGCTGTGAAAATGACAATGGTCCCAAAAATGTGTAAAAATTGTCCGATGTGTCCGCCATAATGTCGCAGTCACGAAAAAAAAAAAACGCTGATTGCCGCCATTAGTAGTGAACAAAATATAATTAATAAATAAAAATAAAACTATCCCCTATTTTGTAAACGCTATAACTTTTGTGCAAACCAATCGATAAACGCTTATTGTGATATTTATTATAGCAAAAAGGAAAAGAATATTGTTTTTTTTTTTCAAAATTGTTGCTCTATTTTTGTTTATAGCGCAAAAACCAAAAACCGCAGAGATGATCAAATACCACCAAAAGAAAGCTCTATTTGTGGGAAAAAAGGACGCCAATTTTGTTTGGGAGCCATGTCGCACGACTGCGCAATTGTCAGGTAAAGCAACGCAGTGCCGAATCGCAAACACTGGCTAGGTTCTTTACCTGCATAAAGGTCCGGGTCTTAAGTGGTTAATGCATTAAGGTGAAAAAACATCAGAGTATTAGTGGCCCCCCAGCCCCCCCCCCCCCAGTTTACTTACCTGACCCCTTGAAAGTCCAGCACCGTGAACATGCATGCTTCTTGGCCGTCTTCCCAGCACATTCATTGGTTGATTGAAAGCAGCAC
Source organism: Rana kukunoris (assembly GCA_029574335.1). Lineage (NCBI taxonomy): Eukaryota > Metazoa > Chordata > Amphibia > Anura > Ranidae > Rana > Rana kukunoris. The sequence continues at coordinate 736,704,616 of CM056049.1, forward strand.
AGCCATTGGCTGGTGCTGCTGTCAATCACATCCAATGATGCGGCGTGCCGGGGGCGGTGCCGAGTGATACAGTGAGCGACTATGGCCATCGGCTGTATCACGGGAGCGCGCTCGCAAAAACTCAACACCATGCAAGCAAACTCACATGAAGGTGTTGAGTTCTTGCGGGGAGGAGCCGAGACAGCCGCCAAGGGACCTCAGAAGCCCAGGTTCAGGGCCACTCTGTGCAAAACGAGCTACACAGGGGAGGTAAGTATAACATGTTTGTTATTTAAAAAAAAAAAAATTGTCTTTAGTGATCCTTTAAGTGCCGGGGTACACATGGGCAACCCGACTTACAGTGTGAACCGGCACTTAGAGAACTGGAGTGAGAGCCCCTCATCGTTTGGTGAACTCAGTGAATTGTGCCTCCAGACCACCCATCCACCCCTTAGGGGCTCAAACTGTGAATGGGTGGGGGGCACGTTTATAAGGTGATGGATTGGCCTCATCTAGAACAAGAGGTATGTTATAGGAGGTACGAAGGGGTCGTGGAACTCGCATTGCAATTAATACATTTTCAAGATAATACATTCCTTATTGACACTGGAAAAAAAAAAACTTGTTAGGGCCCAGACACATGTTTTAAAATGTAAACTTTTTACTGGTGCCCATTGTAGCAGCCTGATACTTTTGTAACTGGCGCTGCCTTAAATTTAGGGGGTAGTCAGAGATTTAACATTGACTGTATTGTTTTGCTAAATTTGGGCCTCTGTTCCCGCCGTGGCTGTACTGTGAGTGACCACTATTGTTGTCTGGGGTGTTGGTACCACCCCAGGCCAAGGGTGGCAGCAGTCGGGTCAGGGTGTATTGGGCGTTTTTCCTCGGCAGCCAATCAGTGGGAGTTGATCGCCTCACTGTGCATGCTGGGGGAAATTACTTAAGGGACAGACGTCATTAGTTCTGGGTCATCGTCAATGTCTATTCCTGGTCAGTCGTTCCACCACCCCACGTGAGTGGCCCTCCTGGCCGGGGGTGCATGTTCAAGTGTTCCTGGCTTCTGGACCACGTTGGTTCGGAGCTGTGATCTACCAAGTAGGCCCAGTAGTTAGGCTGGGTCTACGCTTGCAGAGTGGTCCTGTGCTGTCCATCCTAGAGGGAGGAAGCCACTTAATGAAGCACCTATTCTGGAGAGCACCAAGCAGAAGGCTGGTACACTCAGGAAAGGCCTTGAACTTCATTGAAGGACGCACTAATAGTGAAGGTCGCTTGTCAGGTTCTTGTGAACTCAGAACTATTTCAAGAAGAGATCCGGGTGCTTAATCCTATGCTGAGAGGATTCTGGACCGAATATATCTCCACCAATCACCCCCTGCCACTAACACCCCCCGCCTCCAATCTCCCCCTGCCTCCATCCCCCTCTGCCACAAACACCACCTGCCTTCACCCCCCTCTACGGTGCCACAATCTTCCTCTGCCTCCAATCTCCCCCAGGCCCCCTGCCTCCAATCACCCCCTGCCTCCACGTCATCTGCCTTCATCCCCCTCTGCGGTGCCACCAACACCCCCTGCCTCTAACAACCCCTGCCTCCAATCTCCCTCTGCCTCCATCCCTCTCTGCGGTGCCACCAACAACCCGTCTCCAGGGCCGGATTTGCTCTCCCTGCCGCCCCAAGGCCAGGTTCCGCAATGCACCCCCTCCCCGACAACCGAACCACCCCCCAAATCAACAGGGAATGGCAACCAGGTGGCAGGGACGGCACGGTCAGTTCAAATATTTTTTTTTTACTTTTTTTTTTTTTTTTATTTGTAGCTTGTCGTTTACTTTTTTGTATAATTTTCTTATTATTTGTAATACATATATTTTTTATTATTCTTTACTATTTAACCATTTTTATTTTCACTTAACTTTATTGCTATTACACAGGAGAATTGACCCTGTCACCTCCAAAAACAGGAGTCCTAGCACTGTGCTAGAACTCCTGTCACAGCTGAGATGGGAAGAGCACAACTCACCCCTCTCACTGTGTACATCGGCAGCAGGGACAGGAGACAGGGGACTCCATGCCGCTGCCGCCCCCTCGGCACCCTGCCGCCCCGAGGCCTGGCCTTGGTGGCCTTGTGGGAAATCCGGGCCTGCCCGTCTCCATCCCCACCCTCTGCGATGCCACTATCCCCCTCTGCGGTGCCACCAAAACCCCCTGCCTCCAATCACCACCTGCCACTAACACCCCCTGCCTCCAATCTCTGCCTGCCTCCATCCCCCTCTGCCACCAACACCCCCTGCCTTCACCCCCCTCTGCGGTGCCACCAACAACCCCTGTCTCCATCCCCCACCCTCTGCAGTGCCACCATCCCCCTCTGCGGTGGCACCATCACCCCCTGCCTCCAACCACCCTTTGCCTTCAATCTCCATGCACACTTCCAAGCCGAACCGATCTCGGCTATTTTTACTGGCACATTTCCGCAAACCACAGACATTTACAAACGGGGGAAAAATGTGTTTTCACGAACTGTCCGTAAAAATACAGACAGTTGGCAACACTGCCTTGTCCCGATACTGATTTTCATCATTCTGTTTGTATAATTTATTCATATATTTAGTAATAAAAATACACTTAACATAGTTGTAAGAGTTGTCAGTCAAATTGTAACTTCTTTAAAATGTTACACTCACTAGTCTCCAACTTTAATGAAGCACAAGATTACCTGTCCCGGGGGATCATTTACTTTGTCACATATATAATGATTTAACAAGACTTTGTTTTTCTGATTATTGACTTCAGTTCAATTCCCAGGTGAGATTTCAGTAATTAGTCTCATTGTAATGAGTGTTTCCTAATAAGCGCCTGCAAATCCATCAAAGCCTCTCAGCAGATGTGACTTCATTGTGAACATAAAATACACGAGGGGCGGCGTGTCAGATAATTATACAGAAAGTTTGCAAACATTTGGATTCCACACAAACCAAGTATTGGCCAATTTGTATAATATGGCCCGGATTCACATACCTTGGCGCATATTTATGCCGCCGTAGCGTATCTCTTTTACGTTACACCGGCGCAGCTCGGAGAGGCAAGCATGAAATTCACAAAGCAAATGCTCCCAACTCTGCGCCGGCGTAGCGTATATGTCGTAGGCGTTAGTGGAAGTAGGTGGAAGTGGGCTGGAAGTGGGCTTGATCATGTTAATGAAGCGTGACCCCATGCAAATGATGGGCCGGGCGCCAGACAAGTGCTTAAAATGAACTGCACATGTGTGGGGACATGGACGTATCCCCGTGCGCATGCGTACAACCACGTTGGAACAACTGCCTAAGATACACCGGATCACTGTGTACGCCGTGAACGTAACTTATGCCCAGTCAGTCCCACGTCGGCCCATATTCACAGACGTACAATACGTAGGCTTGTGTTCCCTGGTCCATACCTTTGCATGGGTTGCGCCTCATTTATGGGGAATAACTTTACGCCGAACGTAAAACTTACGCAAACTGCGTAAATCACACGCCGGGCGCACGTACGTTCGTGATTCGGTTTGCAGCAAAGATCCGACAGGCGTAATTGTATTACACCGTCGGATCTTAAATGCATTTTTAAAATGGCCGCCAGGGGCGTTCCCGCTGATTTACGCCGAGAATATGTAAATCAGCGAGATACGCCAATTCCCGAACGTACGTCCGGCCGACGCAGTGACTTTACGCCCTTTCCGTAAGGGGTTTCCCGACGTAAAGATAAAGCACCAAAAAGCAGGCACATCCTATGTTAAGTATGGACGTCGTGACCGCGGGAAATTTGAAAATGTTTACGTCGTTTGTGTAACTCGCCCGTGAATGGGGATTTACGTCGATTACGTTCACGACGAAAACACCATCATAATTCGGAGCATGCGCACTGGGATTTTTTAATGGTCGACGCATGCACAGTACGTTCAGCGCGGGGACGCGCCTAATTTAAATAGCATACGCCCGCTACCCGCCCAATTAGAGATAGGCCGCCCAATTTACGCTACGCCGCCACAACTTTACACGCAAGTGCTTTGTGAATACAGCACTTGCGGGTAAAGTTGCGGCGGCGTAACGTAAATAGGAAAAGTTACGCCGCTGCGAAAAAACGCTCGCCATCCTGAATCTGGCCCCATATTTTCTGGTGTATAAGGCTACCTTTTACACTTAAAAAAAATGCCCAAAAATCAGGGGTCATCTTATACGCCGGGTATAAAATGCTGCCCGACGGATGTCCGGTAATACTGTATGTGGCTTCAGCCGCTGAGCCAATCCCGACGAGCAATGTATTCTATTAACCACTTAAAGCGGAGGTTCACCCAAATAACATGTATATACGATCATATTCTTTAGACTTCCAACATGTACAGTATGCGTTTTTTTTTTTTGGCTGTACATACCGTATAATGGCTATTTTACACGCGGCTTCCGGGTACTCGCTCCCGCGGGAGTAGGCGTTCCTATGCAGAGGCCTAGATGATTGACGTCCTTGAGAAAAACTTCCCCCCGGCGGATAAGCCCCCCCCTTCTATTGTGTAGGGGCGTCACGAGTTTCCGAAAGTAGCCGAACTGCGAGTCAGCTCTATACGGCGCTATACGTGTAGAGCTGACTGCGCAGGAGCCGTATAGAGCTGACTCGCAGTTCGGCTACTTTCGGAAACTCGTGACACGCCTACGCTATAGGGGGTGGCCTTATCCACCAGGGTTTTTCTCAGGGACGTCAATCATCTGGGCGAAGTCCCAGGTGACATTGCGCCTCTGCATAGGAACGCCCACTCCCGCGGGAGCGAGTACCCGGAAGCCGGGTGGAAAATAGCAATAATACGGTATGTACAGCCAAAAAAATTTAAATAAAACAGCATACTTGTACATGTTGGAAGTCTAAAGAATATGATCGTATATACATGTTATTTGGGTGAACCTCCGCTTTAAGCCCCGGACCATTATGCAGGTAAAGGACCTGGCCAGCTTTTGCGATTTGGCACTGCGTCGCTTTAACTGACAATTGCGCGGTCGTGCGACGTGGCTCCCAAACAAAATTGGTGTCCCTTTTTCCCCACAAATAGAGCTTTCTTTTGGTGGTATTTGATCACCTCTGCGGTTTTTATTTTTTGCGCTATAAACAAAAATAGAGCGACAATTTTGAAAAAAAAATGCAATATTTTTTTCTTTTTGCTGTAATAAATATCCCCAAAAAAAACTTTTCTCAGTTTAGGCCGATACGTATTCTTCTACATATTAATGTTAAAAAAAAGAAGCAATAAGCGTTTATCGATTGGTTTGCGCATCATTTATAGCGTTTAAAAAATAAAGGATAGTTTTATGGCATTTTTATTATTTATTTTTTTTACTACTAATGGCGGCGATCAACGATTTTTTTTCGTGACTGCGACATTATGGCGGACACATCGGACACTTTTGACACATTTTTGGGACCATTGTCATTTTCACAGCAAAAAACGCTATATAAAATGACAATGACAATGGCAGTTTAGGACCACTAGGGGGCACTGAAGGGGTTAAGTGTGACCTCATGTGTGTTTCTAACTGTAGGGGGGCGGGGCTGGATGTGTGACATCACTGATGGTCGTTCCCTATATCAGGAAACAAATGATCAGTGTTAGGCATGTGCAAAAGTGAAAAAATTGTTTTGTTTCGTTTCGTTTCAATTCGTCATTTAATACATTTCGTTAAGTTAGGTTCGTTACATGTGTTGAATTCGTTTTCGGAATTCGTTCGTTTTCGACCGAATTTCGAAAAATCCGGTCGAAATCAAAAATATTTCAACCAGATTAGAAAACAAATAGTCTCTTTTCGAATAGAATTTTTTTCAAATTAAATTTTTTTTTTTTTTTTTCGAATTCCGATCGAATTTAGTCCGCGGGTATTCGATTCAGAATTCGAAAAAAAAATTTTTTCGATTTCGACCATTTTTTTTTTCGAAATTCGGTCGAAAACGAACGAATGCCGAAAACGGTCTAAATATTTCGCTAAAATAGCAATTCGGGAATTCGTATGCATCCGAATGTCCGAATAATGGAAAATTCGTCCGAATTTCGATTCGGAACTAAACGAAATGCACATGCCTAATCAGTGTCACTGCCACTGTGAAGAACGGGGAAGGTGTGTTTACACTCGCTTCTTCCCGTCCTTCAGCTCCTGTGACAGATCGCGGGACACTTGCAGCGATCAGGTCTGCGGGTTCCGCAGGCGCGGTCACTCAGCTTTGGACCGGGTTGTGAGCGTGCCGGCGCACTCGTGACCCTTGGCTGGGCTGTTAAAAGGGGACGTATATATACGGGAGCTGTGGTGGCTCAACGTGATTGGCACTGTGCCGACAAGCCATTCACCTCTGCAGCCAAGGGTTCGGATCCCAGTCTCGGCTACATGTGAATTGAGTTTGGTGGTCTCAGCCCGGCTCCCGGTGGGTGTGCTATGCAAGGTACGCCTGTGCTTAGTACGCCCACCCCCCCACCACACTTGCACACACACGAAATTGGTTTAACACGCACGCACTTTGGCCATACAGTCTCCTAAAAAAGAGAGGCGAAGGACCTACGGGGCTGGCTGAGCGGGCTAGACCCCCTCACTTCCTCATAGGGGAGTCCCTCAGCCCCGTTGGGCTCCCAGGCGGAGCAGGTAGGGTGGGGTGAGTGGGAGGCACTCCCTCACACCTGCCATTGCTACCTGGGGGCATGGAGAAGGATGGCAGATTGCCTCTGGGGGGAGAATCTGCCTACTCCCAACTCCTGCAGTCCGGCTCCTCTCTCTCAAGTTCACGCACAAATTAGAAAAAAATATACCAGGCCCTTCAGATTTATAGATTTTAAGGGAAATACCACACCGATTGGAGTCCAAAAATCGATACCAGACCCTTATCCGAGCATGCAGCCCAGCAGGATAGGAAAAACTGAACCATACCAGGCCACGTGCCCACAACATGGGGGGGGGGTGCTTTGTGATAGAGGATCTGCACCGCTCCACCCCAAAGCACCTTGTCCCCAGGTTGAAGGGGACAAGGGCCTCTTTCCAACAACCAAGGGGGCTCCCAGATCCTAGTCTCCCCCATGTGAATGGGTATTGGGTACCCCTACCCATTCCCTACAAAAAAAGTGTCAAAAAGTAAGAACCACAGGAAACGGTTGACAAATCCTATTTTTATTTATGAAAGTGTCCCTCGATGTAAATCCACCGTCAATCATGATGCCACCGAGTGATGTAACTGAGTGGCTCGCCCCAAGCAAACGGAGCATACAGCAGGTAGCCTCCCAGGAGGCGGAAGAGTTTATTTTTTTTATATTTTTCAGGTCAGTCGGGCATCAGGATTGGCAGTGGATTCACTGCATAGGCAAAATGACGTACATGTACATTGCTTTGCCTGAACATGCCACCTGCCTGCAGTAAATGTATTATGGATAGTCTGAAAGTGGCTAAGGGGTCTTTTGGATACCATGTACAGTAGATACACTACTTCTGGGCTCTGATGAAGAGGCATAGAGCTTCGAAATGTTTCAGCCGGTGGTGACTCCCTTCACATCCTCTACGATCGATCGGAGTATGGTTCGAGGTCATCCCTTTGTAGCTTATGTTGACTAAGGTTTACTGCGACTTTTTTCCACTACATTTGTGAGTAGGCCCTGTATACAACGGTAATACACTAGGCTGGTGCGCCTTTGTTTTCTTTTCTCTTTGACAGATACACTACCATAGGAAGGTTGACAACTAGGGATGAGCTTCGTGTTCGACTCAAACATCGTATGTTCGATCGTTCGTCGAAATACAAACAAAACGGGTTGTTTGCGCCAAATTGGAGTGATGCGCCACGGCCCATAATTCACTGCGGCATTGCACGCTGATGATTGGCCAAGCATGCACTATGACCCGCATGCTTGGCCAATCACAGCGCTGTCAGTACAAAAAGCCGTAATTGGCCAAAGCCAGGGTGGCTTTGGCCAATTATGGCTCAGGGCTTTAGTACACGCCCCACACTATAAAAGGCTGCCTGCAGGGCGGCCTCGTATAGTGTGTTGGAGAGAGAGAGGGAGAGAGGGAGAGAGGGAGAGAGGGAAAGAGGTAGAGAGGGAGAGACTTTTTTTTCTAGCTAGATAGAGCAGGCAGGCTAGTCAGTTAAATTTACAGTGTGTAGAGGATATAAATACATCCCAGGTGTTGTACATAGATTTATACACTGTATAGTTTAGCTAGATCAGTTTTTCCTAACTTAGTGGCAGGTAGTTGATTGTGCTAGCTGCAGTATTCTCACATGGTGTATTGCCTGTGTCCTCTGCAGTGTGCACCATAAAGCTACACAGGCATACTATAGACACCCAGCAGGAACAATATTTAAAGACATTTTTCATTTTTTTTTTTATTTAAGCATCATGGTGATCACTTGCGGGGCAGCAGCGCGTCCTATGAGTTTCCACTTAGGCTACCCAAATCATGGCAAGCGAGCGAGCCCAAAAAATGTTTTCCCCCTTTTTCCGACAAACTGAGCGGGTTCTGGGAAAGGTAAGGGTTTTGGGTGGGTAGAGTTACTAAGTGGAGATGCACTTATGGTTTTTTTTTCCAACAAACCGAGCGGGATCTGGGAAAGGTAGGGGTTTAGGGTGGGTAGAATCACTAAGTGGAGATGGACTTAGGGTTAAAGTTCATAAGTCAAAGATCAGGTAGAGTTCAGCTTAGGGTTAGGGTTCAGCTTAGGGTTTGGGGTTAGGGTGGTTAGGGTTTTTCATTGAAGAATATGGCTAGGACTCGGTAATTAGAACAGGGACCTCCCCAAAGGTCAAAGGTCAGAAGGCGGGTTCCCAGAGGTCAAAGGTCACAGGGCATGGCTGACCCACCCCCACCAAAGAGTACCGCCTACCCCAACTAAGTCGGGCAATGAACAAGTCAGGATATGAACAAGTTGGGGAAAGCATCATTAAACCTTTTTTGCATTGATACATGTTCCCTGGGGCAAGACCCGGGTTCTCAAAGATGTTTTCCAACAATAACTTGCATATTGGGCTTTAAAATGAGCGTTTTTGAATTCGAACGTTCGAGTCCCATAGACTTCAATGGGGTTCTAAATGTTCGTGCGAACGGTCGGTCCGTTCGAAGGTTCTAGTGCGAACCGAACGCGGGGGTGTTCGGCTTATCCCTAGTGACAACTCTGCTGCAAACTGAGAAGTGGTGTTGCAGCATTGTCAGCCCATCAAAGACGGTGCTGCAGAAAGAGAGGGAAAGAATTTGAAAATAAAAGAGAGCGGAGTATTTAGGATTTTTTTATATATATATTTTTATGATAAGGAAAGTATTATCAACACTGGAAAAAAAAAAAAAATCTTGTTAGGGCCTAGACACACGTTTTAAAATGTAAAGTTTTTACTGGTACCTTCTGTTTCAGTATTTATGCATTAACCACTTAAGGACCGGACCAATATGCTGCTAAATGCCCAGAGGCGTTTTTACAATTCGGCACTGCGTCGCTTTAACAGACAATTGCGCGGTCGTGCGACGTGGCTCCCAAACAAAATTTGCGTCCTTTTCTTCCCACAAATAGAGATTTCTTTTGATGGTATTTGATCGCCTCTGCGTTTTTTATTTTTTGCGCTATATACAAAAATAGAGAGACATTTTTGAAAAAAAAATAAAAAATGGGCCAGATTCAGGTACACGTACATTTGCGCAGCGTATTCGAGATACTATTCGAGGTACGATACGGCGGCGTAGTCTATTTCTCGACGCGTAATCCAAATACGTGATTAGGGGGCGTGAAGCATTTAAATTAGGCGCGTCCCCGCGGCGATCGAACTGCGCATGCTCCGTTCAGAAATTTCCCGCCGTGCATTGCGCGAAATCACGTCATTTTTTTTTGAGTAGCGCCGTTTACGGACATTCCTATTCCCGGACGACTTACGTAAAAAATAAAAAAAGACGTCGGAAAACGTTGAAATTCGACGCGGGAACGACGGCCATACTTAACATGGGCTGTCTAATATTAGAGCAGCAAAAAGCTGGTATAGTGTTACGCAGAAAAAAGATGACTAAAGATGCCGTAAGAGATTGCGAATGAAGATTGTAATTTCGGGGATCGCCGTCAAAAGCTCATTAGCATACCCCGACGCAGAAAACGACAGGAAGTCCACCCAGTGGCCGCAATTTTATTGCAGCGTAGATCCGAAGGCGTACGAACACGTAATCCAGTCGAATTGAAGCCCGCAGCCGTATTTTCATGGTTTGAGGTTTCAGAGTAGTGAAAAAACGCGCGTAATTCGAAAGTACTCCAGTCTAACACCAGTTAGACAGGAGTTACGGCTCTCTGAATCTGGCCCAATATTTTTTACTTTTTGTTATAAGAAAAATCAAATAAACTAAATTTTAGTCAAACATTTAGGCCAAAATTTATTCAGCCACATGTCTTTAGTAAAAAAAAAAAAAAAAATATCGCAATAAAAAAAAATAGCTACCTAGCGGCAACAGTGACACTAATACAGCGATCAGAAAAATGATCGCTTAGTGACACTGGCAATAGGGGGTGAAAGGGTTAACTAGGGCAGTGATCAAGGGGTTAAAACTTTATTAGGGGGTATGGGGGCTACCCTGGACCTAACACTAACTGCCTGTCACAGTAACTGTCACACTGACACTAAATGCAGTGATCAGTAAATATATGATCACTGCATTCAGTGACACTGTGACGGGGGATGGGGGGTTGATCGGGGGGGGGGGGGGTTAATGTGCCCATGTGTCACTGGTGTCAGTGTAGTGTTGGTGCGACTTACTGTGCGATGTCTTCTCTCCTCAGCGGTGGTTGAAAATACCGCCGAGAGGAGAGATCACATCACTTCCCCCTTCCTGTGTTTACATTACACAGGCAGAGGAAGTGACACGCGTAGGAGGACGCGCATTGGCTGGGAGCGATCCGGAGGGGGCGGACAAAAACCAACAGCCGCCCCCTCATCCTGGATCGCTCGGACAGCCACGGGGATTGCCGCAAGTACCGGGGGGGCCCCGATCGGACCCCCGACCCACGTCTAGGCAGGGACGTACAGGTACACCAATGTGCATGTCTGTGCCATTCTGCAGACGTATATGTACATGCGGCGGTCCTTAAGGAATTAACAAACAATTTATCAGTATAAAATGTTTAATTCCTATGCATTTTCATCAGGGACAGGCAGAAGGGACGGCTTCCCTGGGCACTGTAGTGTCATGGGGGGGATATTTACAGTGGGAGGAGGCATTGGGAGAGTGACATGAGATAAGAATTGTTCTAGGAGGGGGAATTAGGTGTGTGTACTAGGAATGGCGATTTGGGGGGGGGGGGGGGGGTAGTGTGTTGATGGTGAAGAAGGATTTGTGATAGGAGGGGCGATTTGGAGGTTTGTGCCAGAAGAGGTGATATGGTAGGGGGGGGGTGGGGGAATTGTGCTAGTAAAACTGATTGATTATGCTAGGAGGGGAAATTTGTGCTAAACATCAATGTGACAAAGGGGTTTTGTGCTAGTAGGGATGATTTTGGGGGGGGGGTAGGATTTGTGCTAGGAAGGGGGGTTTGAAGAGAATATTTAAGCTTGAAGTAGGGATGGGGCAAAAATGTGTGCTGGCAGGGGATATTTGTACTGGGGAGTAGTGATGAGCGGAATACGCCATATTCGATTTCGCGATATTTCGCGAATATTTCGAAGAATATTCGCGAATATCGAATATTCGTGATATTTTATAAAAAAAAATAAAAAAATATTGCGAATTTTCGCCAATGCGAATTTTCAGGAATGCGAAATTTCGCAATTTTTTTTATATAAAATATCACGAATATTCGATATTTACGAATATTCACTATATTTTATAAAAAAAAAAAAAATTGCGAAATTTCGCATATGCGAAAGCGAAAATGATTGCGAAATTTCGCAATTTTTTTTTGGATAAAATATCACGAATATTCGATATTTACGAATATTCACTATATTTTATAAAAAAAAAAAAAATTGCGAAATTTCGCATATGCGAAAGCGAAAATGATTGCGAAATTTCGCTATTTTTTTTTGGATAAAATATCACGAATATTCGATATTTACGAATATTCGCTATATTTTATAAGAAAAAAAAAAATTGCGAAATTTCGCGAATGCGAAATTTATTGCGAAATTTGAAAAATACGAATATTCGAAATTGCGAATATTCGCCGCGATATTCGAGTTATTCGCGAATACTCGAATATGCAATATTCGTAGCGAATATTCGCAATGCGAATATTCGTGAGCAACACTACTGGGGAGGGGTGGGATTAATGCCTAGGGGATTAAATAAGCAGACTCGTTCTCAATTTATTTAGGTGGGGAGGGGGGATTTTTGCTGACACATATATGTTCATACAACTCGGGGGTGCAGCTTGTTATGTTTGCCCTGGGCTCTAGGTGACCTTGTCCCGGCACCGATTTTCATCATTCTGTTTCTATCATACATTTAGTAATAAAAATACACTAATTAGTTGTAATTGTTGTCAGTCAAATTGTAAATTCTTTACACTCCTGAGGCCCGCGCTATAGCCGAATGACGGCTTCAGCGCGGACCTGAAAATCCAGGAGGACGTCTTTTGACGTCCTCCCCTTTGCTCGTTCCGAGCGCGTGACGGGGAAACTCTGTGTTGGCCGTGTCCCTTGGACACAGCCAATTACAGATCGCCGCGAACGGCCAATCACCAAACCGTTTGCGATGCGATCTGTGCCACCAATGAGAGATGATCTCAAATGTAAACATATGAGATCTTCTCTCATTGCCGCCTCTCCCTCCTCACACAGGCAGCGTGTGAGGAGGGAGATGGGTCTTTGTTACAGTGCCATCCCTGTGCCGCCGATCAGGGCTCACCTGTGCCACCAATCAGTGCCCACCTGTGCCGCCTCATCTGTGCCGCCAATCGTGCCCACCTGTGCCGCCAATCGTGCCCACCTGTGCCGCCTCATCTGTGCCCACCTGTGCCGCCTCATCTGTGCCCACCTGTGCCGCCTCATCTGTGCCCACCTGTGCCGCCTCATCTGTGCTGCCTCAGTGCCCACCTGTGCCAATCAGTGGCCATCTGTATTTGGGGGGGCATTTGTAGTTTCCTGGCTTGTTAGGGTCTCAAGAAATGAGATAGGCCTTCAGTACATCAGGTGTGATCAGATGTGATATTTTTTTATGATTTGCACTATAGCTTGTAGAGTCTAAAACTTTCACACAGACCAAATAATTTCCCCAAATTTCGGGTTATTTTCATCAAAGCCAAAAATTTATGAAGAGAAATTAATAATTTGAAATTTTTTATCACAGAAACTAAGAAAAATCTTTCTTTTTCGCAATTTTCGGTCTTTTTTCATTAACCACTTGCTTACTGGGCACATAAACCCCCTTCCTGCCCAGGCGAAATTTCAGCTTCCGGCACTGCGTCGCTTTAACTGACATTTGCGCGGTCGTGCGACGTGGCACCCAAACAAAATTGGCGTCCTTTTTTTCCCCACAAATAGAGCTTTCTTTTGGTGGTATTTGATCACCGGATTTTATTTTTTGCGCTATAAACAAAAAAAAGAGCGACAATTTAAAAAATATATATATATTTTTTACTTGTTGCTATAATAAATATCCCAATTTAAAAAAATATATATATATTTTTTTTTCTCAGTTAAGGCCGATACATATTTTTCGACATATTTTTGTAAAAAAATAAAATAAAATCGCAATAAGCGACTGGTTTGCGCAAAAGTTATAGCGACTACAAAAAGGGGAACAGAATTATGATTTTTTTGTATTATTTTTTTTACTAGTAATGGCGGCGATCTGCGATTTTTATTGGGACTGTGATATTGCGGCGGACACATCAGACACTTTTGACACAAATTTGGGACCATTCACATTTATACAGCGATCAGTGCTATAAAAATGCACTAATTACTGTATAAATGTGACTGGCAGGGAAGGGGTTAACACTGGGGGGTGAGGAAGGGGTTAAATGTGTATCCTGGGTGTGTTCTAACTGTGTGGGGGGAGGGGGGGGTGACTGGGGGAGGTGACCGATGCTGTGTCCCTATGTACAAGGGGCACAGATCGGTCTCCTCTCCACTGACAGCACGTGGAGCTCTGTGTTTACACCCCATAATTAATTACACACAGAGCTCCACGTCCCTGCTGTCACCTGCTTGTGTTCCCGCCGATCGCATGTACCCGACGGACATCGCGGCCGCCAGGTACATGCATCGGATCCCCAGCGATGCGGCAGGACAGTGTTTGGGTGGCGCGCGCGGGTAATGCACTTTAAAACACATCCAAAGACGTCAACTTGGCACTTGAGAGCCGCGCTGTTGACGTCTTTTGTCAATAGCGCGGATCTCAAGTGGTTAATAGTGCAAAAAATAAAAAACCCAGAGGTGATCAATTACCACCAAAAGAAAGCTCTATTTGTATGAAAAAAAAGGACAAAAAAAAATCATTTGGGTACAGTGTTGCATGACTGAGTAATTGTCATTCATTGTCATGCCCAGTAAGCAAGTGGTTATTTTACTCTTACTAGTCTCCAACTTTAACCGCTTAAGGACCCATTCACGCCGATATACGTCGGCAGAATGGCACGGCTGGGCACATCCACGTACCTGTACGTGGCTCTTTAAGCCCAGCCGTGGGGTCCGAAGCCGCGGGACGCGCGGACCCGATCGCCACTGGAGTCCCGCGATCGGTCCCCGGAGCTGAAGAACGAGGAGAGCTGTTTGTAAACACGGCTTCCCTCGTTCTTCACTGTGGCGCCGCCATTGATCATGTGTTCCCTTTTATAGGGATACACAATCGATGATGTCACACCTACAGCCACACCCCCCTACAGTTAGAAACAGACATGAGGTCACATATAACCCTTTCAGTGCCCCCTTGTGGTTAAGTCCCAAACTGCACTGTCATTTCCACAGTAATCAGTGAATTTTTTTAATACATTTTATGCTTTGAAAATGACAATGGTCCCAAAAATGTGTCAAAATTGTCCGAAAGTATCCGCCGTAATGTCGCAGTCACGAAAAAAAAAATCGCCACCATTAGTAGTAAAAAATTTTTTTTTTATAAAAATGCAATAAAACTATCCCTTATTTTGAAAAATAAGTATTTTTATATATTTTTGGGGGATATTTATTATAGCAAAAAGTAAAAAAATATTAAAATTTTTTCAAAATTGTCGCTCTATTTTTGTTTATAGCGCAAAAAATAAAAACCGCAGAGGCGATCAAATACCACCAAAAGAAAGCTCTATTTGTGGGGAAAAAAGGACGCCAATTTTGTTTGGGAGCCACGTCGCACGACCGCGCAATTGTCAGTTGAAGCAAAGCAGTGCCGAATTGCAATAAGTGCTCTGGTCTTTGACCACCAATATGATCCTGGGGTTAATTTACACTCACTAGTCTCCAACATTAATGAAGCACAAGATTACCTGTCCCGGGGGGTCATTTACTTTGTCACATACATAATGTTTTAACAAGACTTTGTTACCAATTATTGACTTCAATTCCCAGGTGAGATTTCAGTAATTAGTCTCATTGTAAGGAGTGTTTGTTTCCTAATAAGCGCCTGCAAATCCATCGGAGCCTCTCAGCAGATGTGACTTTATTGTGAACATAAAATACACGAGGGGCGGCGAGTCAGATAATTATACAAAAAGTTTGCCAACATTTGGATTCCACAGTATTTGTGCAACAATTTTTCAAGCACATTTTTTTTGAAAAAAAAAAAAAAAACAATTCATAAAATTACAAAAAAAAAAAAGGAAAGTTATCCCAATTTTTTTTGTATAATGTGAAAGATGTTACGCTGAGCAAATAGATACCCAACATGTTATGCTTTGAAATTGCGCATTAGTGGAATGGTAATGAAATAGGATACTTAAAAATCTCCATAGACAACGCTTAAAAAAATAAAATAAATGAACGGTTACCAGGTTAGAGGTCATTTGACTTTAGACTTTATTACGCCAAAGATCATAGCAATAGCTGACATGTGTAATTTTCACACCAACTTAAATATGTGTTTTTTTTTAAAGTCCTCGTGCAGCAAAGAAAACAAAAACAAAAAATAAATAATGAATAAATCATTTGGCTGGTAATGACCACAACAAAATTTATGTGAAGTTACCAATTATCCAAAATTCATATTCAAAAAACGAACAATAGCCTTTATTCTTAATTCTGTTCTATTTGTTTAGATGCAGCATTTGTTATTGCAGATACATTTATAACTTTCACCAACAGCCAAATTTTAACTGCTTAAGGACCGCCTAACGCCGATATATGTCGGCAGAATGGCACGGCTGGGCACAATGCCCAGCTGTGGGTCGCAGGCGCACGCCCGCGGTGCATGCCCGCGACCCGGTCAGAAGCTCCGTGACCATGGGACCCGATCGCCCCTGGAGTCCCGCAATCGGTCCCCGGAGCTGAAGAACGGGGAGAGCCGTATGTAAACACATCTTCCCCGTTCTTATAAAAGGGATCACACAATCGATGACATCACACCTACAGCCACACCCCCCTACAGTTAGAAACACATATGAGGTCACACTTAACCCATACAGCGCCCCCTTGTGGTTAACTCCCAAACTGCAATTGTCATTCTCTCAATAAACAATGCATTTTAAATGCATTTTTTTCTGTGAAAATAACAACAGTCCCAAAAATGTGTCAAAATTGTCCGAAGTGTCCGCCATAATGTCGCAGTCACAAAGAAAAATTGCCGATCGCCGCCATTAGTAGTAAAAAAAAAAATAATAAAAATGTAATAAAAAACTCTCCCCTATTTTGTAAACGCTCTAATTTTTGCGCAAACTAACCGATAAGCGCTTATTGTGATTTTTTTTTTACCAAAAATATGTAGAAGAATACGTATCGGCCTAAACTGAGGAATTTGTTTTTATATATTTTTGGGGATATTTATTATAGCAACAAGTAAAAAATATTGTTTTTTTTTCAAAATTGTCGCTCTATTTTTGTATATAGCGCAAAAAATAAAAACCGCAGAGGTGATCAAATACCACCAAAAGAAAGCTCTACTTGTGGGAAAAGGGCCTAGTTAGACTTACCGGTGACGGTATTTCTAAGAGCCTTTCAGGACAACCTTGGAGAGAGCGCAGCTCCGCCTCTTCATTAGGAAACACATGCTGGACTTTAAAACCCCTCCTCTTCCACCATGGCCTCAGTTATTGTGGTCCGACTCTCTGGAAGATAAAGCACAGAAACCACAACACCATGATAGATTTATAACTTATTACTTTAAAATACATTTAGGGAGGGAAATAGCGGTTGTCCTGAAAGGCTCTTAGAAATACCGTCACCGGTAAGTCTAACTAGGCCTTTCTCACCTCGCCTTTCAGGACAACCTTGGAGAGGATAAACAAGTAACTTACCCTAGGGTGGGACTACTGCCTGCAGCACCTTCCTGCCAAAGGCTTGATCTGCGGCAGACAATAGATCCAGCCTGTAATGTTTCAAGAACGTTGAATAGCTGGACCAGGTGGCGGCCTTGCAAATCTGTTCGGGTGTAGCACCCGCTCTTTCAGCCCAAGATACTGCAGTTGATCTAGTTGAGTGTGCCATAATGCCTGAGGGAGGTGTAACACCTTTGGTTTTGTAAGCTTCCGTAATTGCGAGTTTAAGCCACCTTCCGAGCGTACTTTTGGACCTTTTTTAAACACACGCGTGTTTTTCTCTTCCCTTTACGAGGGCCTGAAAAAACTATAAACAGAGCATTTGTTTTTCTGAACTCTTTGGTGACTAGGAGGTATTGTATCAGACACCCTTTCACATCTAAAGTATGAAACGCTTCTTCTCCAGCGTTAGAAGGATTTAAAGAAAAAGTGGGTAAGATAATTTCCTGTGAACGATGAAAATTAAATGCCACTTTTGGGAGGAAAGCAGGATCTGTTTGAAGAATCACTCTATCTGGAAAAAATCTTAAAAAAGGTTCAAATATGGCCAGAGCTTGTAGCTCACCAACTCGTCTTGCTGAAGTTATTGCCACCAAAAAAACAGTTTTGAGAAATAAATTTTTCAAAGAAGAATTTTCTAAAGGTTCAAACGGTGCTCCCGTTAAGCCCTGCAAGACAACTGATAGATCCCAACTTGGAAAATTTTTAAGAGTCACTGGGCTGTTTCTTGAGTGCTCTGAAAAATCTGGAAATCAAAGGCTCTCTAGATAGAGTCCTTTCTAAAAAAAAAACAGAAAGACCTGCTACCTGCGTTTTTAACGTACTAGCTGCAAGACCTTTCTCCATTCCTTAATGGAGAAACTCTAGAATTGAGACAAGACTTTCAGGTTGGAAATCTTTAGCGGAACACCAGGAATTAAATTTCTTCCATACCTTCTGGTAAATAGACCTGGTTACTTCCTTCCTACTTGATAATAAGGTTTTCACTACTTTATCGGATAAACCCTTCTTTTTTAGAATATCCTCTTCAGAAACCAGGCACACAGATTCGATCTGTCTATTTCTGGGTGGCATACTGAGTCCTGTTTTAGAAGGTCCTTTCTGGCTGGTAGTCTCCATGGGGGCTTTATGGCTAGATTTAACAGTGTTGCGAACCAAGGCCTTTTTGGCCAGAAGGGAGCAATCAGAATTAGACTGGACCTTTCTTCCCTGAATTTCCTTCAACACTAGTGGAATTAGGGGAAAGGGGGGGAAAAGCATAACACAGATGGTAATCCCATGGGTGGGCTAGAGCATCTGTGCCTATTGCTTGGTCTCCCCTGTGCAGGGAAAAGAATTCTTGGACCTTGGTATTCTGTTGACTGGCAAAAAGATCCACTTGAGGATGACCCCATTTTACTGTGATCATATTGAATATCTCCTGATTTAGGCTCCATTCTGCCTCTTTTACTCTCCTTCTGCTTAACAGGTCCGCTAGTAGATTTTGGGACCCTTTTAGGTGAATTGCCGATAGGGAAATTACGTTTCGTTCTGCCCATGCTAGTAGCTGGTTGGCTAGTTCCATCAGCCCCTGACTCCTGGTCCCTCCTTGCTTGGTCACGTAGGCTACAGCAGTTTTATTGTCTGATAAGACCTGTACATGACAACCCCTCAGTAATTGTTGAAAAGCCAGGAGTCCCATGAAAATGGCTCTTAGTTCTCGCCAATTTGATGACCTCCTTGCTTCCACCTTGGACCAAGATCCTTGAGCCGTCTGTCCGTCCAGGTGAGCACCCCACCCCCATGAACTTGCGTCCGTTGTCAGACGCTTGTCCAAGGGAAGGACCCAGGGGCGACCCTCTGACAGATTGGACTGGTCTCTCCACCACCAGAGGGACCTCTTTGCTCTTGATGTTAGCTTGAAAGATTTTTCCAGAGATTCTTGATGAGACCATACTTGTAGGATGTTTCTCTGTAGGGGTCTGGAATGAAACCTGGCCCATAGTACTGCAGGGATCGAGGCCGTAAGCTGGCCTAGCACTGCCATAGCTGTCCTTACTGACACTGCTAGATTTGTCTGGATCTGACAGACTGAAGAGTTGATTTTTTCTATTTTTTCCTGAGGGAGAAATACCTTTTGGAGAGTTGAGTTGATCTTGTAGCAGAGTAACCTTATCTCCTGAGAAGGGTCTAAGTTTGACTTCTCCGGATTTAACAACCACCCCAGATCCCTGAGGTGCAATTGTGACACCTGGAGATCTGTCACTAACTGATCTCTTGAATCTGCGAAAAATAGGAGATCGTCCAGGTATGGGACAACCGAGGGTCCCCTCAGCTTCAAAGGCTCCAAGGCTTCCGCCATCACTTTTGTGAAAATCCTGGGGGAGGATGAGAGGCCGAACGGCAGAGCTTTGAACTGTAGATGCCAAATTGAAGTTCCCAAGTTGACTGCCAGACGCAAAAACTTTTGGGAGGCCTGAGCTATAGGAATGTGGAGGTACACGTCCCTTAAATCTAGAGATGCCATGAAGCACCCTGGTGTTAATAGCTTTGTAATCATATGGATAGTGTCCATGCGAAAATGCTTGTACCTGATTGCCTTGTTCAGGATTTTTAGATTTAGAATCAAGCGTAATTTTCCCGAGGGCTTCTTTACCAAGAATATATGGGAGTAAAACCCTTTCCCTTCCTGGTGTTTTGGGACTTGGACAATGACTCCCTGTTGTATCAGATCCTTCAGAAGGATCATCATTGCGGAAGCTTTCTCCTGAGCCCTTGGAAGGGTCGTGATATAGAACCTGGATGGAGGACACTCTGCAAATTCCAGGTTGTACCCCTGTGCAATGATGTTTTTTATATAGAGACTTTGGGTGCAAAGATTCCACTGAGGAGGGTACAGTGAAGTATATGGATAACGAAATACAGATATACCCAGATCTATGTAAACATACTAAAATGAGGAGGCGTATTTTGAAGCCATTGTTGGATTATCTATTATCTAAGGGAGCCACGTATAGATGGGGGTATCCATTGGCGGTGCTTATAAAAAAGGGGGGACAAAGTTTCAATCTGAAGAACCCTGGCCAAGTGGAGGGAAGTCGGAGACGTTTAAACCATTCTTTCTTTTTTTTTTTTTTTTTTTTTTCTTCTTCTTCTTTTTTTTTTTGGCAAATCGCAGGCAGACTTGCTGGGGCATAGAGTCTGCAAAAGCCCAGAGATTACGGAACTTGGAGTGGCGCTGAACCTCGGATCCCGAGAACCGTGCTCTGTTTTTTTTTTTTTTTTTTCTTTCCTTCTTCAGGGGTGGAAGGCAGGTACAACCCCGCCGTATGATAGTGCTCTCTATTTGAGAAGTAGTGAGGATAAGATGACAAGGTTAAATTTTACCTCATACAATGTTAAGGGGCTAAATAGTCCAGAAAAACGTACAAGACTATTAGCTGAATTAAGTAGATTAAAATCTCAGATTATTTTCCTACAAGAGACACATTTTAGAAATGATAAAATTCCAAGATTGGGGAACCGCAGATTCTCTAATGTGTATCATAGTGCATCGCAGACTGCTAAAGCAAATGGTGTAACAATTATGGTGTCAAGTCAAATACAATGGAAAGAACATAAGACAGTTAGAGATGAGACGGGTCGCCTCCTTATTATAGTCGGCTCTTTATGTGAACAAAAGGTGACATTGGTAAATATATACCTACCGAATGAGGATCAAGTTGGAGCCCTGGAAAAATATCTGAACTTGGTTCATCAAAACAAAGAGGGGATTATAATAATGGGAGGCGATTTAAATATGGCACTGGATCCTACTATGGATGTCTCGAAGGGAGTGTCACACTTGTCTCACTCCAAACTCCGCAGAGCTAAAAGATTATTACAAGACCTGCAATTAGTGGACACGTGGAGAACTTTAAATGCTCATAATAGAGATTATACGTTTTTCTCAGCGAAACAAAAGACATATAATAGAATTGATTATATATTCATATCGCAAAATGCATTACAGCTTATGAGAGAGGCATATATTGACTCCTTTACATTATCGGACCACGCGCCAATTAGTTGCACAGTGGAATTAGGAGAGACAAGCCCAAGAGAATGGAACTGGAGGATAAATGAGTCACTCCTGACGGAACCCGAATATGAACATAAAATAGCGCAAGAAATAGAGGCTTTTTTTATAGCTAATAACGCAGAGGAAATATCTCCACTATGCTGCTGGGAAACACACAAATGCTATATCAGAGGTATTCTCATATCGTTAGGGGCTTTTAGGAAACAAGTACAGGGGGCCAAACTAGATTCACTATTAGAAGAAATTAAGGTACTAGAAATCGCACATAAAAAAGCCCAAACGCAATTGTTAGAAGAAAAACGTATGAGACTACGGGAAGAATTAAATAACTTACTGATAGATAGGGCTAAAGCGAAATTAATTCGATGTAGGCGTTCATACTATGAGTTTGGAAACAAACCCAGTAGAATGCTGGCAAATGCCCTTAGAGAAAAAAGATCGAAGAATCATATTGATCAGATAAAAACGCAGAGAGATACCCTAGTCAAATCTACACAAGAAATTGCCAACACATTCAGAGAATACTATTCGAAACTCTATAGGATAGCAGGTCAACAGGCTACTGTAAAGATGACATCTAAAGAACAACAGGCAAAAGAATATGTATTGGCCTCAGGCCTACCTGGGCTATCGGAAGAAGAAGCAAAGAGTATTGATGATCCAATTAGTACAGAGGAATTTACAGAGGCTTTGAAAGCATTGAAACCAGGAAGGGCACCGGGTCCTGATGGGGTACACATTGCTTTACTATAAAACTTTTGCTGAGGCACTGGCACCAAAATTCCTCGCTGCCTTTAACTCTATCCGGGAAGGTCAGGAGATGCGAGAAGAGACACTGAAGGCCTATATTACATTAATCCCTAAAGAGGGAAAAGATCTAACGCAATGTGCCAGTTACCGGCCAATATCGCTATTAAATGTAGATCTGAAGATTCTGACGAACGAAAAATTAGCTAGCTAACAGATTAGTGAGATATGTACCGGCGATTGTACACCCAGACCAGGTGGGATTTACCCCAGGGAGAGAAGGGAGGGAGAACACCCAAAGGGTTCTTAGTGCCATACAGATAGCTCATATACAACAGAAAGCGTTAGTGATTATTTCCGCTGATGCGGAAAAAGCATTTGATCGGGTAGATTGGATATTTTTGAGGGTGGTACTACAACATATAGGGCTGAAAAAAGGGATGATGAACTGGATCACAAGTCTATACTCTTGCCAAAAAGCAAGTGTTAAGGTGAACGATCGGATGTCTAAAACATTTGCAATTGGCAATGGAACAAGGCAGGGATGCCCACTTTCACCTATCATATTTATCCTAACTGTAGAACCCTTTTTGAGGACAATTAGGGCCAATGCAGATGTCAAAGGTATTGTAACAAAAGATAGAGAACATAAAGTTGCCGCGTATGCGGATGATTTACTGTTCTTTATAAGGTCACCAGTGCTATCTATACCAGTACTGTTACTGGAGTTACGAAAATATGGAGAGGTATCCAACTTCAAGGTAAACAACAGTAAATCCGAGGCAATGGGAGTAGAAATGAATGGGAAAATGAAACAACAATTGTCTGAGAATTTCGGGTTTAGATGGACTGACTCACATATCTGTTATTTAGGGACCAGAATACCAAACAAACTGAATCGAGTTTTTGAACTGAATTACGCTTCATTGATCCGACAGATAAAACAGGATTTTCTGAGGTGGGATAAGGAAGCATTTACTTGGTTCGGGAGGATAAATATCATCAAAATGAATGTAATGCCCAGACTCTTATACCTTTTTCAGACCCTGCCTATTAGGTTACCTACAGGTTTTCTAAGAGATCTCAGATCGAGGTTTGTGAAATTTATTTGGGCAGGGAAACCTCCGAGGGTACGTAGAGCGGTGTTGTCGTTACCAAAAGAAAGAGGAGGGGTCGGCCTCCCGGACCCGGTAAACTATTATGTGGCATCACATCTGACACGTGTCTTGGATTGGTGCTCAATACAAAAGGAAAAACCATGGATACAATTAGAACAATCTATAACTACTATACCCCTGGAAAGAATAATATGGATTGCAGAAGATGTGATCCCCCAGGAGGTGAAAAGACATCCCACTGTGGGGGCCACAATACAAATCATTAAAAAATCATTTAAGAAAACTAGGATGTCGATGTGTCCGAGCCCCATGGTACCAGTATTGGGGACCCCAAGTTTTGAACCAGGGTTAGTAGACCAATGTTTCAAGGAACTAAGGCAGCAAGGAAGGAGTAGGATTGTTCATTTCATGAGAAATAACTATGTAATGAATAGAGGGGAGATTGAAAGGGAATTTGAAGCCCTAGATCCCTTCAGGCTATTACAACTCAATGCGTTCCTAAGATCACTCACACAATTTAAATCAGGAATTCGCCCACTTTCCAGATTTGAACAGATCTGCTTAAAGGGGGAACCAATTAGACATGCACTATCAGCTATGTATGCGCTGTTGGTAGAACTGGAAGCCCCTCAAGAATTGGCCTTTGTACAGGCCTGGGAGAGGGACTTAGGAGTCACCTTCACGGAAATGCAGAAAAAGAAAATTCTGTTATTTGCGCATAAATCATCAATGGCAACTAAATACCAGGAAGGAGGATACAAAATTCTAACCAGGTGGTATAGAACTCCGACAATACTCAATCGGATATTCCCTCATGTGTCTAACCAATGCTGGCGCTGTCATAACGCGGAAGGCACTATATTGCACATATTTTGGGAGTATCCCAGACTGAGAGATTTCTGGAAAATGGTATTGGAAACAATCAAAGAAATTTTAGATGTGTCTCTTGAGGAAAAACCGTCAGTTTTCCTACTGCATGATATTCCGCTATCTAATGAAAATTATTAAAATTCCTTACTGAGACATTTACTTACTGCAGCAAAAGCGTGTATACCACCCCTTTGGAAAAGTACAGTAGCCCCAACAAAAGCGCAATGGATGGGGAGAATAGCGGAGATTCAGCAGATGGAAAACCTAACGATGGTACTGAGAGAACAAGAAGAAAAATACTGGGAGATTTGGTCACCATATAGGGAATATAGGGAACGGAACTCATAAGGGCGCGAGGAACCAGTTTTTTCCTCCCCTTTGTTTTTTTATTTTTTTTATTTTTTTGTCCCAAAGGTTGGAGGCAAGCTTTTCTATTGGGAGGTTGGGTAACCAGGGTGGGTTCCAGGTTAATAATAATAAAAGTGGTAGAGCTGTTTGATAAGAAGACGCAGACTAAGATAAGAATGTTATTGTATAAATGATATTGATTAAAGTCTGCTTAGTTATCTGTATGGAAGAAGAAAGAAAAAAAATTCAAAAATAAAGAATTTATAAAAAAAAAAAAAAAGATTCCACTGAGGCCAAAAAGCGGAAATCTTCCCCCCACTGGAGTCAGATTGTCATTTGTCTTTTGAGGATTGGTCTTGAGGGGATCTGAACAGAATTCCTCCTCTTCCTCTACCTCGCTGAGGAACCCAGCGTTTTTTATTTTCCTCTTTTTTGTAGGTCTGCTGAAAAGAACGAAAATTTTTCTTGATGGGTGGCTTCTTTTTGGTAGGGAAAGCCTTCTTTTTGTCAGCTGTTCTGTCCAGAATTGTTTCTAAATCTGGTCCAAACAATAAGTCACCTGAAAAGGGCAGTCCACAGAGCTTAATTTTGGACGCAGTGTCCCCAGTCCAGGTTTTAAGCCAGACTGCACGTCTGGCTGAGTTAACCAAGGCAGAAGATCTGGCTGCCAACTTGATTGACTCTGCGGATGCGTCAGCCATATACCTAATTGACTTTAGAATCAAAGGGAAGGACTCTAATAAGTCTTTCCTTGACGTGCCCGCCTTTACATGGCTCATAAGTTTTTCCACCCAGCACTCTAAATTTCTTGCTACCACCGTAGAAGCCATGGCCTGTTTAAGGCTGAGAGAGGTAGAGTCCCAGGCCTTTTTTTAGCAGGGAATCCGCCCTTTTATCCATGGGATCCTTCAGTACTCCCATATCTTCAAATGCCAGATCTGTTCGGCGGGATAGTTGGGAAAAAGCCGCATCAACCCGAGGCTTTTTGTTCCACACTTCAGAATCCTCACCCTCGAAGGGACATCTCTTCCTTAGGCTTTTAGAAAAGAAAGGACCCCTTTCTGGATCTTTCCACTCTTTTTTAACGGTATCCGAAACAACCTTATGAACCGGGAATACTCTACATTTGGATTCATCCAAACCCTGATACATCTTGTCATGAAGAGACATTTAAATCTTTTCCTCCTGAATATCCAGAGTAGCATAAATTGCATCTAGCAGATCATCCACTTCATCTAGAGAGACCTTATATCTAGAACTTCTGCTCTCATCTTCCTCTCCCTCTTCATCTGAAGATGTGACTGAGCGGAGAGTACTTGTCCCTTCATCCCCTGAGTCCACAGACAATTTAGAGGTGGAGGCTCTAGGCCTAGGTGGTGATTGCTGTGTTTCAGTTTGAGCCACTGGGTTCTGAACTAACATAGTTTGAACCGAACTCAGGGAACTTTTAAGTTCCTGCACTGAAGAGAACAAATCCCTATATTGCTGGGATGTTTCTTCTTCCACTAAGTCTTTAATACAGGATCTGCACAAAGCTTTTCCCCAGGTATCTCTCAAAGGATTTTTGCAAGGACACTTCCTTTTGGGTGGTGTTTTTTTTTTTTTTTCCTAGAAAACACAGAAAGAAGAATTTTCTCAAAAAAACAACTTTTTTTTTTTTTTTAAACCGCCACCATTGAGGAAGAAGCCCTTTTTGGAAAGACACACAAAAAATACCACCTAAGTGCAAAGAACTGACAGGGACCGAAGAAGGAACAAATTAACACCAAAAGAGTCCATAGGGTAAAGAATTGAGGCACCACTGTACCCCTCCTACCTGGACCTGAGCGGCGTCTGTCTCTCGCCATCGCTGCTGAATTCTCTTACATACTGTAGCAGAGAAGCAGCTGGGACCGTGGAGGTTTTTTAAATTTTCCCGGGTCTGACGTCATCTGTAATGGCCGGAACCGGAAGACGCCGCTCTTTAGGCCTGCCCCCTGACTCCTGCGTTCCAGGCAGCGTGAACCACGCGCCGCCACGCCTCCACAGGAAGCCGCGCCACTGTGAATGGCGTCCCCCGCCACCCAGGACCCGGGACCGACATGCAGAGGAAAAACGCTGATAACAGCGATTGTACCGCCCGGCCACCTGAGCCAACACCGCGGACCCCGGGCACTCAGCGCCGCCGCCTGTGGAGCCTTCACTCCACTGAGTAGGGAGAGGCTGGAGACTCCGAGAACACCCCCCTACACTTAGGGGGGGCTGGGATGGCCCCTGCACACAGGCAGGAAATAACAAGACAGCAAAAAAGGTAAGCTTACCCCGATCCACCCTTGGAAAGAGCGCAGCTACCCCTGGTTGACAAGCATGCACTTCCACCATGGCGGAGGAAACACAATAACTGAGGCCATGGTGGAAGAGGAGGGGTTTTAAAGTCCAGCATGTGTTTCCTAATGAAGAGGCGGAGCTGCGCTCTCTCCAAGGTTGTCCTGAAAGGCGAGGTGAGAAAAAGGACGCCAATGTTGTTTGGGAGCCACGTCGCACGACCGCGCAATTGTCAGTTAAAGCGACGCAGTGCCAAATGGCAAAAAGGGGCAAAGGAAATTCCAATACCTATAATTTAATATTTTTTAATTAGTTAGTATTTCAGATTCTCTTATTGTCATATTTTAGATTTTCTAAACAAAGAAAAATTTGTCAAGTGCACGTCCCAAAAAAAAAAAAAAAAAGTAAAATTTAATTTTTTGCATGACCACCTTGCAACACAAAATGTCACTGATGTGTAACCATAAAGGGTAGTCAGACATGTGCACTGCTGAAAAATGTTGTATTTGTTCAAATGCAGTAGTCATTAAGCCAAAACTCAGTTTGTTGCCATTTTTAATATTTCTGAATTAGCGAATTATCGCTTGAAAAACAAATTCGGGATGAAACAAACCGTGCACATGTCTAATAGTCACTCCTCTGCCATTAGAAATTTTCGGAATATAAAGAATTACTTGGGACTTCTCATTTTGCTAAAGGTGGTCAAAAAAAAAAAAAAAACACACAGCAACTGCCACAAATCAAAACCGGATGATACATACTTTACAAAGTGAAAAAAAAAATATTTATAAAAAATATATATATATATATTATATATATATATATATATTTTTTTTTAAATTAACTGTTGAACAGTGATGGTGAAACTTGGCACCTCAGATGTTTTAGAACTACATTCCTCATGAACTCTGCAGTGTAGTCGAGTATCATGGGAAATGTAGTTCCAAAACATCTGGGGGTGTCAAGGTTCATCACTGAACTAGATGGTCTTGAACCAATGAATGTTGCCTAGTTTTTAGGGGACAGGTTCGGGTATTTTGAAAGCGATTTTTTAAAATGTACCTAAAAAAAGTAAATTGCCAATATATCCAAGGAAACGCCACACATTAGGCAAATTATAACATGGTATTTATTAATATTAAAAAAATTGTAATTGGGGGTACACAAAAGGACAAAAGTATGCAATACATTATTGGGTAGGGAGGAGGCTGTGAGAAGGGTTGGCTGAGGCTGGAGGGTTAGAGGAAGCTAGTGGGTTAAGGTGGGGTAGTCAGAGTATTGGGGGTGATCAAGGAATGAGTAGAAGAGTAGAAGTGTCAACAGTTGGGCCAAGTGTGTTCAGGAGGGATAGGAGTGTGTACGTTGGCCCAGAGCAGCGTTTCTCAACTCCAGTCCTCAAGGCTCCCCAACAGTTAATGTTATCAGGATTTCCATCAGATGAAACGGCTGTGGTAATTACTAAGACCGTGAAACTGATCAAATTACCTGTGCAACAGCAAGTTCCCTTTAAGGGTGCCGGGGGATTGGGAGTACCTCTGCTCTTTGGTGTCTCACCCTAAGCTGGTTGCTTTCTCGGTAGGACTTAATAGGATTAGTTTACCCTCCTAAATTCTTTTATCTATGCATATTTAAGCTACTCAGCACTAGGGATGAGCCGAACATACCCGTGTTCGGTTCGCATCAGAACATTCGAACAGACCGCGGGTTCGCGCAAACATTTAGAACCCCATTGAAGTCTATGGGACTGGAACGTTCGAATTCAAAAACGATCATTTTGAAGACCAATATTCAATTCAATGTTGGAAAACATCGTTCAGAACCCGGGTCTTGCCCCAGGGAACATGTATCAATGGAAAAAAAAAGTTTTAAAAACGGCCGTTTTTTCCGGAGCCGCCATTTTAATGATGCTTAAAGTGAAAAAAATAAAATCCTTTAAATATCACACCTGCTGGGTGTCTATTGTAGTGGCACGTGTTTATAAATGTCCCTTCACAACATGAGAGGACTATAAAAAAAAAAGTAAATACTGCTTCCGCACGTGCTGTGTGGCAACAATATGTTGTTATTAGGCGCGCCCTGTTAAACAGGGGCAGGAAAATTATGCCTTGGGCACAACACAACACTGCAACCCCTCCCAATAACTCCAATTGGAGCGCAACAAGGAGCCACGTGCAAAGTATTGAATCAAAAATTGTTATTAGGCGCCCCTATTAAACAGGGGCAGAAAAATTGTGCCTTAGGCACTGGTGGCGGAGCCCAGAAACACAACATTTCTTACTAGCTATCAGCAAGAAAAGTGAGGAGAACCGGTCAGACCTTGGGGCTGCAGACTAAAAAAAAAAAAACTGTCTGAAGGCATCAGTCAGACGGCCACCTTCTCCACCGCTCCTTCTGTGACTCACCGAAGCCTCAGCAAGACGTCGTCCAGAGCCAGGTTTTGGTAAACCCCCCGGTTCTGGGAACGCATTGCACAGACCCTTCTGCAAGGCCTCCAGCAGAAGTTTCATTTTCTTCTCCCTCAGCGATGGCAACATAAGGTCCGCAACCTTACTCTTGTAACGTGGATCAAGGAGAGTTGCCAGCCAGTAATGATCCGTCTCCTTGATAGCACGTACACGAGGATCCTTACGCAGGCTTTGCAGGATCAGGGAGGCCATGCAGCGTAGGTTTGCAGAGGCATTCGGGGCACAGTCCTCTGGGTCATTGAGGATGACAGGATCCACAGGCACCTCATCCCAGCCACGTAAAAGTCCACGTGTTCCTTGGGACTGTAAATGATCCCTTGAAGACTGCTGATGCTGAGTGCTAGGCTCCACCTCCATGCTGCTGATACAATCATCCTCCTCCTCCTCCTCCTGTGTGCTAGGTGGGCAAGCAGGCCCACTGTCTGGGTAAAGGGGGCCTTGAGAGGTAAGGAAGTCCTCCTCTTCCTCCCTCTGTTCTGCCTCAAGGGCCCTGTCCATTATTCCACGTAGCGTGTGCTCCAACATGTGAATAAGAGGGACAGTCTCACTGATGCATGCACTGTCACTGCTCACCATCCTCGTGGCCTCCTCAAATGGTGACAGGACAGTGCATACATCCCTGATCAAGGCCCACTGCCGTGGGGAAAAAAAACCTAGCTGCCCTGACCCAGTTCTGCTGCCATATTGGCACAGGTACTCATTAATGGCCCGCTGCTGCGTGTGCAGCCGCTGCAGCATGGCCAACGTAGAGTTCCATCTGGTGGGCATGTCGCAGATTAGGCGGTTCTTGGGCAGGTTGTATTCCCTTTGGAGGTCAGTTAGCCGAGCAGTGGCATTATATGACCTCCGGAAATGCACACAGACTTTCCTGGCCTGCTTCAGGACATCCTGTAAGCCCGGGTACCTGCCCAAGAACTGCTGCACCACCAAATTCAAGACATGTGCAAAACAGGGCACGTGGGTGAGTTTTCCCTGTCGGAGGCCAGAGAGGAGGTTGGTGCCATTATCGCTGACCACCATTCCAGGCTTCAGCTGGCGTGGCGTCAACCACCTCTGAGCCTGCCCCTGTAGAGCTGAAAGAACAACTTCCCCAGTGTGGCTCCTGTCTCCCAAGCACACCAGCTCTAGCACCGCATGGCATCTCTTGGCCTGCATTCCTGCGTAGCCTCTCGTATGCCTACAGAGCACGGCTGGTTCTGAGGAAACATCAGCACAGGAAGAGGCCACAGAGGAAGACGAAGAGGAGGGGGTGGAGGAGACAGGTAACATCCCTGTCCATGCCTGCTGGACCATGAGTCAGCGGTAAGATGCACCTTGCCACTGACTGCCCTGTCCAGCGAGACATGGACATTGCCTTCCACATGCCGGTAGAGAGCCGGAATCGCCTTCCGTGGGAGTGTACTTCTTTCGGCGCTGCAGCAGCTGGGGCAGGGAAATTTGTCTGGTACTAGCATTAGATTGCCCGCATGTACTACCACTACTAGGTTGTGACACACCTATTTCTACAAATTCAGTGCAGGCTTTAGAGAGGACTGGGGTCTAGTGGGGTTGGAGGTCACAGAAGGGCAAGGGGAGGTCCGCTTTGGTCTTTGGTGTGGGTCTTTCTGGTATGCTTACCAACGAGTTGCATGGCAGGTCGACATATGTCTTGACAAGCATGTGGTGCCCAAGCGGGTGATGTTTTGGCCACACGAGATACGCTTGAGACATATGTTGCAAACAGCAAAGGTACGATCTGATGGACATGTTTCAAAAAAGGCCCACACCAAAGAACTTTTGCTGTACCTTTGAGACCCTGCAGTGCCATGCGAAGATGTGCCACGTAATGCAGTTGGTGTGCTGTCCTTAAGCTGACCCCTGGAGGGCATCCTGCCTCTTTGGAGATGTGCCTGTGCCTCATCCCCTGCCTCCTCCTCCGCCTCCTCCTCCTCTTCCTCCTCTCCCATCAGGCACCCAGGTAGAGTCAGTGACCTCATCATCCCCTCCCTCATCAGCACTGTCGAAAACCTGGCAGTATGCTCCAGCTGGGGGAACATCACTCCCAGATTGCTGTCCCTCTCGGCCACCCCCTATCCCTGGGGGAACATCAATGCCTTCCTCTATCTGTGTTCCGTCATCAGAGTCTTCAAAACGCTGCGCATCTTCCTGCAGCATGTACCCAACACTGTATTGAAACAGTTCGGGGGACTCCTCAGGAGGACATGGTGGGACTAGGGAAGGATTGTGTGAAGTCATTGTGCAGAGGGAAGAGGACGCCTTGGCAGCTGGTTTGCCAGATAAACTTAGATCAGTCTGTGTGAGAGAGGATAAGGAGGATGAGGATGGCTTGGACATCCACTCTACTAATTTCTCTGCATGTTGAGGCTCAACACGGCCAGCTCCCGAAAAGAAGGACGAGCGGCCACGGTCACATGCTGAAGAGGATGCACCACATCCACCACCAGTGTTACCTCTAGATGCAGAGGCTGCTTGCTCTCTTGACTCTCTGCCTCTCTTTGTTGTCCTTCCAGACATATTTATGCTTTCAGGTGCTATGTAACAGCACAAGCGCAGTGACACCAACTGTGTTTAGGTGGTATTAAACAGCACACGCGCAGTGACACCAAATGCGCTCAGGTGGTATGCAACAGCACACGTGCAGTGACACCAAATGCGCTCAGGTGGTATGCAACAGCACACGTGCAGTGACACCAAATGCGCTCAGGTGGTATGTAACAGCACACGTGCAGTGACACCAACTGCGCTCAGGTGGTATGTGTGACGAGACCCTTTCTCGCCCAGGTCCTGCTCTCCCGACACTCCTCTGCTTCTATCGGATCAGATTGCAGATTGCAACAAATCCTGATGGTCCAGGTCATCCAAGTATGTCCGGGGTCCGACCTACATGCTATGTGCCGATCGAACCCTATTAAGAAAACACATCAAGCGAGGTTGTGGAATAGTATGTCCACACAGTGGACTCCTTGTATTGAAAGTGACACAGGCACAACTTTTATACAAGAATTTGGAACATCCCGCCCCCAACAAACCGCTTTCTTTTTGGTCCTTTTTAAAGTCCAGGCAGTTCTCCCATCAAGGTCCTCCTTAAAACCGGTGGAAAATGATCCCTCCAGTTAATGGAGTTGGTCTTACTTGAAAGATGACACAGCAGATGATTGGTCCCAAAGGTTTTTTGAAACAAGTGTTTAGAAGCAGACTTATGGGGTGTATTGAGACCCAGAATGCCCCCGGGGGTAATTACTACAATGGAGCAATCAGAACAACAATTAACATGAGCCAATTATCTAAGCCTGACGAGGTGACTTAGGGTCTCGTCTCGTCTCTAGACAGATGGCTATTCACCCTGCAACACAATGGACAATGAACTGTTATTGACACTCTTTCAACAAGCCACTTAGCATTTCAATATTCCTCAATAGGCTGATTCCGTTGAAATCCACATCTAGACAGACAGAGGCATCCTGCAATATGTCCTATCCACAATGTCTCATCTTCTGCAATACATGAATGAGGATTTCATGTAGAAACACTTCAGTATTTCACGGTCCATGACAGTATGTAACAGCAAATGTGCAGTGACACCAAATGCGCTCAGGTGGTATGTAACAGCAAACGTGCAGTGACACCAAATGCGCTCAGATGGTATGTAACAACACACGTGCAGTGACACCAAATGCGCTCAGGTGGTATGTAACAGCAAACTTGCAGTGACACCAAATGCACTCAGGTGGTATGCAACAGCACACATACAGTGACACCAAATGCGCTCAGGTGGTATGTAACAGCACAAGCGCAGTGAGACCAACTGCATTCAGGTGCTATGTAATAGCACACACGCAGTGACACCAACTGCATTTAGGTGGTATTAAACAGCACACGCACAGTTAGAGCGACTGCGTTTCTGTGCAATTCAATATATGTAGACAAGAATTCAATAGCCCACTTGCATTAACAGCAACTGCGTTTCTGTGCAAATAAATAGCACACTTGCAGTAACAGGTAATGCTTCTATGTGCAATTAACTAGCACACGTTGACTAACACGGAGTACTATGTTTAAGGTAAACCCTAATGCAGGCAATACAACACGTTAGAGCACTGCATCAAGCACAATCTCCTGCCTGACAGATACTAATAGCAGATCTAGCTAAGCTATACAGTTTATAAATATATTGACAACTCCTAGGGATGTCAATATATTCTCTACAAACTGTAAATTTAACTGTACTGACTACTAGCCTCCCTGATCTATCTATCTGAAAAGACACTGTGTCTCTATCTATCTCTCTCTCTCTCTCTCTCTCTCTCTCTCTCTGTCTGTCTGACTTCTCTCTCTGAAAGCAAGCCGGAACACAATACACAAAGCCGCCCGGGAGGCGGCCTTTTATAGTGTGGGGCGTGTGCTAAAGCCCTGAGCCCTAATTGGCCAAAGCACCCTGGCTTTGGCCAATTAGGTCTCTTCGTTTTTTGGGTGCTGTGATTGGCCAAGCATGCGGGGTCATAGTGCATACTTGGCCAATCATCAGCGCGCAACACCGCAGTGAATTATGGGCCGTTGCGCGTCATTTGAATTTGGCGCGAACGACCCGTTTTGTTTGTTTTTCGACGAACGATCGAACAGGCAATGTTCGAGTCGAACATGTGTTCGACTCGAACGCGAAGCTCATCCCTACTCAGCACTTACTCAATTTTGTCATTGTCCAGGATTTATTTTTTATGTGACTTTGGTACAATAAATAATTGTATAAAATTGAATTTTGTATACTATGAAAATAAAATATTTTGAAAGTAAAAATTACCTGTGCAAACTAATAGCAAGCCTGAAAACATGACTTGTTGGGGCGCCTTGAGGACCGGAGTTGAAAAACACTGGCCTAGAGCAGTGGTCATCAACCTTGTCCTGCAGGGCCCACTAACAGGCCAGGTTTGCAAGATAACTAAAACACATCACAGGTGATATAATTTGCTGCTCAGTGATTGCAGTATTCTAGTCTGCATCTCCCCAAGTTAATACATAAAACCTGGCCTGTTAGTGGGCCCTGCAGGAATGGTTGATGACCACTGGCCTAGAGGACTGGGAAGGATACGAGTGTTAAGAGATGTTAGGGCCCTGGAAAAGTGTGTGTAATGTGTTAAAACAGTTGGGGGATAGAGAAGCAAAGGAGAAAGGGCAGAGGGGGGGGGTTGTGTGGAATAACGGGAGAAAAATGGTATATATAGAGGTTGGGCGGGCACACACATAGATAAATCGGGTCTCCCTGTCCCAGGTAATAGTAAAAAACAAGGAAGGTCAAAAGAGAACAAAGTTTTTTCTCTTTTGACCTTCCCAGGATTAGAATGGGGGAAGGTCCATGTTGGGCGAGTGGCAGAACGTAAATAAAGTGGAATACTGATGTAATTGTGGAGTCTTCGATTCTGAGGACTGTTGAGTTTGGGAACCATGGGGATATGAGGGGACAGTGGTTAGGTGTGCTGGGCTACAAATAACTTAAGGGGTTCAGGGGTTTGGTGATGTGAGGGCATGGTAGTGTTACCCATTTATTATATTCAAGATTTAATATCTCAAAAGATATATGTGGGTTAAATGTTAGTTCTTTTTCCCCAAGAGTGAAGGCTTTAACACAACATTTATTGGAGCATAGTTGTCATGTCCCGGGGTGTATTCGAACCTGGGTCTTCCTGGTCTTAAACCATAGCCTTACCTGATGTGCCACAGAAGAGATCTAGGCCTTGGGAATATCCTTATTGTGTTCAACACACACCTCGGACTCACTAGCTCCACCTGCTGCCAGCTGTGGACAATTCTCATTCTGGACAGCCTTTAAATAGGAAGTGAGGTCATCACTCAGCGCCCGTTTATTTGGATTACTTCCTGGGTGTTTTGTCTTCAGTGATCTGCATTGTATTGAACTCCTGCCTGATATCCCGACTATTCTACAGCCTGCTGATTTTGTACTTTACCGCCAGATCGTGTATGACCTTTGCCTGCCTGACCCTTCTCCGGAATCCGATTGTGAACTATTCGCCTGATCCGTTGCCAACCGTATCTGCCTGACGACTCTTTGCCTGGATCTCCAGCATACCTGTTCCACTTCAGGACACTACCTTTTACAGGTACCTAACAATAGTTGATAATTCTATCCAATACAAAACCAACTATCTATATTCTACAACAAGGGAAGAAGTATTAGGTTAAAATAAAATTACATGGAGGAATACAGAGTATATTCCTTAAAACATTCATCTACATCTAAACATTCAGTAACAAGTTAAGAGGCAGACCTTTCCCATATTTACCCTTTAGTTCCATTCTGATGGCTGCTCTCCAATAAAGTGAAAGATTTAGTTCCCATCTAGTCCATGTATATCATTATTACAGGCCGATGCCTCATTAGTTGGCATAGTGTGGCTCCTGATTTGGAGGGCTTCCCCATTCCTGAGTGAGTGAAAAACTTAGAGCGCAACACTTGCGAACTGAATCGCCTCCTAAATAGAGACTGGCTATATCTCCAATCCTTATACTTTGCATAAGTCAGCCTCCTTTAAATTGAAATCCTTGCGACTATTCTGGGCAGGAGATAAAATAGAATTTCCCTGGGAAGTTAGTTATTGATTACGGGTTGGCCTCCCTTCATTGCATATCCCAGAATGGGAGCCTTTGAAGTGTGTATGTAAAACAATGAGGTTTGGATCTCCATTGTTTGTATACTCAAGCCTAGGCACGGAGTTGTCTGGTCTACCAGACACTTCTGTGACTCCATGTTGCACACTTTTCATAGATACAAGCTAAATAAAATATAATCACAATATTTTACAGCCATTAATTGAGTTTTCATATAAACTCATAAGGCAACAGTAGGAAGTGGGGATTTCCAAAATAATCTCTTGTGCAGGTGTGGGTGTTCCTGGCGCAGTTATTGGGCATCTGAATCTGCACATCTAGTGCTTGAAGAACGCCCTTGTTAAAATAATTTGTTTTGTTGCAACAATCATTGTACAAGTTACAGATACTGGACACAAGCTGCATGTACATTTACATGGTTTGAGAAAACGTTGCCGATATTGTTGGACCACCAATTGTGTGCTGCATGTCAGCATGATGTTCTGCCCATTGTTGGTGCAGAAGGCCACACATGCCCATCAGTTGGTTGAGATATCTGGTGGTCCTTCCTCCAATTTTGGTAGAATTGCTGTTGGAGTGACGGTATCCCGTGCCAAATCAGAATTAGATGGCCTCCTTTGCTCCTATAATCTGCATGCATGAGCAGCCATCTCACCGACATCTAAAAAAGCCAGCTAGGCACACTTTGGTGAGCAAATCCAACTGCATCCAATGCTGAAATAAAAATAAAGTTAATAAAAGTGTTGGACACAGCACACGTATACAGTAGGCAGAGCACTTTACAATTTGGCACTGTCACTTTAACTGACAATTGCGCGGTCGTGCGATGTTGCACCCAAAACAAAATTTGTGTCCCCCCCCCCCCCTACAAATAGAACCTTTTGGTGGTATTTGAAAAAAAAAGTGTCAATTTTGTAAAAAATAATATTTAAAAAGGAGTTGTAAAGGAAATTTTATTTTATGCTGAAATGACTGTTTACAGGGTATAGAGACATAGGGCCAGATTCAGAAAGCATTTACGCCAGTTTATCTCGAGATAAGCTGTGTAAATACTAAGAATAGCCGGCGTATCTTTTTTTGCTATTCAGAAAAGAAGATACGCCGGCTTTCTTCTAAGATACAATGGCTTACACCGATGTATCTTAAGTTGCATATTTACGCTGGCCACTAGGTGGCGCTTCGCGTAAATTATGCAAATGAGCTACTTACGCAGATTCACGGTGC
Organism: Rana kukunoris; assembly: GCA_029574335.1. Classification (NCBI taxonomy): domain Eukaryota; kingdom Metazoa; phylum Chordata; class Amphibia; order Anura; family Ranidae; genus Rana; species Rana kukunoris. The sequence continues at coordinate 736,741,766 of CM056049.1, forward strand.
CTCGTAGTTTACGTCGTTTGCGTAAGCGTTCGAGCGGCTTAAGGTTACCCCTGCTATAGCAGACGCAGCCAATGTTACGTATGGTCGTCGGGACAGCGTCGAATTGTACGTCGGTTACGTCGTTTGCATAAATCGTTCAGGAATGGGGCTCGACGTTAGTCACGTTCACGTCGTTTACATTGAGAAAAATGCAACGTGATTTCGTGCATGCGCACTTGGAACGTCCAAAAAAAACGGCACTTACGTGGGGCCATGATTCATTTGCATGAATCACGCCCCCATCTTCCAAATTTGAATTGCACGGCCTTCCGCCGCCACAGATACACTACGCCGCCGTAACTTTCGGCGTAAATAGTTTCTGAATAAGGAACCTGCCACTGAAAGGTACGGCGGCGTAGTTTATCTGAGATACGCTACGCCTGCCTATAGATAGGCAGAGCTTTCTGAATCTGGCCCATAATAGTTAACTAATTCCTTTTTTTTTTTTAAATGATTAAAAATAGATAAAAAAAAAAAAAGCAATCATAATGTACCTACAGTTTCTAGTTTCGTTTTTGCATGTTTTCTGCTTCTGTGATGTACAGAGCCACAGAGCCAATACAGAGCAGTGATGGTTTGGAAAACCAAACTGATTGGTGCTGAGGGGTTTTAGAAACACAGTAATCACACCTCCTTACTTAGTGACCACAGAGAGAAAGCTCCCAGTACTGTGGTTATCAGGAAACAGACAACCAGGAAGTGTGGAGATCAGAGAAGGATTACAGCAACTTGAGAGCAAAAAAAAAAAAAAAAAGAACAATGAGGACATGAAAACAGCACTGCATTAAGGTAAAGGAAGCTATTAACCACTTTAGCCCTGGACCATATTGCTGTCCAATGACCAGAGCACTTTTTGTGATTCGGCACTGCGTCACTTTAACTGACAATTGCGCGGTCGTGCGACGTGGCTCCCAAACAAAATTGGCGTCCTTTTTTCCCCACAAATAGAGCTTTCTTTTGGTGGTATTTGATCATCTCTGCGGTTTTTATTTTTTGCGCTATAAACAAAAATAGAGCGACAATTAAAAAAAAATTCAATATTTTTTACTTTTTGCTATAATAAATATCCCCCAAAAATATATAAAAAAAACATTTTTTTCCTCAGTTTAGGCCGATACGTATTCTTCTACATATTTTTGGAAAAAAAAAAAAAAAATCTCAATAAGCGTTTATCGGTTGGTTTTCACAAAATGTATAGCGTTCACAAAATAAGGGATAGTGTTATTGCATTTTTATTCATTTTTTTTTTTTTACTAGTAATGGCGGCGATCAGCATTTTTTTTCAGTACTGCGACATTATGGCGGGCACTTCGGACACTTGACACATTTTTGGGGCCATTGGCATTTTTATAGCGATCAATGCTATAAACATGCATTGTATTACTACAAAAATGCCATTGGCAGTGAAGGGGTTAACACTAGGGGGCGGGGAAGGGGGGTTAAGTGTGTTCCTGGGTGTGTTCTAACTGTATGGGGGGGTGGCCTCACTAGGGGAAATCACTGATCTTCTGTTCATACATTGTATGAGCAGAAGATCAGCGTTTCCCCCGCTGACAGGACCGGGAGCTGTGTGTTTACACACATGGCTCCCCGTTCCCGCTCTGTAACGTACGAGCGCGTGTGCCCGATGGCGATCGTGCCCGCCGGGCACACGCGGGACTCGGGGGCGAGCGGGGACACTTAGGAGCGGCTGTAAAAGCTACGGGTTCTCGCCCAGCAGTGCCACCGTCCCGCAGTAATATGACGGCGGGCGGTCGGCTAGTAGTTAAGATAAAAAAAAATATTCCTTAACAAACCCTTTAATTTTCTTTTTTAAATCTCAGGTTTAGGCCGAGATATCTATCTACATTTTTTTTTTTTACCAAAAAGAACGCAATACGTGTATATCGATTGGTTTGCACAAAAGTTTAAAGCGTCTGAAAACTATGGGAACGATTTTTGTCCTTTTTTTTTTTTACTAGTAACGGTGGTGATCTGAGACTTTTAGCGGTGCTGCGACATTGCGATGGACATTTTGGAGACTTGACCCTTTTTTTTGGGACCATTGGCATGTATGCAGCGATCAGTGCTATAAAAAAATGCACCAATTACTATAAATGTCACTGGTAGTGAAAGGGGTTAACACTAGGGGGCAGTGAAGGGGTTAAATATGTGTTTCCTATGCATGTTCTAACTGTGGGGATGTAAGTGACTAGGAGAGAAATCCCATTGTTTTTCCTACTTCATAAGAAACAATAGGGCTTCACTGACAGCACAGGGATTTGTGTGCACACGCACACGCACACACCCCCCCATGCTGGTGATCGTCCCCGCCGGCCACGTGCATTGGGTCCCCCGCCGTGTAGCAGGCACACGTGCCCTCTGGTGTCCAAAAAAAAACGGGTGGGATGTACCAGTGTTAATTTAGTCTACCAAAACATTTTGGTCAACTAAATAAATACCATTTTATTCGACTAAAACTATTACAATTGAGAAATGACTAAACTACGACTAAAACTAAAATTTTAGGCAAAAGACTAAAACTAAATAAAAAATTGACTTTAAAATGAACACTAGTCTGTAGTGCATGTTCATACTTCAATATAATAAATAACATATTAGATTTTTCACTCCAACAGTATATAAAATGGCCCAGATTCACAGAGCGATTACGCCTGTCTAACTGGTGTTAGACAGGAGTCATTTCAAATTTCGCGCGCCGTATCACTAGTTTGAATCCTCAAACCATGATACGGCGGCTTCGGGCTTCGATCCGAGAGGCTTACGTCCTTGTAAGCCTTCGGATCTACGTTGCAATATTTTTGCGGCTGCTGGGAGGAGTCCGCGTCGTTTTCACCGTCGGGGTATGCAAATGAGTTTTTACGGCGATCCACGAAGGTACGAGCGTCCTTCGCAATCGCCTACGTCATTTTTTGGCTACGTAATGTTAGACCAGCTATTTGCTGGTCTAACAGTGCGTAGCCCATGTTAAGTATGGCCGTCGTTCCCGCGTCAAATTTAATTTTTTTTTTTTTTTAACGTAACTCGTTCGGGAATAGGAATGTCCGTAAACGACGCTACTACGACGTAACGACGTGATTTCGCGCAATTCACGGCGGGAAATTTGGGAACGGAGCATGCGCAGTTCGATCGCCGCGGGAACGCGCCTATTTTAAATGCTTCACGCCCCCTACTCACGTAGATGGATTGCGACGGGAGAAATACACTACGCCGCCGTCGTTTACTGGACAAAATCTACCGGGATTCCACGTAGAGCCAGGTAAAAAACGGCGGCGTAGAGTATTTCTGATACTCTACGCTAATCTAATTCTCTCTGAATCTGGCCCAATGAGTTTAGACACACCCATTGGATTTTAGATGACTAAAATTAGTTTTAGTCAACTAAAACATAACGGAGGTTTTAGTTGACTAAAACATACTGGCAATTTAGGCGACTAATATGACTAAAACAAACAATTGCAGAAGACTAAAAATAAAATGCCATTTTAGTTCTAAAAATCTAATTAAAATTTGCTGCCAAAATTAGAACTGGGATGTACCCGTACGGAATTTCACCCACCAGTGCCATAGTATCTCTGTGACATGGTCGGTAACAAAACACAAACTATGTTCATGCTGGGAGGGTTTCTAGGCTTGTATTTAACCACTTCCTTTATGGTGTCCTTCTGGAACGTGCCGTGGTGGCACAATCTGTCACTGGCTGAGTGTACCAACTCTGTTTTAAGTACATTTGAGTTTAAACAGTAAACCATCTGGGATCTTTCTTCCATTATCTTGGCTGGAGAGGAGGCAGTATCCATTCCGAAGGGGGGGGGGGGGAAGGGAAGAAGAAAAAAAGGAGGGGGGGGAAGGGAAGAAGAAAAAAAGGGAGGGGGGGGAAGGGAAGAAAAAAAGGAGGGGGGGGAAGGGAAGAAGAAAAAAGGGAGGGGGGGAAGGGAAGAAGAAAAAAAGGGAGGGGGGGGGAAGAAGAAGAAAAAAGGGAGGGGGGGGGAGAAGAAAAAGGGAGGGGGGGGAGAAGCAAAAAAAGGGGGGGGGGGGAGAAGAAGAAAAAGGGGGGGGGGGAAAAGGGCGTGTCCGGGTTGTAGGCAGTCTGGAACCCGGACGCATGATTCCAAACCCACACTGTCCAGGTGAATCCTGGACAGGTGGCAACCATAAGCTACCCTGTCTTCTGGTGAAGCATCACCTACCTATGCAGTACTACTGGACATACTTAGGCACTCATACCTCCCTGGGCTCCCAGACACTATGGTTCCTGAGCCAGAGCTGTAAGAGGCCTTCCTCTTAACATCAGGCATGCAACATAATCCTACGACCCCCTCTGTTCCATTATGAAAGCCCTACGACCCCCTCTGTTCCATTATGAAAGCCCTACGACCCCCTCTATTCCATTATGAAAGCCCTACCTGGAAAAATGTGACCATATGTGATCCTTTCAGATGCGCCATTCAAACCACCCAAGCATGTTTATCCAACGTCTTCCTCTGCGCCAATGTAGAAGAAGAAGAATTCATGACAAGGAATGGTGTTTCTGCCAGGTCGTTCTTGTGGGTTTGGAGGTAGAAGCTGAATTGTCCAATCAAACAGGAAGACATGGAGCTGAGAGACGACATTGTGGAACCACTGCTCTAGGAGGAGTTCATAGGGATAGATCGGAAGCCTCACATAAGAGCCCATCAGACTCTACAGAAGAATTTTCTCATAGGATCCTCATGTCTTGTGGAAGAGTCCAGGGTCCAGTCCAGTTATCCTCCATTATTTCACAACTTCCATACTTTAGATTCTTTGTAGTCAGTGGCCAAGAGATCACTAAACAGCCATTGTATCCAAGTGGGAGTTTCCATGTCATGGGGGTTATATGAAAGTTAGTTTGCCACTTTTTTTTTTTTACTAGCCCTTAGCATTGGGAACGGCGTCCTTTTAATTGCAATCAAAATATTTTATTCTCTCTTCTCATGTGACAACACTGAAGAAATGACATTTTTCTACAATGTTGTGTAGTGAGTGTACAGCTTGTATAACGGTGTTAATTTGCTGTCTCCTCAAAATAACTCAACACACAGCCATTAATGTCTAAACCGCTGGCAGCAAAAAAAAGTGAGGACACCCCTAAGTGAAAATGTCCAAATTGGGCCCAGAGTGTCGATTTTGTGAGGCCACCATTTTCTAGCACTGCCTTAACCCTCTTGGGCATGGAATTCACCAGATCTTCACAGGTTGTCACTGGAGTCCTCTTCCCCTCCTCTATGATGACATCACGGAGCTGGTGGATGTTGGAGACCTTGCGCTCCTCCACCTTCCATTTGAGGATGTCCCACAGAGGCTCAATAGGGTTTAAGTCTGGAGACATGCTTGGCCAGTCCATCACATTTACCCTCAGCTTCTTTAGCAAGGCAGTGGTAGTCTTGGAGGTGCGTTTGGCGTCGTTAGGTTAGACTACCGCCCCTCCGAAGGGAGGGGGATCATGCTCTGCTTCAGTACATGTTGGCATTCATGGCTCCCTCAATGAACTGTAGCTTCCCCGTGCCGCAGCATTAATATGTCCATTTCCCAAAGACAACCTTTGGATATGAAGCTGAGCACATGCACTCAACTACTTTGGTGTGAGATCTGTTCTGAGGGGGAACCTGTCCTGGTAGACCACTGTATCGTCTTGGCCACTGGGCTGTAGTTCAGTTTCAGGGTCTTGAAATTTTTATAGCCTAGGCCATCTTTGTGTAAAGCAAACATTTTTTTTTTTTAGATCCTCAGCGGCAGTAGACACCACATAAAGCTTCCCAACTACAGCCAGCCCACCTAAATATGGCGACATCTCACATCTCTGGAGCCAATAGAAGACACTGCCGCACAAGGCTCTAACCATTGTCCCTTTGACTGTAGCAAGAACAAAGTCTGAGCTCAATGCAACGGAACTCCTGGCTCAACACCAACATTTCTTTTTGGCTTCAAATCCTTTCTCCATTATGACTTTGATAGCGCTGGAAAGCTGGAGCACACCTCTTTGCCATGTTTTTCCACCTTAAAATAAAAAAAAATTAAATTACCAGGATACAATAGATTTTAAATACAGTAGGGGAGAAAACAATGCAGAATAATCAAAGTATGCTGTATGTAAGACTGGAACACTTAGTTTAGGGATGGATATTTATATATAAAACACATTATTAAACACATATTAAATTTGTCTTGGTGACCATCATTGCTGCCAAATCACATACATGATTGACTTCAAGTGGTTAAACCGGGGTAATGGCTGCATCTTTATGCCATAACCCTGGTGTTTTTCCCAGCTGGTGATGCTATACACATTAAAAGCAGTACTAGTGGCCAATTAGCCACTGGAATGATTTTAAAAGGTGGCCATTTTTTAGAGTCATCTTCCCTCCCGCTGGTGCATCTCCCATGTGGAAGGTCCCTGGCCTTCTCCATGGTTAAGACAGAAGTCTCCAAACTACGGCCCTCCAGTTCAGGGACTACAATTCCCATCATGCCTAGTCGTGTCCGTTAATGTCAGAGTTTTACAATGTCCCATGGGATGTGTAGTTCTGCAGAGAGCTGGAGGGCTGTATTTTTGACATCCCTGGTCCAAGACAATGTTTCTCAATGCCAGTCCTCAAGTACCCACAACAGGTCATGTTTTCAGGATTTCCCCTCAGTTGAAATGGCTGTGATCAGTGGTGTAGTTGCCAGTGCCAAGGCAAGTAATTTGCACCCCCCCCCCTACTTGTGGACTTTTAGCACTCCGAGTCCTGTTCCTTCCCAAAAAAGTACCGACCAGCCCGATTCCTGCACCGAATTACTCTAGCTGCTCTTCTCTCTGGCAGCTCCATCTCCCCAGACCGAGAAGGATCACAATCTCCATTTCTTGTGTCCCCCATGCTTCGCCATGCTCAGACTCCGGCACTCCGATTGGGCATATGGGGTAGACATGTGCAATTCGCTTAGCTTCGAATTCGTTTAACAAATTTTGAGAAATTCCAAATTTTTGTATTTCCAAAATTCCCATTTTCTAATTTTATTTCCAGATTTAGGATTTCTAAATTTCCGTAAATTCATTTTTCGTAAATTCAAAAAAGATATTATTATTATTAACAACAACAACAACAACAATCCGTTTTATTGCTTTTTTGGAAATTCGAAATTCTGAATTTAGCAAAAAAACAAAAACACCAAAAATAAAGAATTTCTCAAATTTCCGGAAAAAAAACAACACAAAATGAAAACGAAAACACAATTTTCAGCAGTGCACATGTCTAATATGGGGTCATGTGCAGCAGCGGGGCTGGCCCGTTAATGATCGCGGTTGCTCGTGGAGTCCTGCCTCTGCACATGACCCCTTTTGCCCAATCACAGGGCGCCAGAGACTGAACATGGCTGCCAGAGAATGGGGGGGGGGCACAGGAAAGTACATTTAGGAGGAGGCAGCCAGCAGTGACACACTGGTGGGGGAATTTCCCCCCCCCTAAATGTTGCACCCAGGGCCATGTCTCCCTCCGCACCTCTCACACTACGCCACTGGTTGTGATAATTACTAAGGCAGTGAAACCGATCAAACCACCTGGTCAAAATGGAAAGCCTGAAAATCCGAGTTAGACTTTCCGGTAACTTGTTTTCCCCAGGAGTCTCAGGATGGCTCTTCCAACAGGAAACACATCATCCAAAAGGGCTAACAGGAGGCCCCCACGCAGCTTCCTTCAGTTTGTAGAGAACCTCCAGCTCCGGCTGAAAGACGTTTTCGGGGAAAACATGACCTGCTGGGGGTACTTAACCACTTGCTTACTGGGCACATATACCCCCTTCCTGCCCAGGCGAAATTTCAGCTTTCAGCACTAAGACGCTTTAAATTAAAATTGCGCGGTCGTGCGACGTGGGTCTTTAACAAAATGGACGCCCTTTTTATCCCCACAAATAGAGCTTTCTTTTGGTGGTATTTGATCACCTCCGGGGTTTAAATTTTTTTGCGCTATAAACAAAAAAAAGAGCGACAATTTTGAAAAAAAAAAATTAACATTTTTGCTATAATAAATATCCCATTTAAAAAAAAAATAAAAAAAAAATTCTCAGTTTAGGCCGATATGTATTCTACATATTTTTGGTAAAAAAAAAAAAAAAAAATTGCAATAAGGGTATAGTAATTACAAAATAGGGGATAGAATTCTGACTTTTTTTTTTTTTACTAGTAATACGGCGATCTGCGAATTTTGTCAGAACTACGATATTGCAGCGGACACATCGGACACTTTTGACACATTTTTGGGACCATTCACATTAATACAGCGAACAGCGCTATAAAAATCGGGAGGAACGGCGTGTTGACGACACCATTGTTTTTATCCTCACGACCATCCGGAAGGACGGGCGGATTGTGAGAGCCGGCCGGCTTACTATTTATATGCTTCCAAAGGATTCGTTACTTGTAAGTGCAATCGAATTTCTTTTATTAAACTTTTTAAAACGTTACTACTCTATGTTGGCATCCCTTTTCTTTTCTTGGCTATACTTTGGGAGTGATTGATTTTTGGGACCCAGCCGCATTGAGACTAAGTTTGGAGATTCACACAGGATTCCACGTTGATACTCGTCAAGGCAATCCAGCCTGCTGTGCTGTTAATGCTCGCGATTATTATCTATCTGGTAAGCAGATTTGCATTAAGAGGTGGAGGTGGAGGCTTCTCTTCTGTCCTGCAGAATCTCAATCTCCTACTTGGGATATTTCTCTGAACTCACTGAATTTTGAATTTTCCCTGGAGCTGACTACCAACACTTTATGAACTTTGTCAACACTGTTTGCTTTTTTATGTGATTTTGGTACACATCGGAGCACTTGGTGTTGGTTTTCTATATATATATTTTTTTGTACTCAATGCACATTTTGTTATCACATTTAATATTGATGTATTAATTTTAGCAGCGCAGCACACCCTACTTACTGTTAGCGCTATAAAAATGCATTGATTACTGTATAAATGTGACTGGCAGGGAAGGGGTTAACACTTGGGGGGTATGGAAGGGGTTAAATGTGTATCCTGGGTGTGTTATAACTGTGTGGGTGGGAGGGGACTGACTGGGGGAGGTGACCGATGCTGTGTCCCTATGTTCAAGGGACACAGATCGGTCTCCTCTCTCCCTGACAGGACTTGGAGCTCTGTGTTTACACACAGAGCTCCACGTCCCTGCTCTGACATTGCCGATCACGGGTACCTTGCGGCCATCCCGCCCGTCAGGCACACACATCGGCATCTCGGGGACGCGCCGGGTGCGCGCGCCCGTGGCCGGAGGACTCGAGGACGTCATATGACGTCCTCCTGGATTTACAGAGCCACCTTGAATCCATCTTTTGACTTTGGCCCGGGGCTCAAGTAGTTAAGCATTGGTCCAAGACTGGAAGCGATGGCATTTCATTAATTCCAGGTAGGGCAGATGTAAACAAACAATTACATTTTTTTTTCCCCCCTGGAAAGCATTAATATATATTTTTAAATCTCACGATTTCCAGGAGGGGAGAAATCTGGGGATCCCACATTGATAGAAATAAAGCATGACAGCTCCTCTATCACAAGGAACGTTTACTCTTGCGATATGAAGAGTGATCCAGAATAAAAAAACAAATCCACACAAGCTTTTAAAATATGCCCAATCTGTGCTCAGACGCAGAAGCAAATGCATACACAGGCAACGCACACGTATGTAAACCTTACACCACACATGAGGTATCAAAATAATATGAAATAATTTAAAGCGTTGCCTTTGACAGTTTGTCATTCGACAAGCATGCTCAATTTTGAAGCATGAAATGTTAGGCATTTACTCGTGTTAAAACTTTTTTTTTGTTTTTATAAAAAGGTTATACGGTGCCTTGAAAAAAAAGTATTCATACCCCCTTGAAGTTTTCCCACATTGTCATGTTACAACCTAAAACGCAAGTGTATTTTATTGGGATTTAGTTCCGGAACCAAACGTTTATTGCGGCAGGGCAGCCCAGCTGCGTGAAACAATGCACCTGTATGTTCGCAGTTCCTGGTCTGGTGCGCTTGCGCCGCCGGTGACTGAGGCTGGGTTCACACTTGTCCTACAAACGCTCTGACATTAGGAGCTCATGTCGCATGACGTGTGAAAACCAATGTTTTCCTATGAGAGCCGTCTTAACAAGTCTGTCCGACTTTGAAAACGCTCCCTGTACTACATTGGTCCGACATTCATCCTACTTCAGCCTATTAAATATCATTGAAGTCGGACCAAAGTAGGAGCCTTGTCCTTATCAGACATCCGATTACAGCAGCAGTAAAAGGAATTTATCTCACTCTGGGATTGTTTTGATTGGTCAAAGAACAAGTCAGACTACAACAAAGTCGGTTCAAAGTAGTATCCTGTTCATGAAAGTAGGATGGATGTAGGACCAATGTAGGACAGATGTCGCAGAGGAAAGTAGGATGAATGTAGTACTGCTGTCGTGTAGTATAGTGTGAACCCAGCCTCACTCCTGCTGCGATTGGACACAGTGGGAGCCAATCAGCAAGTCCAGTGACCTCAGTTTGTACTTTGGAATTTTTTACTGACAGACTTCTGTACACGAACAGAAAATCCGACACACATTTGTTGTGGGAAAATTTTAAAACATGTTATCCAACATTTGTTGTTGGAAAATCCAACAATTGTCGGATGGAGCGTACAAACGGTAAGATTTTGCAAAAACATCCTGCTATCAAGCAATTCCCATGGGAAAACCTGATCATGTGTACGAGGCTTTACTTTTGACATTGCCCTGTATTTTGCCCCATCCATCTTCCCACTCAACTCTGACCAGCTTCCCTGTACCTGCTGAAGAAAAAAGTTTCCCACCATGTTTCACGGTGGGGATGGTGTGTTGTGTTAGTTTTATGCCACACATAATGTTTTGCTTTTAGGCCAAAAAAGGTGACCACCTTCTTCCACAAGTTTGCTGTGTCCCCCCACATGGAATCTTGCAAACAGGACTTTTTAAGTCTTTCACCAATATCGGTCTTCTTGTCACTCTTCCATAAAGGGCAGATTTGTGGAGAGCACCACTAATAGTTGTCCTGTGGACAGATTCTCCCCCCTGAGCCGTGGATCTCTGAAGCTCCTCCAATTAATGTTCTCCTTGCCCAGCCAGGTCAGTTTAGGTGGGCGGCCATGTCTTGGTAGGTTTGCAGTTGTGCCGTACTCTTTCCATTTTCCGATGATGGATTGAAAAGAGCGCCGTGAAATGTTCAAACCTTGGGATTTTTTTTTTTTTATATAACCTAACCCTGCTTTATACTTCTTCACAACTTTATCCCCGACCCGTCTGGTGTGTTCCTTGGCCTCTATGACGCTGTTCACTTAGGTTCTCCAACAAACATCTGAGGGCTTCACAGAACGGCTGCATTTATACTGAGATTAAATAATAACTTACTATTTACTAATTAGGTGACTTCTAAAGGCAATTGGTTCCACTAGATTTTAGTTAGGGGTATCGGAGTAAAGGGGGCTGAATACAAATGCCCCCCACACTTTAATATATTAATACATACTGTATTTATCAGCATATAAACACACACCCCAACTTTAAAAGGGAAGTTTCAGGAAAAAAAAAACAAAAAAAAAAAAAAAACACACAACATTCCACAGCCCCCTGCGTATAGTTTACCCTCCATTTTCAGGGTAAAAAAGTGGGAGTTATATGCCAATAAATACACACACACACACACACACACACACACACACTAATATATATATATATTATATTAAACCATTTATAATTTTTCTTTCACTTCCTAATTGTGTGCCCATCACACAACATTTATTTATTTCATTTATTAGTTTTTGGTTGTAACATGCCAAAATGTGGAATATTGCGCAGCATTTTTTCAAACTTTAATGAGTTTTTAATGCAAAACATTTTTAATCAAAGGGTTTGGTTAAATGACGTCACTGACCTGTTATCCTGTCTTTGTCAAGAATACATTTCCAAATACACCCCCCCCCAAATTCCTTCACCTTCCTGCAGTCCTTGTGAACAGAAGGTGATAATTTCATCCAGAACTACTTCCACATCATAAACGGAGGCCATGGTGTCCTGGAGAGCAGAATATAAAAACTGGTTACCGTATATAAGCGAGTATAAGCCGAGGCACCTAAATTTTACCACAAAAAATAAAATAAAAAATAAAAAAAACATATTGACTTGAGTATAAGCCTAGGGTGTCCATCTGCATGCCTTACTGTGCCCATGCCTAGACTTAGGTTTAAAATGAGAGTCTATGGAAGGGGTGCCCAGATTTGGAAAAAAAAACAAAAAACGGTGCTCCCAGGGCGTAGGTCCCCCAGATATCAAGCTTTGCACACTCGTAGAGGAGAACTGGGGCTACATGTGTGCAGGGCCGCCATCAGGGGGGTACAGGCAGTAAACCTGTAAGGGACCTGGAGGTCCCCAGGGCACCGGATGGCAATCCTTTTATTTATTTTTTATACAAAAAAAGAAATGTAATATATTTTATTATTGAAGGTCCCCAGAGCTCCATGTGGCAACCCCCCCCCCTTTTTATTTTATAAATGTTTATTTTTTATATGTTTTTTATTTTTATTAAAATGGCCCAGAGGTCCCCAGGGCCACGGATGGCAACCCCCCTTTTTGTTTAAAAAAAAAAAACATTTTTTAAAATATATAATTTTTTAAAGGGCCCAGATGTCCCCAGGACAACCCCTCTTTTATTATACATTTTTATTAAAGGGCCTAGAGGTTTCTTTTTATTAAAAGGCCCGCAGGTCCCCCCCACCATATATATATATATATATATATATATATATATATATATATATATATATAAACTTATTTACTTATTTCTTTTTTGTAAAAAAAAAAAAAAATTCTCAATCCTTAATTAGCGGCGGCACCCCCCCCCCCCCCCGCTTCTCAATTCACGGCAGAACCCCCCCCTTCCCAGAGAAATTACCGTTTAACATGGGAGTCTATGGAAGGGGTGCCCGTAGGCCCCCCAGACAACAAACTTTGCACACTTGTAGAGGAAGAGTGGGGCTATATGTGCGCCAAGATTGGGGTCCACGGGACCTACGGCCGGCATCAGGTACCCAAAGTCCGGGAGATCAGGCACAAAAAGGTGACTCGAGTATAAGCCGAGGGGGGCATTTTCAGCACCAATAATGTGCTAAAAAAAAAAAACTTGGCTTATACAGTATGTTTTTTTTAGGCAGAAAATTAAAGAATTAAAGAGAAACTATAGCCTTTGTATATGAATACTGTAACCCTCAGATAGCTATAAATATGAAATGCTCAATAGACCTCCACATCTATATGCATTAGGTTTAATGGTTTGGTCACAAAGTGAGAGCTTGAACCCAAAAGAAGAGGAGTACAGTTAAGGGACCTAAATATGGTAAAACCAGCAATCTATAGAGTTCACTTGTATAGATTGTACTCTGATTGCGAGTAATGAGGTAAATGAGTGTTTTTCGCAAAACAAGCACCGTTTAAAAGAAAAATCCTGACTCGGAATGAATGAATGAAAACTAATATAGCACGGCACATGCAAACTAAATCGCCTCTGGGCGCTTGTTGTTCCTGTCTCCTTTGATATCAAAAGAGATGAGTCTTGATCTTTCTCCTGAACGCTAAGTGCGAGTGTTGTCTCACAAAATAAGCAGGATTCAAGCCACAGTGATGTGCAGTACCGTGTTTGGCCTAAGGTGGGGGGGGGGCGCCAGAGACTAAAGGAAAAAAACTCAGTTCAAGGTTTTCCCAAGTTCAGCGGAGCTGCCCCCAGGCCTTTCCGAGGCTCTCCAGCACCCCCCCCCACCACCTTTTTGGGCGGCATGTTACCTTCATCTTATCGCCGTCCAGGGTGAAAATGAGAGAGTCTGAAGAATTCCAATGTCCTCTCAATGCAATTTCTCTGCGATTTATTTGTAGAACATTTGTTGGAGTGGTGGAACGGTAGATAGGTAGGTAGGATCAGGTGCACAGTCACAAATAGGAAACAGTTCTCAGCAAACAGTTCTCGTTGCTACTGTACTCTAGCCAGAGTGGGTATTGCTCACCCGGATAGGTCCCTCTCAATGGCCTAGCAGACGGGATGGTGCACGGAATAAAGTACAATCTCTGTCATAGACCTTCCTTTATGAGGAGACACTGTCGGTCCGGAATCCCCTGACACAGGATTCAGCATCCGGAACTCTTTAGCTTAACTTTTTGTAGAACATTTAATCTGACAGGCGATCACCATCAAGCCTCTCGGTGTATGGTGCATCCTTCAATGAAGTTTCCAGGCCTTCTCCCAAGATACCAGCCTCTTGCATGGTCCTCTTCAGGATAGGTCCTCCCCTGGCTTCCTTCATCAATTGGCTTCCTCCTGCAGAATGGACAGCACAGGATCACCTTGGCAAATGTAGGCCCCAATCTGACTACTGGGCCTACTAGGTGAAGTCACAGATCCGGACCAACGGGGTCCCGAAGTCAGGATTCAGGAACACGCACCCGAGGCCAGGTGGACCATGAGGTGCGGACAACGGACCCCACGCCAATGGCGTCTGTCCCTTAAGTACCCCTCCCCAGCATGCACAGCGGGGCAACACCTCCCACTGATTTGCTGCCGATGGGGAACACTCCTGACTCTGCTGCTGCCACCCTTGGCCTGGAGTGGTAACAACACCCCAGAGCAAGCAATGGTGGATACTCTCAGCAGAGCCATGGCTGGAACAGAGGCTAAATTGCCCTTAATCAAATTGGTCTGAGCCAAATAACAGCTCAGACCCCCCCCCCCTACACTAAATTTACAGCGGCACCTGTTCAACAGCAAAAGGGCGCTACAACTGTTTACAGTGTTGTGTTAGAGAAGCAAATAAAGTGTTTCCCTAACACTGACCCACCTCTCAGCCAATCAGGTGCTCAGGTTGGGTTACCCTGTCACCTGATTGGCTGAAGCAACTGATTGATTGGATGCCCGATAGGCATCCAAATTAGGGTTGTCCCGATACCAGTATCGGTATCGGGACCGATACCGAGTATTTGCGGGAGTACATATACTCCCGCAAATACCCCCGATGCCTAAATAGAATACTTCCCCCCCCCCCCCCGCCGCATCGCGCCACTGCATCGAAAGCCGCCACATGGGTTAAACGGCGTGCGGGAACATCACAGCTTTCATTTGAATAGCTGTAGTGTTCCCGCCCGTATAGACACTCCCCCTTGCTCAGGATTGGATGGGTGATTGTGATCTGTCCAATCCCGAGCAAGGGGGAGTGTCTATACGGGCGGGCAAAACAGCTATTCAAATGAATGCTGTGATTTCCTCCATGCGGCAGCTTTCGGCGGCAAAGGTGTGGGGGAAATGGCTGGAGGGACATGGCTGCATATGTGGGGGACATGGCTGCATTTGGGGACACATTTAAAAAAAGTATCGGTATCGGAGACTACTTGAAAAAAAAAAGTATCGGTACTTGTACTCGGTCCTAAAAAAGTGATATCGGGACAACCCTAATCCAAATCATAGCAAACAGGACAGAAGACATGGAGGACTGGGAGTGTGGAGGAGAGGAGCCAAGACAGGCAAGTGCCAGGCAGGGGGGCACACTGGCAACATATGATGGCACAGTGGTGGCACTTGATTTTTTTTTCTCCAGTTTGTTTGCGCCCCCAAAAGTTGAGCCACTGATAATAGCCCTACCACAAAGCAATATAAACCACCTAAAGAGAGAAGATGCAAATACATAAAACAGCAATATATTAAGGGGCCCGGATGTGTGTGTATAATATATATATATATATATATATATATATATATATATATATATATATATATATATATATATATATATATATATATATATATATATATATACACACACACACCGTATTTATCTGCGTATAACACACACTTTCTTCCTCTGAAAACAGAGGGTAAACAGTGCCTGTGCGTTACATGCCGATATCATGTTTCACCAGCAGGGGGCGCGGATAGTCTGTGTTTTACAAAGGTAAAACAAAGCTTGTAAATGTTTCTATAGCTCAGTTTTTTTCAGGCTGCTCTCCTCCTCCGAGTGTAGCTTTGATTGGAGGAGGAGAGAAGTCACATGCCCATCAGAGGAGGGCAGTCATGTGACCCCAGGTCAGTGAAAAAAAAAAAAACGGAGCTATTGAGGTAAATGCAAGCTTCGTTTTGCAATAGACACAGGAGGAGCCTATTGTGGAAGGGGCTGACAGTGATTTTTTTTTTTACTTAACTGTAGAGAATGCTGGCAGCACTGTCCCAGGAGACTGGGGGTCTCCTGGGAGTGCAGGGGGGGGGGGTATAATAGATGGGGGACTGTATACTGGGTAGGGGGATGTATAATGGATGGGGGGGCTGTGTACTGGATGGGGGATGTATAATGGATGAGGGCTGTATACTGGGGAGGGGGGGCTGTATAATGGATGGGGGGGATGTATACTACTGGGGAGGGGGCTGTATAATGTATTGGGGGAGCTGTGTACTGGAGGGGAATGTATAATAGAGGGGATGTGTACTAGATGGGGGGGGGGTTGTATAATGAAGGGGGAGGTGTACTGTAAAGGGTGCTGAGAAACATTTTTTTCCTAAACTCCCCTCCTAAAATTGGGGTGCGTGTTATATGCCGATAAATCCGGATATATATATATATATATATATATATTGTAAAGGGCTCCTGCTTCTCAATTAGCGGCGGCTACCCCCCCGCGCTTCTCAGTTTCAGGCGGCAGCACCCTCCTCCCGGTTCTCTGCTCCAGGGGGCCCATACCTAAAGCTGTGTAAGGGGCCCCATAATTCCTGATGGTGGCCCTGCATAGATGGGCTTTGCACAGAACAAAGGTAAACACATTTCCCAACACACTTACCAGTAAGCCAGCAATAAAAAAAATAAAAAAAACACAACACAGGTCTAGCAATCTTTGCCAAAACACACAAAAAAAATACTTAAAATAAAAAATATGAAAACCAGCTCTTAGCTGTACAATTGCAAACATATAGTGCAGCATTACCTCCGCACAGCCCCTCTGCCATGCAATCCTTTCTCTAGTCTGTGAGAGCCGCCATGTTGGAGTATAGATAGCAATGGATCAGTTGGAGGCAGGTGTGTCTGGAGGCAGCCTACACCCTTCTTAAAGGTACAGGCACACACACACACTAGAAGCCAAGCAAAGCACAATGGCAGTTGAAGACATCCAATGTGTCCCCCGCACCAAATTTTATCAAGCTACACAAAAACGGCAAGCACCCCAAATTTATATAAAGTATTTTAACCACGGGCCTTTTCTGGCGCTTTTTGTTTACATGTAAAAATCTGTATGTTTTGCTAGAAAATTGCTTATAACCCCCAAACATTATGGGCTGGATTCAGAAAACTATTTACGCAGCGTATCAAGAGATAAGCTGCGAGGAGCTGTGGTGGCTCAACGCGATTGGCACTGGGATCCGAACCCTTGGCTGCAGAGGTGAAGGGCTTGTCAGCGGACAAGCCCTTCACCTCTGCAGCTAAGGGTTCGGATCCCGGTAGGGTTGCCACCTCATCCCTTTAAACCCGAACACATATGAATTACACAGGTTCTGTGGCTGATTAGGGTGGTAATTAAACTCACTTGGTACCTTATCTGCAATAAATTAGCCTCAGAACCTGTGTAATTCATATGTGTTCTGTTTTAAAGGGATGTGGTGGCAACCCTAGATCCCGGTCTAGGCTGCATGTGAATTGAGTTTGGTGGTCTCAGCCCGGCTCCCGGTGGGTGTGCTATGTGAGGTACGCCTGTGCTTAGAGTTGCCACCTCATCCCTTTAAAACAGAACACATATGAATTACACAGGTTCTGTGGCTAATTAAGGTGGTAATTAAACTCACTTGGTGCCTAATCTGCATTAAATTAGCCTCAGAACCTGTGTAATTCATATGTGTTCTGTTTTAACCGCTTCAATACTAGGCTTTTATACCACCTCCATACCGGGCCTATTCTGACACTTCTCTCCTACATGTAATAATCATCATTCTTTTGCTAGAAAATTACACAGTACCCCCAAACATTTTATATGTTTTTTTTAGCAGACACCCTAGGGAATAAAATGACGGTCATTCCAAAGTTTTATCTTGCACGGTATTTACGCAATTATTTTTCAAACGCTTTTTTTTGTAAAAAAAAATGTTTTATGAATTAAAAAAATAACAAAACACTAAAGTTAGCCCAATTTTTTTGTATTATGTGAAAGATTATGTTACACCGAGTAAATAGAGACCCAACATGTCACGCTTTAATTATGCGCACACTCATGGAATGGCGCCAAACTTCGGTACTTAAAAATCTCCATAGGCAACGCTTTATTTATTTTTTACAGGTTACAGTTTAGATTTACAGAGGAGATCTAGTGCTAGATTAGTTGCTGGCACTCTAACGCACGCGGCGATACCTCACATGTGTGGTTTAAACGGCGTTTACATATGTCGGCGGGACTTGCGTGTGCGTTCGCTTCTGCACGCGAGCTATCGGGGACAGGGGCGTTTTCATTTTTTTTTTATCTTTTATTATTTTTTTTTTACTTATATTTTATTTATTTTTCCACTTTTTTTCATTTTTTTTTTTTTTTTTCCACTTTTATTCCTATTACAAGGAATGTAAACATCCCTTGTAATAGGAAATGTGTGTGACAGGTCCTCTTTATGGAGAGATGTGGGGTCAATAAGACCTCACATCTCACCTCCAGGCTGGAAACCATGAGATCGGTGAAAAAAAATTCACCGATCTCATGAATGGTGACTTACAGCCGCAATCGCGGCTTTGTTTACATACGGGGACCCGGGCGTGACGTCATCAGATCGCGCCCGGGTCCTCCGACGGTCATAGAGATGACTGATGACCATCTGGTCACCAGTCATCTCTATGCTTCCTGCCGCCGCCGACGATTCGTTCTCCGGGCCCCCGAAGGTACAGGTAAGCCCGGAGAAGCACCGGATGGCGGCGGGAGGGGGGGGGATGTCCCCTCCCGCGGCCTGTAAGAACGATCAAGCGGCGGAACCGCCGCTATGATCGTTCTTACTTTGTGCAGAATCGCCGGCTGAAGAGATGGATATCTGGATGATGCCTCTGGCTGCAGGCATCATCCAGATATTCACCTGCAATGCCCAGGCCGTCAATTGACGGCCACTTAGGATGGTAAATCCCATCCCAGGCCGTCAATTGTCTATGGCTGGGTATTGAAGTGGTTAAAGGGATGAGGTGGCAACTCTACCTGTGCTTAGTACGCCCAACCCCCCCACAAAAAACCACCACACTTGCACGCACACAAAATTGGTTTAACACGCACGCACTTTGGCCATGAGGTCTCCTAAAATAAAGAGAGGCGAAGGACCTACGGGGCTGGCTGGGTGGGCTAGACCCCCTCACTCCCTGATAGGGGGAGTCCCTCTGCCCCGTCGGGCTCCCAAGTGGAGCAGGTAGGGCGGGGTGAGTGGGAGGCCCCCCCTCACACCCGCCATTGCCACCGGGGGCATGGAGAAGGATGGCGATTGCCTCTGGGGGGAGGGTCTGCCTACTCCCAACTCTCTCTCTCGAGTTCACGCACAAAATGCACTTAAAAAAAAAAAAAGAGATACGCTGCGTAAATACTAAGAATAGCCGGCATATCTTTTTTTGCTATTCAGAAAAGAAGATACGAGCGGCGTAAGTCTGTTACGCCGTCGTATCTTAGTTGCATTATTACGCTGGCCGCTAGGTGGCACTTACGGCGGTTTTCGCATAAAATATATGCAAATGAGTGATTTACGCAGATTCCCGAACATACTTGCGGCGGCGCGTCATAGTTTACGTCATTTGCGTAAGCCTTAGAGCGGCGTAAGGTTACCCCTGCAATAGGAGGCGTAGCCAATGTTAAGTATGGACGTCGGGGCAGCGTCGAATTGTACGTCGGTGACGTCGTTTGCGTAAATCGTTCGGGGAATGGGGCTCGACGTTAGTTAAGTTCACGTCGTTTACATTGAGGAAAAGCGACGCGATTTCACGCACGCGCACTGGGAACGTCAACGGACGTCGTCCAAAAAAAAAACGTGAATTACGTGGGGTCATGATTCATTTACATGAATCACGCCCCCACTTCATTCATTTGAATTGCGCGGCCTTAAGCCCGAACACATACGTTACGCCGCCGTAGATAACGGCGCAAGTTCTTTCTGATTAAAGAACTTGCGTGAATATTTACAGCGGCGTAACATATCGGGGATACGTTACGCCAGCAGAAAGATCCACGGATCTTTCTGAATCTGGCCCTATATATATATTTTTAAAGCAGAGTGCCTAGAGAATAAATTGGCAGGTTTTGCAATTTTTTTTTTATGTCACATGGTATCTTTTTAGATGCAATTTTTGTGTACATTTTTTTTTTCTTTACGTTTTAATGCAAAAAAAAAAACACAGTACAAAGCCTACAAAAGGATGATGTTATGGCAAGTAAATAGATACCAAACATGTCACCCTTTAAAATTCCACACACACGTGCAACGGTGACAAGCAATGTATATTTTACTATTTATAGGCGAGACTTTTAAAAGGGGTTTTAAGGGTACATTTTTATTTTCCTAAATAGCTTCCTTTCCCTTATTGCAGTCCTCCTTCACTTACATCATCCTTCCATTTTGCTTTTAAATGTCCTTATTTCTTCTGAGAAATCCTCACTTCCTGTTCTTCTGTCTGTAACTCCACACAGTAATGTGAGGCTTTCTACCTGGTGTGGAGAAAGCCTCTTGAGGGGGGAGGGGGCGAGCAGGAGGATCGGGACACTCTCTACTTTGCAGATAGAGAAAGGAGCTGTGTGTTAGTGGGCGTCCTGACACTCCTGCTCGCCCCCTCCACCCTCAAGAGGCTTTCTCCACACCAGGGAGAAAGCCTCGCATTACTGTGTGGAGTTACAGACAGAAGAACAGGAAGTGAGGATTTCTCAGAAGAAATAAGGACATTTAAAAGCAAAATGGAAGGATGAGGTACGTGAAGGAGGACTGCACAAAGGTAAAGGAAGCTATTTAGGGGAAAAAAATTTACCTTTACAACCCCAAATCCCCCCTTTGCGCTTAAAAGCATTAAAGAACGCCAAGATCCGGGTTTTCAAATGCTTTGGATCTTTGAAAAATGGCGCTGTTGACATCTGGGTAAACTGGAAGTAATGTCAGGTGATTGCTTCGGGTTACCATAGTAGGGAGCTGATCAAAGCCAGTCTCTGCTTTATTCGGCTATCTGGCCGGTTGGCGGACGTGCCGGCTGGTTGCTCTGGTCTCCCGGTAGGATGGGAGAGCCCTAGCCAACCACAGGAGGTGGTGGGTGCTGGGTAGGGGAACGGTTGCTATTTGCCATTAGCTGCTCTGATTGCTATTACAAGAGAACCAACTGCCGGCTCAAAAAAATGGTACCAGGATGATACCCATGGCTGTTAAAACTACCCAAAGTCTAGCAATGTATGGATAAGTCGCTGGTCGTTAAGTGGATGTAAGGCAGTGCATAGCATTGCACTGCCCTTCATTGCAGCGAATGTACTGTACGTTATGTACACCTGAAATAAAGTTTATTCAAAAAAAAAAGAGAGCCATGTGATGCTCTAAATTGTACACCACACTGCCCCCTAGCAGGGCCGGACTGGCCAACCGGGACAAACTCCCGGTAGGCTGGCTGCATCTGAGGCCGCTGTGAGGGCAGCGGCACCCGAAAAAAATATGGCTGCGGCCGCCGGCCGGGCCGTCATGCAACTGCGCATGCGCCAGCTCATTTCCGAAGTTAGCCGTGCTTGGGAAATCTCGTACCTGCTCGGCAATTTCCGGAAAGCCGGGCGCATGCGCAGTGACGCGATGGCGCAGAGCGGCGCCATTTTTAAAAATAAAGCAGTACCGCCGCCGGCCGCCGTGTCGCTCAGTGAGTGTCTCTTCCTATGCCCCCCCCTCCGCAGACTCTAACCTCCTGTCCACCCCCCCTCCGCAGCCTCTGACCTCCTGTCCACCCCCCCTCCTCCGCAGGCTCTAACCTCCTGTCCACCCCTCCACAGCCTCTGACCTCCTGTCCACCCCCCCTCCGCAGCCTCTGACCTCCTGTCCACCCCCCCTCCGCAGCCTCTGACCTCCTGTCCACCCCCCCTCCGCAGGCTCTAACCTCCTGTCCACCCCCCTCCGCAGCCTCTGACCTCCTCTCCACCCCCCCCTCCGCAGCCTCTGACCTCCTGTCCACCCCCCCTCCGCAGGCTCTAACCTCCTGTCCACCCCCCTCCGCAGCCTCTGACCTCCTCTCCACCCCCCCCTCCGCAGCCTCTGACCTCCTGTCCACCCCTCCGCAGGCTCTGACCTCCTGTCCACCCCCCTCTGCAGCCTCTGACCTCCTGTCCACCCCCCCCCCTCCGCAGGCTCTAACCTCCAGTCCACCCCCCCCTCCGCAGGCTCTGACCTCCTGTCCATCCCCCCTCCGCAGGCTCTGACCTCCTGTCCACCCCCCCTCCGCAGCATCTGACCTCCTGTCCACCCCCCCTCCGCAGCCTCTGACCTTCTGTCCACCCCCCATGCAGCCTCTGATCTCCTGTCCACCCCCATGCAACCTCTGACCTCCTGTCTACCCCCCATGCAGCCTCTGACCTCCTGTCTACCCCCCATGCAGCCTCTGACCTCCTGTTTACCCCCCATGCAGCCTCTGACCTCCTGTCTACCCCCCATTCAGCCTCTGACCTCCTGTCTACCCCCCATGCAGCCTCTGACCTCCTGTCTACCCCCCATGCAGCCTCTGACCTCCTGTCCACCCCCAATGCAGCCTCTGACCTGCTGCCCACCCCCAATGCAGCCTCTGACCTGCTGCCCACCCCCAATGCAGCCTCTGACCTGCTGCCCACCCCCAATGCAGCCTCTGACCTGCTGTCCACCCCCAATGCAGCCTCTGACCTCCTGTCCACCCCCCTGCAGCCTCTGACCTCCTGTCCACGCAACCTCTGACCTCCTGTCCACCCCCCCATGCAGCCTCTGACCTCCTGTCCACCCCCCTAAGCAGCCTCTGACCTCTCCTGTCCACCCCCCATGCAGCCTCTGACCTCCTGTCCACCCCCCTAAGCAGCCTCGGACCTCTCCTGTCCACCCCCCCATGCAGCCTCTGACCTCTTCTGTCCACCCCCCCACGCAGCTTTTGACCTCTCTTGTCCACCCCCTCTGCAGCCTCTGACCTCTCCTGTCCAGCCCCTCTGCAGCCTCTGACCTCTCCTGTCCACCCCCTCTGCAGCCTCTGACCTCTCCTGTCCACCCCCTCTGCAGCCTCTGACCTCTCCTGTACCATGCTCAGCCTCTGACCTCCCCTGTACCATCCGCAGCCTCTGACCATTTCTTGTCGTACATCAAGTCTGCAGTCTAAAGAGGAGTCAAGAATGGGAGCCCCGCACAGTGCACTTGAGAGGAGGTTAGTGATGGCGCCGCCAGGCCAGTCTAAGGGGGGGAAGGGTCACTGATGTAAGGGGGCATTGATATAAAGGTTTCCCCCTCATATTAGTAAACCCCCTTACTTTAGTGTTTTCTTTCTGCAGACGGTGGTCTCTGGTCAGCAGAGTCAACCCCACATTCCCAGAGTTCCCCCTTACATCATAAAGAAAATGATGACGTTATGATGTTGGGCTGGTATAATATTGCAGTGGGGCTGGTATGAAATTATTTCCAGGGCTAAATTTTATCCCCAGTCCGGCCCTGCCCCCTAGTGCAGCCAGCAACGCATAGCTGCCAGAGCGGTGAAACTTTCCAGTGTTAAAGTGACACTATAGGTATGAATAATAAAAAAAAAAATAACAAACATGTCATACTTACCTCCACTGTGCAGCTTGTTTTGCACAAAGTGGCCCCGAACATCCTCTTCTGGGGTCCCACGGCAGCTCTCTCAGCTCCTCCCCGCATTAGATAACCCAATCTTGGAAGCTCTCTCCCAAGGGGGTTACCTTGCGGGCGCGCTCCGGAGTCCAGTATTCGGCATCCATAGCCGCCAAATGCAGGACTCGGCCCCGCCCCTGGTTCCCGTGTCATTGGATTTGATTGACAGCAGCGGGAGGCAATGGCTGTGCTTCTATCAATCTCTCTAATGAAGAGCCGAGGGAAAATATCCAGCATGTTCTCAACGTGAGACTTTCGAGGGCTCGGGTAAGTAAAATAGGGGTCTGGGGGGGCGGTAATAGTCAGATGTTTTTTCACTTTAAAGCCTCACTAAAGGAAATTTTATTTTTAGCTAAATCGCTTCCTTTAACGTACTGCAGTCCTGGTTTCATGTCCTCATTGTTCGTTTTTGCTCTGATGTTGCTGTAATTCTCCTCTGTTCTGGACACTTCCTGGCTGTCTGTTTCCTGATGACCACAGTACTGGGAGCTTGTAGTTTCGTTTTCCAAACCATCACTCTCTATGGCACTGTCCAGCACAGATACAGGATAACATGCAAAAACGAAACTAAAAAACTGCAGGCACATTATATGATTTGATTTTTATCTATCTTTAATCGTTTTTAAAAGAAGTCTGTTAGCTATAATGTCTCTATACCCTGTAAACAGTAATTTCAGCAAAAAAAAAATGTTTCCTTTACAACTCCTTTAATGCATCCTATGGAGGGTTTACAACCCCTTTAACCACTTAAGCCCCGGCCCATTATGCAGGTTAAGGACCTTGCCCTCTTTTTGCGATTCGGCACTGCGTCGCTTTAACTGACAATTGCGCGGTCGTGCGACGTGGCTCCCAAACAACATTGGTGTCCTTTTTCCCCCACAAATAGAGCTTTCTTTTGGTGGTATTTGATCACCTCTGCGGTTTTTATTTTTTGAGCTATAAACAAAAATAAAGCGACAATTTTGAAAAAAAAAAATGCAATATTTTTTACTTTTTGCTATAATAAATATCCCCAAAAAAGATATATAAACATTTTTTATTTTTCCCTCAGTTTAGACCGATACGTATTCTTCTACCTATTTTTGGTAAAAAAAAAAATCGCAATAAGCGTTTTATCGATAGCGTTTACAAAATAGGTAATAGTTTTATGGCATTTTGATTAATATTTTTTTTTTATTACTACTAATGGCGGCGATCAGCGATTTTTTTCGTGACTGCGACATTATGGCGGACACTTTGGACAATTTTGACACAGTTTTGGGACCATTGTCATTTTCACAGCAAAAAAATCTATAAAAATGCACTGATTACTGTGAACTTGACAATTGCAGTTTAGGAGTTAACCACTAGGGGGCGCTGTAGGGGTTAAGTGTGACCTCATATGTGTTTCTAACTGTAGGTGGGCGGGGCTGGAGGTGTGACGTCACTGATCGTCTTTCTCTATATCAGGGAACAGACGATCACTGACATTGCCACTGTGAAGAACGGGGAAGGTGTGTTTACACTCGCCTCTCCCCGTTCTTCAGCTCCTGTGACCGTTTGCGGGACACCGGCGGCGATCGGGTCCGCAGTCACGGAGCTTCGGACTGGGTCGCGAGCGCGCTGACGGCAGGTATGCACTTGTGTCCAGCCGTGCCATTCTGCCGACGTATATCGGCGTAAAGGGGGCCTTAAGTGATTAAGTGTGAATTTGCCCTGAATGGCACCCCAAACACACTTCAGGGCTCCACAACACACAGTTTGGCCACTTTCCCCACTTGTGCGACTTGCCCTGTGACTTGGGACTGCAAAGAAGTTGCATGACAAGTCGTAACCCATGATTTCCATTCATATCTGTGTGACTTCAAGACACCGACTTCAAAGTAGTCCCTGTACAACTTTGGTCTGACTTTGATGCGAATTGAGGTTCATAGAGCTCAAGTTTGCACAGGCATTCCCTGAAATTGTGGAAAAATCATGTCAAAATAGCGGCCGCGACTTTCAAGTCACGGCAGTGTGAAAAGGGCCCTAAGAAAAATCTTCACGTTGTCGTGCATGTTAACCACTTGACCTCTGGAAGGTTTTTACCCCCCTTCATGACCACAGCAATTTTTGCTATTCAGCACTGCGATACCTTAACTGGTAATTGCGCGGTCATGCAACACGGTACCCAAATGAAATGTATATATTGTTCACACAAATAGAGCTTTATTTTGGTGGTATTTGATCGCCTCTGTTTTTTGTTTTTTTATTATATAAACAAAAAAAAGACCATAAATTTAAAAATGTTCTACTTTCTGGTATAAATCATACCCAATCAAAAAATAAAATTTCTTGGCATCCGGCGGAGAAGATGGCCGCATGATACAGCCGCTCCGCTCTGCCACCTAGGACTTCAATCCTCAGAGGGCACCTCTGCCCGTTACAAGAGCCACATCTATCCCCTGCAGTACTCCGGCAAGGATAGCGATGACCCACCGCAAGAAGGACCGCCAGCAAGTCCGTAAACTGCCATGCTTCTTCCAGTTGGCGGGCTCCAGGCCACAACAAAATGGCAACGTCTCAAGGCCGCTTCAACAACACGGAGCTACGACCAGTGAATATAGCGCTGGAATCTCTGTACCAGGCACCTGGCAGATAGGCAACTCAAACAGCGGGGAATCCTCAGGCTCTTCCTCTTCTTCCACCATTAGCCCAGTTAAAACAAAACCTCACTGGGAATCCCCATAGAGCAGGGGTCTCCAAACTTTCTAAACAAAGGGCCAGATTACTGTTTTTCAGACTTTACAGGGGCCGGACTGTGGAAATCGGGAGTAGAAAAGGTCCCGATTATCAGTGGGAATAAACAATGCCCCATCTTTGGTGTCAGTGAGAGGAATCATGCCCCATCATTGGTGTCATTAAGCCCCATTGCTGGTGTCATTGGGAGAAATTGTTTCCCATTGTTAGTGTTATTACGAGGAATTGTGTCCCATTGTTCGTCTCATTGGGAGGAATTGTGCACCATCATTGGTGTCAGTGGGTCGAATTATGTCCCATTGTTGGTATTAGGCCTCGTACACACGATAGGTTAAACAGAGGACAACAGTCTGATGGACCGTTTTCATCGGTCAAAACCGATCGTGTGTGGGCCCCATAGTTTATTTAACCACCGGTTAAAAAAAAAGCCAACTTGCTTTAAAATAACCTATGGACTCCTAACCGATAGGTCAAAACCGATCGTTAGTAGGCACGACCAACTTTTAAAAATCCACGCATGCTCAGAAACAAGTCGACGCATGCTTGGAAGCATTGAACTTCATTTTTTTTCAGCACGTCGTTGTGTTTTACGTCACCGCGTTCTGACACGATCGGTCATTTAACCGATGGTGTGTGGGCGCGACGGACCATCAGTCAGCTTCATCGGTTAACCTATGACAGCGGTCCATCAGACCGTTGTCCTCTGTTTAACCTATCGTGTGTACGAGGCCTTAGTGTTTGAAAATAGTGCCCCAAGGGCCAGATCAAAGAAAGAAAAAGGCTGCATCTGGCCCCCGGGCTGCAGTTTGGAGACCACTGCCATAGAGGCTCCAACAGGGGGCAGACATGGAACTAGGCCCAATACAAATACCCGATACAGGTCTGCTCCTTTCTAAGAAAGGTCCTATAGATGCCTTTCCAAAAATGGGGCAGCCCATATCGGACACCATGCTGAAAGGGATGCTCATTTCTTTTAAGATCATCACTACAGTCAGATATGCAGGCCTGTATGAAACAATTCTGCCAGAATTTACATGGAAATGTTGAAAATACAGTCTGACATTGGAACTACCCATCAAACCAGAAAAAAATCAAGGTGTTCTGAATGAAGAACACAAAAAAAAATTTAATTAACAGCAAACAAACAGCTGCACTCTTGATGAAACCAACAGTTACACACATAGGTGTGCGCAGCCTATTGCATTAGGGTGTGCACCCCAAGCAATTGGGCAATGAACAGTGTCGGTAGAGCAGTGGACAATGTCAAAAAGGCAGAGACTGGTGTCAGTTTATTTTTTTATTATGACTTTTTTACAATTTTGTTATTTTTTTGCAATATATTCTGGTTTTTTTTTTACAATATTATTTTATTTTTTACAATTATTTATTTGGGGAGCCCCATGGGGGCCTAGGGGAAATATAAGGGGTCTAAACATACCCCTGATGTCTTACTTTTGAGACAGAGAAAGGGACTGAGGACAGAGATCCCATAGTTCGTTTCTCTGCAGCCAAGTAGCAGAGGGAATTTGCCCAGCACAGGGTCATTAGGGTAGGGTGACCAGACATCCCCAGTTTCAGGGGACAGTCCCCTGTTTTAGGACACTGTCCCCGGACCAAGTCTGTCCCTGGTTTTGTCCCCAGATTGCATTTAATAGGGCAATTTCAAAGACAGTCAGTGCAGAATTAAAATTACATTTTTTTTTAAATTGCACACCCTCGCTCCGCCGTGGCTAATAGCATAGGGGTTGTATTTTTCACATTATCTGTGGCCCTTATGTGCTGGTTGAAGCGGAGGGAATATTTATTCAGTTTCGGGTGCATGCCCATTCAGCTTCGCTCGCATGTTCTTCTGCCTTGGCTCAAATCCTGGCCAGCCACCTGCCGACCTCCTTGCCTTCCCTGGCGGAGTGATCTTCCTCCGCTCCCCACCCAGTAGTAGCCGGGGCCTGAAGAGTAAGACTTGAGAGGCTGTGAGGCGGGCGGCAACAGGCAAAGAGTCGCTGATTGTTGCCATTACTAGTAAAGAAAAAAATATGTCCCTGGATTTCATTTTAAAAATCTGGTCACCTTACATTAGGGTGTGCCCAGGCACACCTGGCACACCCTGTGTGCACGCCTATGGTTACACACACTTTGGCCTAGAAATTTTAAAATCAAAAGGTTTAAAGCTAGTCATAAAGACCCTAAAATACTAGGCATGTAGAACCTTCTAGGCCATCAGGAGAGAGCTGTACCATCCAGAATCATCTGTTATGCCGCATACACACGATTGGAATTTCTGAACAAAACCGTGAATTCTTTTCTTACGGATGTTGGCTCAAACTTATCTCCAGTGACGTACATCACGGTTTGACGGCACTATAAGGCCGCATACACACGATCAAACATATCTGCTGAAACTGGTCTGCAGACCAGTTTCAGCAGACAGATTTGATCGTGTGTACAGCCTAGCAGACAGGTTTCCAGCAGACAAAAGTTTTAAAGCATGCTTTAAAACTTGTCTGCTGGAAAACGGTCTGTCGGACATGTCCGCTGGTTAGTACGCCTAACCAGCGGACCGAAATCTTCTGCATGCGTCGAATGGATTCGACGCATGCGTGGAAGTATTTTACTTCCCGGTTCGGTGACGTGGCGGCATCAACGTCACCACCACATTACCGCGCTGTCTGTGCGCGGGGATTTTGGTTTGATCGTGTGTACACACCATCAGACCAAAACATCCCAGGAGACATGTCCGATGAAAACGGTCTCTCGGACTGTTTTCATCGGATATGTCTCCTCATGTGTACGCGGCCTAAAAGGAAAGTTCAATACCAAGTGCGCCACCCTTTGGGCTCCTTCTGTTAATCCCGTGTTAGTAGAAGTTTGGTGAGAGACGATTTGCGCTTTACAGCCTCGTGCTTTTCAGTCCGTTACTGCTCTTTGCAGCATGACAAATGTGTTATCTCCATAACAAGCGCCTGTTTTACCAGACCGAGCACTTCCGTCTCGTACTTGATTCAGAGCATGCATGTTTTTTTGTGCTCCAGAATTTGATACACACGATTGGAATTTCCGACGAGAACTTTTGTTGTCAGAAAAATCGAGAACGAGCTCTCAAACATTTGTTGTCGGAAATTCCGACAGCAAATGTCCGATGGAGCCTACACACGGTCAGAATATCTGGTCAAAAGCTCACATCGAACATTTGTTGTCGGAAAGTCTGGTTTAAAATCTTTTACAGTTTTATCACCCTAGTCCAGGGATCTTCAAACTACGGCCCTCCAGCTGTGGTGGAACTACACTTCACATGAGGCATTGTAAAAATCTGACATTCACATACATGACTAGGCATCATGGGAATTGTAGTTCCTGAACACCTGGAGGGCCGTAGTTTGAAGACCCCTGCCCTAGTCCATCTTGGCAGTGAAGGATAGGGTCTTGTTCCCTTACCAACCCAAACAGAACTCCAGCCCAACAGAAACTTTTAATTTGGAATTCTGCAAGCACTTCCTACAAGTCCATTGGAGCACCTTCAACAGTGCCTGCTGGTCTGAGATGGGCAGATTTTTCTTACTGCTGACAGTACAGAAGAGGGCGCCATCATACTGGGACCACCTACAAAAAAGCAGTCTCAACTCATACCACCAAAAAGCTTTACTGATCAACAAGGACCAGTCCAAACTATGTGGCCTGCAACATGCGGCTTACATAAGCACCTTGTCCTTCACAAACTTTGCAGGCTGAAAAATAAAAAAAAGAAGAAATAATTCCAAAGAGAAATGAGTCAGACTAGAGAAATTAAATAACAAACTAACAGAAATTAACTACTTATCAGACTACAAACTGACCCCATACCTGGAGAAGTTATAAGACCCCAAACACAGACAGACCCTATGGCCCGGATTCACAGCCATCGGCGCATCTTTGTGCGGGCGTAGCGTATCTTCTTTGCGCTACGCCAGCGCAACGTTGAGAGGCAAGCATGGTATTCACAAAGAAAATGCGATCAACGTTGCGCCAGCGTAGCGTATAGTTGTCGGCGTAAGCCGGCGTAAGTCAAAGTAGGTGGAAGTGGGCGTGATATATTAAAATGAAGCGTGACCCCCATGCAAATGATGGGCTGAGCTTCAAAAAACGAACTGCGCATGAGTCATCTCTTCAACGCATCCCAGTGCACATGCTCACAGACACGTCGAAATAGATGCCTAAGATACGTCAATACACTGCCTACGATGTGAACGTAACCTACGCACAGCCCTATTCACGTAGTACTACGTAAACAACGTAAAATACGACGGCTGGTCCATACCTTTGAATGGGTTGCGGCTCCTATATGAGGAATAACTTTACACCAGACGTAACCCTTACGCAAATCGCTTAAAACATGCGCCGGGCGCAAGTACGTTCGTGAATCGACATATCTTACTCATTTGCATATTTTAAATAGGAACGCTGTATGTGTCCAGCGTAACTATGCGCCCACGATACGTCGTTCTTATTTCTATGGGTACGGGCACACAGATACGACGGTGCATAGTTACACTTACGCGGTGTATCTCAAGATACGTTGGCATAAGGTTTTGTGAATCCGGGCCTATGCCTGTAGATATGGCCAGGGGGTCCTGAGGATGAGAACCACTCCTGCTCTGGTGCCGCAAGTACTCAGTACTGAGAGATACTTGATTTCAGAGACTCTCCACTCTCCTCCTGGATTCGACTTCTATAGAAAAGGAGAGAACTCCACATTCTACTTGAAGAGGTGTCAGGGCCGGGGCCAGGGCTTGAACCTGGGACATCTTCTGTGTCTGGCATTGACTCCTCTCACTGAGCTACCTGGGATGCTGGATAGCTCCCTGTCTGATCTATTGGACAAATCTTATCTGATCCATTGTACGACTCTGCCTTGTGTCTTGATTGCTGTTGAACCTTGAACTCCTTGCTCCTCCCATGAATTTCCCATAAAAGCCAGTGCCTTACTATTTGTCTTCCCTGCTGCCATCTGTATTTTGCTACCACTCGTGATTGACCATTGGCTTGTTCCTTGACTACTCTACTGCCTGATCCCTACCTGCAACTACTCGTTACCAACCTTTTGGCTTGCTTACTTAACATGCTGCTGTTTAACCCTTATCTGCTCATCTGCTACTGGACCCGGCTTGCTCACACCCTGGTGTGGCAAACCTGAGGACCGCGACCTGGTACTAGCATGCAGATAAATCCATCTCCACCATCAGGAGCTCTGGTGAACACCGGCTAGTACTTAGACTCCACATATCAGGTGAGCCTGTGTCATCTGCCAGAAGTGACTGACTGTATACCTGTCACGCAACTGCTATAGCTTCTGGTCTTCAAGCCTGACGCCTGATCGTGACAAGAGAAGCCAACAAGGAAAATAGCTCCACAATATGTCACAGCATGTCAAAGACTGAGAGGAGCATGAAAAACCATGCACTTATAAATCCACTACATGTACGTAGCAACTATCCCCTATTATATTACTCTTACCCCCCAAAATTGCACCTTCCCACCCAACCCATACAGACCCGAAAATGCCTTTGGTAAAGCCAAAATATATTTGGTCCCAACAATAAAGTTTATTTGAATTTAATTAAATTGAGAGATTGGGAAGGGATGGGAAAAAAAAAGAAAGAGAAAAGGGAGAGAGGGGGAGGAGACAGAAAGAGTAAGAGAGGGGAAGGGAAAAGATAGAGAGGGAAGGGAGGAACTAGAGAGAGGGTGAGAATAGAGAAGGGGGTCAAGGGAAAAGAAAAGAGGGAGAGGGGGGAAGGAGGGGAGAGGAGAGAGGAGGGGAAGAGAAGACAGAGAGGGGGGAGAGGGTAAGGAAGAAGGTGGAGAAGGAAAGAGAAGGGGAGGAGAAAGAGAAAAGAGAGAAAGGAATGAGACGAGAGAGGGGGAGGGAGGGAGGAGACGAG
Organism: Rana kukunoris; assembly: GCA_029574335.1. Taxonomy (NCBI): domain Eukaryota; kingdom Metazoa; phylum Chordata; class Amphibia; order Anura; family Ranidae; genus Rana; species Rana kukunoris. The sequence continues at coordinate 736,774,314 of CM056049.1, forward strand.
AGAGAGAGGGGGAGGGGGAAGAGAGAGGGGAAGATCAAATACAAGAAGGAAAGAGAGCAGGGAAGGAGGAAGAGTGAGATAAAAGAGGGAAGGAGGAAGAGTGAGATAAAAGAGGGGAGTGGAAGAGAGAGAGAGTGAGAGAGTGAGCGAAGGAGAGTGAGTGAGCGAGAGCGAGAGAGAGGAGGGAGGAAGGAGAAGAAAGAGAGAGGGGGGAAGAAAGAGGGGAGGGGGAAGAGAGAAGACAAGTGGAAGAAATAAGACAGAGAAAAAAGGGAGGGAAGAGGGGGAGATAAAAGGGGGGAAAGAAGATAGAGGAGAGGAAGGGTACAAAGAAAGGGAAATAGAGACAGAGAGAAGGAGAAGGGAAGAGAGAGAGGGGAAGAGACATAAAGTGGTGGAAAGAGGGAGAGGTAGGGTAAGATAGAGGGGAGAGGAGGAGAGAGTAACATAGGAGATGGAAAGAGAGGGAGGCAAAGGAAAGAAAGCGGGTAAGGGGAGATAAAGGGGATACGAGGGGAGAGAGAGAGAGAGAGGGTAGTAGGGAATGAAATAGGAGGGGAAGGTAAGAGAAAGGGGGTTAGGGAAGTTAACTGATGATTAACCTAATTCATGCAAGACATATTATGGCAAAGTGGAATATATATATCTTCCCACAATACAGAGAACAGCATACCCTTCTAATCCCGGCTGACAGCACTGCTTGGAATTTCAGTGCAACAGAACAAGTGTTGTTAGTTCAAACAGGTATTTAGGAGCTCACTGGATTTCTGGCAACATGTATTTTTCTGTACAGAGAAAAATCAAGAACACCACCCAGTGCACAGGAGGAGTAATTACTTATATATGCACACGTTACATCCCCCATGTACCAGGCAGGGGTCTTGTTCATCCACTGGGGATAGTTCAGACTTGTCATCTAAAATATATAAATAAATATTGGTAGAGAAAAACATTGAAATGATCTGTGAAATGCAAACGTGAAAATAAAATTTATAATGGCAAATTACATGTGCCCAGTTCTGAAGGACACATTATCTACAGAATAACTGACTATCCTACAGTAATTTTATAATTGTATTGTATATTTATATGTAAAAAATATAAAAATAAAGAAATATTGTTAAAAAAATATATAAAAATTATCTGTGCAATCCAAATGTGAAAATGGAATTTACTGTATAATGATAAACGGCATGTGGTCAGTTGTGAAGGACGACTTCTCTACAGAATAAGTGAATATCCTGCAGTAAAAATGTTATAATGGTCTATGAAATGCTAAAAAATATTATACGATTTCAGACACTGGCTATATTGGCATTTTGTGTAATTTGGAAATTAACCCAAGAATAGACAATCCTAGTCAATAACGCAATATACAAAGGGATTTGAGACCTACATCAATTGATACGTAACCATCCTTCAATGGATTCACTGCTATAGATTGGTAATAAAAATCAAACTCATGTCTACGAGTTAATCGTCTTGGCAAGAGGGACAGAGGAATTTGGATTGAAAAAGGGGTAATCTCTCTAAATGAGGAAAGTTGGGAGCCGTGGTCTGGATGGAGATGACATGCATTTAGTGAACAAAAAAAAAATCAGTGGTGGAATTGGTGGTGCAAAGACTGATGGCTACAGTGCAGAAAAGGTATTGTGACATTGTCCTAATGCCCTGTATACACTATCGGATTTTCTGTTGGAAAAACTTTGGATAGTTTTTCCGACAGTATTCCGCTCAAGCTTTGCTTGCATATTCACGGTCACACAAAAGTTCTCTGAACTTTCGACCATCAAGAATGCGGTGAAGTATGCCACATCACTGAAGGATAGAGCCAAGAGCTCACAACGGCAGCACGGTCCAGGAGATGAACGTGTGTGCTATAGCCCTAGGTCTAAGGGTCTATTCTCAGATTTATATGCATACTAAGCCGGTCTATGGTCCCCCTATAGACTCGGTTCTCCCCCAGCCTTCCCCCATACTCACCAGCTTGCCAACCGCAGCCGCAGCCTGCCATCTGCCACCATCCGAGAGGCCATACTAGGTTACTAGCCCTGCAGGACAGACCGTGGCTGCGGCCTAATATCCGCCCTCCATCTCTTCCTCCCATTTCCTTCCCCAGCAGGCCCGCCGGCTGCCTCCTTCACCGGAGCAGGTAAGTATCCCTGGCTCCTGCAAGTTGATCCAGGGTTAATCTGATTCAGTTCGCATTGGTAGCGCTATACAAGTTATTCACTCACTCACTCACTATGACTAGCCGAGAGAATGAAGTTCAATGCTTCCGAGCATGCGTCAAATTGTTTCTGAGCATGCGTCAGAATTTTGCGCTTTGGAATTGCTACAGATGATAGGAATTTCTGATCTGAATTTTTTCCGTTGGAAAAATTGACAGCCTGCTCTCAATCTTTTGCTGGTGGAAATTCTGACAGCAAAAGTCCGATGGAGCATACACACGGTCGGAATTTTTTTTTCAAAAGCTGTCGGAAAATCCAATCGTGTGTACGGAGCATAAAAGTTTGAATTGTGGAGTTGACTACAAAATACATATATAATCTTGTAACCCATTTTTCTCAAAAAAAGTCACATACATGAGAAAGTTGATTGTATGTGTTCATTTTGATGCTCCATCACCTACTGATTCTCATTCATTCAATCTAAACTTCTGCACCAACCTGTAAAGAGAACTCATCATCAAACCTGATTTGAGTCTCTGTCATGTCGTCTTTCTGTGGCTCTGGAGTCATCTCAGACTGGGACACAGAAGTGTCTATGACCAAACAGCCAGAATTGGAGCTGAAAGTTGCCCTGATGGACTCACTGTCTTGTAAGTTGTTTAGATGGGAAGCCTTACACAGGGGTTTATCAGATTGCATAGAAGAACAGGTTTCTATTTGATCCTCGTCCTCTTGTGTCGTGGTTTCTGCTTTCCAGCTTTCATTTATATTATTCAGGACTTCCGTAGGTTGACATCTTTTAGCAGAGTCGATGGCCAAAAGATCGCTAAACATCCACCATATCCCAGAGCCAACCTTGGTCAATGCTTCAGGAAATTTGTGCATCTGGAAATTGCTTTGCCATTCAACAAAATGTTTATATTTTTCATCATCAAGAATGGCATCCTCCCATGGAAGCTCTCCTGTAAGTAGGCCATAGATGACTACTCCAAACGCCCACACATCAAGTCTTCCATCCACAACCAGACCAACTGAACTGTCAAATTCACACATTTCTGGAGCCATGTAGGATCTGGTGCCATACTTACCTATAATCACTGTCCCTTTGACCTTAGCAAGGCCAAAGTCTGTGAGCTTGATAGAATGGCAGTCCCGGTCAAACACTAAAACATTGTCTGGCTTCATGTCCATATGTACCAGTCCTTTCTCTGCAATGAATTCCAGAGCACTGGAGATTTGCTCAGCACACCTTTTAACTGCGTCTTCTGGAATTCCCACCTAAAAAATAAATAAAGGAGAAATTCAGAATACGTACCCAGAAATGAGAAATACAGAATATTCATCCAGAAACAATGAAATGATATGTATAGGCATAACATTTTTAGTTTTAGACTAGGAGAATGTTGCCGTATGTATGTATGTATGTATGTATGTATGTATGTATGTATGTATGTATGTATGTACTTGCTCAAAACAAGTACAAAATGTAAGTGTAAATCTTTCAACATGGACACCTCTACTCATGTCAACTAAGAAAGTTTCCTCTCACTTCCTGTTGCATCCCTGAGAAAGGCGTGGGAAAAGTGAGAGGAATAATTTCCAAAGGACATAGAACACATTAAATAAATTTACAGGAGTTTGAACTCTAACCTAAGAAAAAACTAATTCCCTTACATATATCTTAAATACTTACATTTGGTATGATCAGGGACCACAGATCACCAAGAGGTGCCAGTTCCTGAGCAAATACAAAGCTGTTGGTGGGGGTGATGGCGGCGCCATAGCATCTGATGATGTTGGGATGGACTGAAAGTAAGTAGGAAATACTGAACTCCCGGAGGAAAGACTTCTGACTGGTTCTGTCTTTATCCAGGACCTTCAATGCTATTCTTCGACCTGTGAAAAAAATAAGTTTACTTTAGATCGAGGATTCAAAATTTTAGGGTGGTAATTTCTGAACATTTCACATGAAAATAATAATAATAAAATCTTCTGCTCCCAGATTGAGAATGCATTATGCTTCATTTAAAGCTAAATAGTGCACACTGTGAGATTCTCAAGATGTGCATTGGAAGCATCAGCAAGTCAGATAGAGTCCACCTTGTTTTTTGGCTGGCGGACAACCAGCATTTTTAAAATAATATCCTCCCCAGCCTGATTGTCCCTCACCCGTTGCTTCATTCATTGGATTTCTGCTCTTAATCATATAGACCTGGCATCATATGTGATCATTATCTGGGGCAGTCTGAATGCAAATATAGCCTGTCTAGGAATGCCCACTACTCCAGACAGATATGCAAATACCAAAAAGCCTTGAAGGGTAACCCAAGAATCAGCCTGATGCTTAGTTCTCTAAAACATCTTGCCAACATATATTAATGTTTTAAACACTTTTAATTTATAGAGCTGTAATCAATTTTATATTTGGGTCAAATTTGTTCACTGCATATTCTTCATTAGTAGTGATGCACATTGACTTGACTACTTTACTGTTCCTTTAATCTTATAGTAAGTTTACAATTAATGACCTCTTGGAGCAAGCCTATAACTTGCAGATAAAATGTCCATGCATATGCATACATATTTGTAGAGGATATTTGTAGTGAAGTAGTATAGTGGGTAGATAATTATTATTTAGATATTATTATAGTGATGATGATGATGATGATGAGTAATTGTTATATTCCACGTTTTCTAGATCTGTGCCTTGATAACCCTTATAGAATGAATAGACTCACTGCCAGCTTGGATTGTCCCCTCTGAAATACTAGTACACTAGAAGAGAGTTTCTGCTAGGACAACCCAAAAAAAAATCTTTGTTCTTATTGTTACCCCCTCAAGTCTAATTACCATCAATAAATACTTCTTCTATGGTCCTTTATCATCCTTAAGTATGTAAACAATGTACCCGGGTGAAATGTTAAATTAGGTTGACAGGCCAGACCTCACACACCTAGGTAGACTGGCATAAGATCAACATATCAAAGGGTCATCAGCTGTCCCTTTTGATATGTTAAAATTGAGTTGGCCCGGACAACTCAACCATTGTCAACTGAATTCTGGCCTGGTCAATATTAATAATAATAATAATAATAATAATAATAATATAAATCGGCCAACATATTACAACATATATTGAAAAGTTGAAATGGCTTATTTCACTGACCTGTTTTCCTGTCGTTTGCCAAGAATACTTTTCCAAAGCCACCTTTTCCAAGTTCCTTCACAATATGGACATTCTCCTGTAGGTCTATCTTCTTTAGTCTTTGTGAATTTAAGAAGACCATTCTATCCAGAATACGTACCATATCATGAGCAACAGAGGCCATAGTGTTCTGGAGGGTTAAAAAAAGGAAAAACGTGTTACATTATAAGGCAGAACATTTAAAGGACCTGAATATGGAAAGCCTGCAATCTATGTACTGTATATCCCAGGAAATTATCATACAACAGTATAACTTGATCAAGTATAAAAACAATAGGAAAAGCCAAGACATAGAGCAATATATAAGTTCCAGGATATATGTAACAGTTACCAGGTCAGTTGTGTGTGTGGGGACCCTATCAGTAACTGGGGGTCAAAAGACTAATTTATTTCCCAAGTATCCTTTGGGAAGGGAATGTAATACAACTTTCCATTAATATTGGCCAATGTGTATCTGCTGCCAGCAGCAGCTAAGTGACTCTCATATCTCTGTCAGACACTGGATTGGAAAGATGAAAAATACCACAAGGATGAACTACCGAGATACTTGGACTTCTTGTTGCCAACCAGCTATGTGAAGTTTCAAGTTAATTACATAAAGTCAGGAGGATGAACACAGGACTCAGCCAGATAAGAAGTTTAATTTTAATCAGAAGTATCATGTAAAATATGGAAAATGGTTGTCTCACCTTTTGAACCCAGTACAAGACAGCAGAGACCATGCTAAAGGCCATCAGAAGATATTAGTGACTGTTCCCTAAAACATTCTCACCAAAACTGTGAAGTCCCAGAATGACCCACAATGACTATGAGTTTTGTCATAACATCCAAACACTCAATTGTCACATCTCTTTCCAGGAACCATAAAAAAAAAAAAAAAAAAATGTCAAGGCATTTTCCTGCTCAAAGTCAACTTTATGTTCTCAGTAAGACCTCATAGTATCAGATTGACAGATTTGATTAAATGGATTGAAGGGAATGCTCAGTGAGATCATAATGTAAAATGTTGTACTTTGGTTTTGGTGAGAGGGAATCTTTCATAGCAAAGAATTCAACACTATTCAGTTAATTGATTTTTGTACAGATTGGATTATACGTTTAATAGGAGATTTAGATAAAATGATACATTACTTAGCCACCCAATCATATGTTTTACTTTGTATTATATCACACAAATTACAGCCCCAACTTTTATTACATAACCTGTATTAAAAACAACTTTTTCATCAGACTGATCATGGCAAACCTCCAATGTCTATCCCGTGTTCTATATACATTGTATTACATATCCTTTCCCAAACCCCTCATTGGCCCTTTTCTCAGTTATTCATATATAGGCTTATATATATTTGTCACATAAACCTCTGCAGTGTTATTATCAGAATGTTCATTAAATAATAAAAATACATTGATTGGTTAAATGAAAGTGACCTTACCTTAATGTGGAGAGGATTCAGCGGTGATGAAATCGTATTTGTTTCTCAAATGATTAAATCCCACTGCAGATAGACACCGGGCAACTTCACCAAATCTCTAGCTAGGCTGTAATAGATGAGTGTACCTGGATCTCTGATCAGAGGAGGGAAAGTCCAGCTTTATATAAGGGAGATGGGCGGGGAAGGCAGAGAATGAAGGCTTTCCATTGGCTGACTTCTCATGTAAATGAAGTGTAAACAATCCCACATTGTTCTTGCTGATTTGCATATAAACAGGTTTTCTTGAGAATAGTTGATTGGATGAAACATGCTGAAACCCAAATACTTTTGAACTTTACTGAGTTTTAAAATTAAACTTACCCCCATATTAACTATAAAATGGAAAATTATTTTTATTTAATAATAAGTCAGAATGACTTGGAATTTTTGAATAAAGAAAAGTGAGTACTAACCCGATAATTTATTAAGAAAAAACATCTCAATGTAACATTGGCTGTAGGTTCATGCCGGTTATTTTATATCATTATGTCTTATTCCTAGTAACATTTTACACCAATGGGTTTATTGTAAAAAGGACTTTATTTAAATAAAATGTATTTGAGCATAAAAATGTAATCAGCTTTAAAAGTAGATGCCAGATCCTCACACGTTCATGGGGAAAGAAAGGAACAAACCATTGAGATAAAACTTTGAGATTATTAACAAGTCTTGCCAAACCTTAAAGCGGAGTTCCACCCTTAAAATCACTTTTTTCATTACATCCAGCATACTGGCGTCAGCGCCAGTATGCTGTTTTTTTTTTTTTTTTTAATGCTCGTACTTACTGTTTCTCCCAAATTTAATTTCCTGGCGCACCGCGGAGTGTCGCCGCTATAAGGCGTCACGCCTTCCGGAAACAGCCGATTAGCATTCGGCGCCTGCGCATAGACCCAGGAGCTGACTGCGCAGGCGCCGAAAATAGCCGGTCCTAGTTCGGGTTTTTTCGGAGGGCGTGACGCGCTATATACGGCGCCTGCGCAGTCAGCTCCTGGGGCTGTGCGCAGGCGCCGAGTAAAAGCCGAATGCTAATCGGCTGTTTCCGGAAGGCGTGACGCCTTATATCGGCGACACTCCGCGGTGCGCCAGGAAATTAAATTTGGGAGAAACAGTAAGTACGAGCATTAAAAAAAAAAAAAAAAAAACATCATACTGGCGCTGACGCCAGTATGCTGGATGTAATGAAAAAAGGGTTTTTAAGGGTGGAACTCCGCTTTAAGTGGTACCTATCCAAATACTTTAAAATTTTACTGATTTTTAAAATTAATCTGTTTACCATATTAACTATAAAATATATATATTTTTTATTTATAAGATTTTTCTCTTTTAAATAACTTCTAATTTTAGAATAATGAATACAAGAGTGAGTATATATATATATATATATAGGTATATGCATCGAGGTCCATGGGTAAGACTGCGTTTATAAGCATTTTTTAATAATAAAAAGTATTAACCAGATCATTTATAAAGAAAAAAACATCTCATTATAACATTAGCTGTAGTTTCTTTTATAACATTATGTCTTTTTTCCAGTAACATTGTACACCAATGGGTTTATTTTAAAAAGGACTTCATTGAAAATAAAATGAAATGAGCATAAAAAATATAACCAACTTGAAAATTGAGTGTCTGAAAATTAAAAAGACCTTTCAGGATAGGAATATTGGACCTGCCCTGTCTGGGCTTATTTCTTGAGTTTCATCTCCAAACATCCTCATAGTTTCTTCACTACATGGTAAGTCTCTGACCTAGAACAATCATGTGTATATAATATAATGGAAAATATCACACTGACATGATGTTCGCGGTGAACGTCAAACCAAGTTTTGAGACAAATCTTTGGCTTGCACTGCAAAGACCTTCCACAATCGATCCCTAAGTTTCTTCCAGAGGTTGCTAAAGGTTTATTGAGCAAGGAGCATTGTCTGATTCCTTCATAAGTTCAAACTCACATCAATGATCTTTTTAGATATTGGTAAGGAGAGGTTCTTTCCACCGACAATAAATATAAGGATAATTATTTTGCCAGATCAGTAGAAATACATTTGTAATTAAATCTTACATGTAAATCTTACATTTGTAATAATTAGTTAGGTTTTCTGGGACTTGAAAGGTATTTGAATGGTTCTTCCATGTCCATAAGGTTGAGAAAGGATGGTCTAGACAATCTTTCTGGGTCTTTTTAAACCATTTAGATGTATAAATGAAAATGCTCAGCATGAAGTGGACCTAAGCATGGTGCCCCGTACACACGATCACTTTTTGTGATGAAAAAAAATGACATTTTTAAAAATGTCATTTAAAATGATTGTGTGTGGGCAAAATGTCATTTTATGTCTTCTGAAAAATGACCAAAAAAAAATTCGAACATGCTCGAATTTTTTATGTCATTTTTTAAAATGTCATTTTTTGTGTCATAAAAAATGATCGTGTGTGGGCAAAACTACGTAAAAAATGACGTTTTAAACACGCACATGCCCAGAAGCAAGTTAGGAGACGGGAGGTAAAACTACCATTCATAATGGAGTAAGCACATTCATCACGCTGTAACAGACAAAAAAGCAGGAATCGTCTTTTACTAACAAGTAACCAGCTAAAAGCAGCCTCAAGGCAAATAGAACTTCCCCTTTAGAGTGCCGTCACTTTGTTCATCATTTTCCAAAAATGATGGTGTGTACGCAACGTCATTTTTTAAAATGAAGTTTGAAAAATGACATTTTTTTTCATGAAGGAAAATTACATTTTTTTTCATCACAAAAAGTGATCGTGTGTACAGGGCATAAGGGTCCCCAGTGCTCTTGCCATAATGTGCAAGTATACACATCGTATTTATATATTATGGCAGACTTACCTCACACAGTTCCCTGATCTAGTGTTATGATGCCCACTATATCCCAGTTATTATATTGCCTTCTTCTCCCAGACTTTTTGTCACCTGTTGTTCATCAGGGAAGCCCAATCATTGACATGACCTCTATAATAAGCATAATTTTTGAACAATAAAAAACAGGAACCATATAAAAATTTGTGTAAGCATAATACTACAACTTAGATTTTGTTATTCACTAAAATACACTTTAGTTGTGGTCATATATTGACAATGTCTGCAGAATTTAGAGAGGACTTTTCACACCCAAGACATAACTTATCTCATTAGGCTTGTGAATTGATATGCTAAAGAGGAGGTAGAATACCTGGCTAAGGTGTGGCTGCTGATACTGTTTTCATCACAATAGGCATGTCTATGGAAGCCAACCTCCATTGTTAGGAGTGGGTGTGGCCCGCAGGGAATGCCAAATTTGTATGAATACCAGTATAGGAAGGGACACAACTGCTTAAACTAATCTGTGCAGGACTTGTCATAAGATAAAAATTATTACACATAAATATAAAACCCAACTGTAATAATTTTCAATGATGAGATTTTCTATGACCTCTCTATGTGGTGAAATGAAGAGTCACAGGTCATCATAAACACTTGTTCTAGTACACTGAAGTCTTTTAATTCCTCACACGTCCATGGGGAAAGAAAGAAACAAACCACTGAGATAAAACTTTAATGCCTTCTACACACGATCGGAATTTCCAATGAAAAAAGTCAGACAGACTTTTTTCATTGGATATTCCGACTGTGTGTGGGCCCCATCAGACGTTTAGGCCGCGTACAGACGATCAAATTTATCTGCTGAAACTGGTTCGATGGACCGTTTCAGCAGACAAATCCGATCGTGTGTACAACCTAGCGGCCAGGTTTGTCCATCAGACAAATTTCAAAGCATGCTTTGAAATTTGTCCGCTACAAACCTGTTCGTCGGATATGTCCGCTGGTTAGTACACTAACCAGCGGACATATCTGTCCGCACATGCGTCGAATGGATTTGACGCATGCGTGGAAGTATTTTACTTCCTGGAGTGGTGACGTGGCAGCGTCAACGTCACCGCCACGTCACTGCGTTCCCTTGCCGAGGGGATTTTCATCCGATGGTGTGTACACACCGTCGGACGAAAATCCGGAGGAGACGGTGCGTCGGACATGTTTCAGCAGACATGTCCCTCCGTGTGTACGCGGCCTTAGAAATAGAACAGGTTTTATTTTTTTCTGATGGAAAAAAAAACTGTCCGAAATTCTGATCGTCTGTGTGGAACTCCGATGGAGAAAAAAACATGCATGCTCAGAATCAAATCGCATGCTCGGAATCTTTGAACTTCATTTTTCTCAGGTCGTCGTAGTGGTTAACGTCACCGTGTTTTGGACCTTCAGAATTTGGTCTGACAGTGTGTATGCAAGACAGGTATATTATCCCATCAGAAATTCCGGTTGTGTGTACAGGGCATGAGGTTATTAACAAATCTTGTCAAACCTAAAGTGGTACCTATCTAAATACTTTAAAACTTTACTGGGTTTTAAAATTCAACGTTAACTATAAAATGGAAAAAAAAAATTATTTTATATTTTTCTTTTTTAAATAACTTGGAATTTTGGAATTTTAGAATTTTTTTTTTTTTAATCAAATTTTTTTTATTTTAATCATTACATTTCATACAAAATTGTACATTCTTTTCTTTTATTAAATAAACCATTACCTTTGTCTTGTAAAAAATAATAATCCAACATTACAATTTCCGTGGATGCCTACCAGTCATTCTAACCCCCCCCCCCCGTCAACAAAACGAGAAGAGAAAACAACAAAGAAAAAAAAAAATATGTATAATTCTCTCTCCTCTTATTGCTCATCCTCCCCTTCTCCTCTCTTCACTTTCCATTGAGGAATAGCTGTTCTAACCCTGTACTCTCTTTGACTTACTGGGCTTGACCAAAAAAAAAAGGGAAACATATGTGTCTGTTTGATTCTTACATAATTGGATATATTAACCTTTACCCTCCCCTTGCAAGGGGCCTTGTGATCATAGTGTTGAATTATATATGTAGGTGTTAAAATAACATGTTTCTCTTCAGCTTAATTACTTCTATCGGATTCTCTTAAGAGGCCCGAGTCTAAATAGATTTAAATTTTTTTAGAATAATGAATAAATACACGAGTGAGTACTGACCAAATAATTTATTAAGAAAAACATCTCATTGTAACATCAGCTGTAGGTTCTTGCTGGTTATTTTATACCATTATGTCTTATTTCCGGTAACATTGTACACCAATAGGTTCATTGAAAAAAGTACTTTATCTAACATAAAAATTAATTACACATTAAAAATGTAATCAATTTAAAAAGTAGATGCCAGAGGAACAAAAAAGGGGACGAGAAGGGAGAGAAAGGGGAGGGTGAAGAGAGAGCTAGGAAGGGATGGCAATGAGAGAGAAAGAAAGAAGAGAGCGAGAGAATGTGAGAGAGTGAGAGAGAGAGAGAGAGCGAACAAGAGAGAGCACAAGAGAGAAAGAGAACAAGAGAGAGAACGAGAGAGAGACCCATACAGACTCTGAACAGACTCCGAAAATGCCCATATCCATATAGACTCCGAAAATGCTTTTGGTAAAACTAAAATGTATTTGGTCCAAACAATAACATTTATTTGAATTAAATTGAAAGATTGGGAAGGGATGGGAAAAAAAAAAGAAAGAGAAAAGGGAGAAAGGGGAGGAGACAGAAAGTGAGAGAGGGAAGGGGACAAGATAGAGGGGAAGGGAGGAGATGGAGAGAGGATGAGAAGACAGAGAGGGAACAAGGGAAAAAGAAAAAGGAGGGGAAGAGAGGGGGAGGGAAGGGAGAAGAGAGAGGAAGGTAAGAAAAGACAGAAAGGGGGAGAGGGGAGGGGAGGGGAGAAGGTGGAGAAGAAAATGAGGGAGAGGGGGAAGGAGAGAGAGAGAGAGAGAGGGAGGGAGGGAGGAGACGAGAGAGAGAGAGAGAGAGGGAGGGAGGGAGGGAGGGAGGAGACGAGAGAGAGAGGGGGAGGAAGGAGAAGAAAGTGAAAGTGAGAGAGATGGGGGGGGAAGAGAGAGGGGAAGAGAGAAGACGAGAAGGAAATAGCAGGGAAGAAGGAAGACAGAAAAAAGTGGGGAGAGAGAGGGGAAGGGAACGAAAGGGAGGGGAAGGTATAAGGGGGAAGAGGAGATAGAATTTAGGAAGGGAACAGAGAAAGGGAAATAGAGACAGAGAGAAGAAAAAGGGAGGAGAAAGAGGGGAAGAGAAAGAAAGTGGTGGGAAGAGGGAGAGGTAGGGAAAGATAGAGAGGAGAGAGTACGATAGAAGGATATGGAAAGAGAGAAAGGCAAAGGAAAGACAGCGGGTAAGGGGAGATAAATGGGAAAAGAGGAAGGGAATGAAATAGAAGGGGAAGGTAAGAGAAAGGGGGTTAGCGATGAGAATCCTAATTCATGCAAGACATATAGTGTGGCAAAGTGGAATATATATATATCTTCCCACAATACAGAGAACAGCATGTCCTTCTAAACCTGGCTGACAGCACTGCTTAAAAACCTCAGTGCAGCAGAACAAGTGTTGTTATTTCAGACAGGTATTTAGGAGCTCACTGGATTTCTGGCAGGATCAACATGTATTTTTCTGTACAGAGAAAAAGCAAGAACACCACCCAGCACACAGGAGGAGTGACTATTTTTATATGCACACATTACATCCCCCATGTACCGGGCAGGGGTCTTGTTCATCCACTGGGGATAGTCCAGACTTGTCACCAAAAAAATATAAATAAATATTGGTAGAGAAAAACATTGAAATGATCTGTGAAATGCAAACATGAAAATAAAATTTATAATGACGAATTGCCCAGTTCTGAAGGACAAATTATCTACAGAATAACTGAATATCCTACAGTCATGTTATAATTATACTGTATATTTATATGTAAAAAATAAAAATAAAGAACCATTATTAGAACAAAATATAAAAACTATCTGAAATCCAAATGTGAAAATGGAATTTACTATATAATGATAAACGGCAGGTGGTCAGTTCTAATGGACGACTTCTCTACAGAATAAGGGAATATCCTGCAGTAAAAATGTTATAATGGTCTACGAAATGCTAATAAATTATAAGATTTCAGACACTGGCTAAATTGGCATTTTGTGTAATTTGGAAAATAACCCAAGAATAGACAATCCTAGTCAATAACGCAATATACAAAGGGATTTGAGACCTACACCAACTGATATGTAACCATCCTTCAATAAAATTTACTGCTATAGATTTGTAAAAAAAAAAAAATCAAACTCATGTTCCTACGAGATGATTGTCTTGGCAAAAGGGACAGAGGAATTTGGTTTGAAAAAAGGGTAACCCCTCTAAATGAGGAAAGTTGGGAGCCGTGGTCTGGATGGAGATGAAATGCATTTAGTGAAAAAAAAAAAAATCAGTGGTGAAAATTGTGGTGCAAAGAGTAATCGCTACACTCAGTGCAGAAATGGTAGTGTGACATGGCCCTAATGCCCCTTTGGAAAAACCTTGGATGTTTTTTCTGACGGTATTCCGCTCAAGCTTTGCTTGTATACACACGGTCACACAAAAGTTCTCTGAACTTTCGACCGTCAAGAACACGGTGACGTACAACACTATGACGAGCCGAGAGAATGAAGTTCAATTCTTTCGGAGCATGCGTCAGATTGTTTCTCAGCATGCGTCAGAATTTTGCGCATTGGAATTGCTACAGACTACTTTCCAATCTGAATTTTGTCCGCTGGAAAAATTGAGAGCCTGCTCTCAATCTTTTGCTGGCGGAAATTGCGACAGCAAAATCCGATGGAGCATACACACGGTCAAAATTTTCTTTCAAAAGCTGTTGGAAAATCCGGTCGTGTGTCCGGAGTGGAGTTGACCAAAAAAAATACATATATATGATCTTGTAACCCATTTTGCTCAAAAAAAGTCACATACCTGAGAAAGTTGATTGTATGTTTTCATTTTGATGCTCCATCACCTACTGATTCTCATTCAATCTAAACTTCTGCACCAACCTGTAAAGAGAACTCATCAACAAACCTGATTTGAGTCTCTGCCATGTCGTCCTTCTGTGGCTCTGGAGTCATCTCAGACTGGGACACAGAAGTGTCTATGACCAAACAGCCAGAATTGGAGCTGAAAGTTGCCCTGGTGGACTCACTGTCTTGTAAGTTGTTTAGATGGGAAGCCTTACACAGGGGTTTATCAGATTGCATAGAAGAACAGCTTTCTATGTGATCCTCGTCCTCTTGTGTCGTGGTTTCTGCTTTCCAGCTTTCATTCATATATTTCAGGACTTCCGTAGGTTGACATCTTTTAGAAGAGTCAATGGCCAAAAGATCGCTAAACATACACCATATCCCAGAGCCAACCTTGGTCAATGCTTCAGGAAATTTGTGCATCTGGAAATTGCTTTGCCATTCAACAAAATGTTTATATTTTTTATCATCAAGAATGGCATCCTCCCATGGAAGCTCCCCTGTAAGTAGGCCATAGATGACTACTCCAAATGCCCACACATCAAGTCTTCCATCCACAACCAGACCAAGTGAACTGTCAACTTCACACATTTCTGGAGCCATGTAGGACCCGGTGCCATACTTACCTCTAATCACTGTCCCTTTGACCTTAGCAAGGCCAAAGTCTGTGAGCTTGATAGAATGGCAGTCCCGGTCAAACACTAAAACATTGTCTGGCTTCATGTCCATATGTACCAGTCCTTTCTCTGCAATGAATTCCAGAGCACTGGAGATTTGCTCAGCACACCTCTTAACTGCGTCTTCTGGAATTCCCACCTAAAAAATAACAAAAGGAGAAATTCAGACGATGTACCCAGGGATTAGAAATACAGAATAGATATCCAGAAACCATGAAATGATGTATAGCCATAACATTTTTAGTTTTAGACTAGGCATGGAGAATTTTGCCATGTGTATGCTCAGAACAAGTAGGAGTACAAAAGGTAAGTGTAAATCTTTCAACATGGACACCTCTACTCATGTCAACTAAGAAGTTTTCCTCTCACTTCCTGTTGCATCTCTGGGAAAGGTATTTGTATATTTCCAAAGGACACAGAAAGCATTAAATAAGTTTGAACTCTAACCTAAGAAAAAACTATTCCCCATACATATATCTTAAATACTTACATTTGGTATGATCAGGGACCACAGATCACCAAGAGGTGCCAGTTCCTGAGCAAATACAAAGCTGTTGGTGGGGGTGATGGCGGCGCCATAGCATCTGATGATGTTGGGATGAACGGAAAGTAAGTAGGAAATACTGAACTCCCGGAGGAAAGACTGCTGACTGGTTTTGTCTTTATCCAGGACCTTCAATGCTATTCTTCGACCTGTGAAAAAAAAGAAGTTTACTTTAGATTGAATATTCAAAATATTAATGTTGTAATTTCTGAATGTTTCACATGAAAATAATTATAATAAAATCTGCTGCTCCCAGATTGAGAATGCATTATGCTTCATTTAAAGCTAAACAGTGCACACTGTGAGATTCTCAAGATGTGCATTGGAAGCATCAGCAAGTCAGATAGAGTCCATCTTGTTTTTTGGCTAATGGACAACCAGCATTTTTAACATCCTTTCCTCCCCAGCCTGATTGTCCCTCCCCCGCTCCTTTCATTCATTGGATTTCTGCTCTTAATCATATAGACCCGGCATCATATGTGATCATTATCTGGGGCAGTCTGAATGTAAATGTAGCCTATCTAGGAATGCACACCCCTCTGGACAGATATGTACCCATCAAGGCTTTTTGGTATTTACATAAACGATCCCAAGAATCATCCCAATGCTTAGTTCTCTAAAACATCTTGCCAACATATTAATGTTTTCAACACTTTATATTTAAAGAGCTGTGATAAAATTCTATATTTGTTAACTCCATATAGTGTAACTATTATTCTTCATTAGTAGCGTTGCACATTGACTTCTACTTTACTGTTCCTTTTATCTTATAGTAAGTCTACAATTAATTACCTCTTGGAGCAAGCCTATACCTTGCAGATAAAATTTCCATCCATATACATAAATATTTGTAGAGGATATTTGTAGTGAAGCAGTATAGTGGGTAGATGATTATTATTTATATATTATTATAGTGATAAGTATTTTTTCTATTTCATTTAGTCTAGACATGTGCCTTAATAACCCTTATAGAATGAATAAACTCACTGCCAGCTTGAATTGCCCCCCCCCCCTGAAATACTAGTACACTAGAAGGGAGTTTCTGCTAGGACAACCCAAAATACTCTTTGTTTTTATTGTTACCCCCTCAAGTCTAATTACTATCAATACATAATTCTTCTATAGTCCTTTATCATCCTTAAGTATGTGAACAAGGTACCCGGTGAAATGTTAAATTAGGTTGACAGGCCAGACCTCACACACCTAGATAGACTTGCATAAGATCAACATATCAAAGGGTCATCAGCTGTCCCTTTTGATATGTTAAAATTTAGTTGGCCCGGACAACTTAACCATTGTCAACTGAATTCTGGCCTGGTCAATATTAATAATAATAATAATAATAATAATAATATAAATCGGCCAACATATTACAACATATATTGAAAAGTTGAAATGGCTTATTTCACTGACCTGTTTTCCTGTCGTTTGCCAAAAATACTTTTCCAAAGCCACCTTTTCCAAGTTCCTTCACAATATGGACATTCTCCTGTAGGTCTATCTTCTTTAGTCTTTGTGAATTTAAGAAGACCATTCTATCCAGAAGACGTACCATATCATGAGCAACGGAGGCCATAGTGTTCTGGAGGGCTTAAAAAAAGGAAAACTTGTTACATTATTAGGCAGAAAACAAATCTCTGATGATAAAATAAAAAAAATGTGTCACATATGAATACTATTATACCTCATGTATACACCTATTAATATGTGGTGCTCAATAGATCTCCACATCTTTATCTATATGACTCTAGAACAAGGTTTGGGCATGAAAGTGAGATCTTGAGCACAACAACATACATTTATGGAGAACATATAAAGGACCTGAATATGGAAAGCCAGCAATCTATGTACTCTATATCCAAGGAAATGATCATGCAATAGTATAACTTGATCAAGTATAAAAACAAATTGAAAAGGCAGGACACATAGCAATATATAAATAAGTTCCAGGATATATGCAACAGTTACCAGGTCAGTTGTGTGTGGGGACCCTCTCAGTAACTGGGGGTCAAAAGACTAATGTATTGCCCAAGTATCCTTTGGGAAGGGAATGAAATAAACATTGGCTAATATTAATGTAAAGGTGTATCTTCTTCCAGCAGCAGCTAAGTGACTCTCATATCTCTGTCAGACACTGGATTGAAAAGATTAAAAATACCACAACGATGAACTACAAGAGATACTTGGACTTCTTGAAACTTCACATAGCTGGTTAGCAACAAGTTTAATTACATAAAGTCAGGAGGATGAACACAGAACTCAACCAGATAAGAAGTTTAATTTTAATCAGGAGTATCATGTAAAATATGGAAAATGGTTGTCTCACCTTTTGAACCCAGTACAAGACAGCAGAGACCATGCTAAAGGCCATCAGAAGATATTAGTGACTGTTCCCTAAAACATTCTCCCCAAAACTGTGAAGTCCCAGAATGACCCACAATGACTATGAGTTTTGTCATAACATCCAAACACTCAATTGTCACATTACTTTCCAGGAACCATAAAAAAAACATTTCAAGGCATTTTCCTGCTCAAAGTCAACTTTATGTTCCCAGTAAGACCTCATAGTATCAGATTGGCAGATTTCATGAAAGGAATTGAAGGGGATGTGTAGTGAGATCATTATGTGATATGTTGTACTTTGGTTTTGGTGAGAGGGAATCTTTCATAGCAAAGAATTCAACACTGTTCAGTTAATTGATTTTTGTATAGATTGGATTATACGTTTAATAGGAGATTTAGATACAATTATACATTACTTAGCCACCCAATCATAAGTTTTAATTTGTATTATATCACACAAATTACAGCCCCAACTTTTATTACATATCCTGTATTAAAAACAACTTTTTCATCAGACCGATCATGGCAAACCTCCAATGTCTATCCCGTCTTCTATATACATTGTATTACATATTATCCTTTCCCGAACCCCTCATTGGCCCTTTTCTCAGTTATTCATATATAGGCTTTTATATATTTGTCACATAAACCTCTGCACTGTTATTATCAGAATGTTCATAAAATAATAAAGATACATTGATTGGTTAAATGAAAGTGACCTTACCTTAATATGGAGAGGATTCAGCGGTGATGAAATCGTATTTGTTTCTCAAATTATTAAATCCCACTGCAGATAAACACCAGACGACACCAAATCTCTAGCTAGGCTGTAATAGATGAGTGTACTGGGATCTTGGATCAGAGGAGGGAAAGTCCCGCTTTATATAAGGGAGATGGGCGGGGAAGGCAGAGAATGATGGCTTTCCATTGGCTGACTTCTCATGTAAATGAAGTGTAAACAATCCCACATTGTTCTTGCTGATTTGCATATAAACAGGTTTTCTTGAGAATAGTTGATTGGATGAAACATGCTGAAACCCAAATACTTTTGAACTTTTGAGTTTTAAAATTAAACTTACCCCCATATTAACTATAAAATTGAAAATTATTTTTATTTAATAATATTTTGCTTTTCAGAATGACTTGGAATTTTTGAATAAAGAAAAGTGAGTACTAACCAGATAATTTATTAAGAAAAAAACATCTCAATGTAACATTGGCTGTAGGTTCATGCCGGTTATTTTATATCATTATGTCTTATTCCCAGTAACATTTTACACCAATGGGTTTATTGTAAAAAGGACTTTATTTAAATAAAATGTATTTGAGCATAAAACATGTAATCAGCTTGAAAAGTAGATGCCAGATCCTCACACGTTCATGGGGAAAGAAAGGAACAAACCATTGAGTGAAAACTTTGAGATTATTAACAAGTCTTGCCAAACCTTAAGTGGTACCTATCCAAATACTTAAAAATGTTACTGATTTTTAAAATTAATCTGTTTACCCTATTAACTATAAAAATATATATTTTTTTTATTTTAGAAGATTTTTCTCTTTTAAATAACTTCTAACTTTAGAATAATGAATACAAGAGTGAGTATATATATATATATATATATATATATATATATAGGTATATGCATCGAGGTCCATGGGTAAGACTGCGTTTATAAGCATTTTTTAATAATAATAATTATTAACCAGATCATTTATAAAGAAAAAACATCTCATTATAACATTAGCTGTAGTTTCTTTTATAACATTATGTCTTTTTTCCAGTAACATCGTACACCAATGGGTTTATTTTAAAAAGGACTTTATTGAAAATGAAATGAAATGAGCATAAAAAATATAACCAACTTGAAAATTGAGTGTCTGAAAATTAAAAAGACCTTTCAGGGTAGGAGTATTGGAGCTGCCCTGTCTGGGCTTATTTCTTGAGTTTCATCTCCAAACATTATCATAGTTTCTTCACTACATGGTAAGTCACTGCCCTAGAACAATCCATGTGTATATCATATAATGGCAAATTTCATACTGACATGATGTTCTCGGTGAACGTCAAACCAAGTTTTAAGACAAATCTTTGGCTTGCACTGCAAAGACCTTCCACAATCGATCCCTACGATGCCTCCAGAGGTTGCTAAAGGTTTATTGAGCAAGGAGCATTTTCTGCCTCCTTCATAAGTTCAAACTCACATCAATGATCTTTTTAGATATTGGTAAGGAGAGGTTCTTTCCACCGACAAGAAATATAAGGATAATTATTTTGCCAGATCAGTAGAAATACATTTGTAATTAAATCTTACATTTGTAAAAATTAGTTGGGTTTTCTGGGACTTGAAAGGTATTTGAAGGGTTCTCCCATGTCCATAAGGTTGAGAAAGGATGGTCTAGACAATCTTTCTGGGTCTTTTTAAACCATTTAGATGTATAAATGAAAATGCTCAGCTTGAAGTGGACCTAAGCATAAGGGTCCCCAGTGCTCTTGCCATAATGTGCAAGTATACACATCGTATTTATATATTATGGCAGAGTTACCTCACACAGTTCCCTGATCTAGTGTTATGATGCCCACTATATCCCAGTTATTATATTGCCTTCTTCTCCCGGACTTTATGTCACCTGTTGTTCATCAGGGAAGCCCAATCATTGACATGACCTCTATAATAATCACCTCATATCTGATAATTATTGAATAATAAAAAACAGTAACCATATACAAATTTGTGTAAGCATAATACTACAACTTAGATTTTGTTATTCACTAAAATACACTTTAGTTTTGTTCATACATTGACAATGTCTGCAGAATTTAGAGAGAACTTTTCACACCCAAGGCATAACATATCTCATTAGGCTTGTGAATTGATATGTTAAAGAGGAGGTAGAATACCTGGCTGAGGTGTGGCTGCTGATACTTTTTCCATCACAATAGGCACGTCTATGGAAGCCAACCTCCATTGTTAGGAGTGGGTGTGGCCCACAGGGAATGCCAATTTTTATGAATCTCAGTATAGGAAGGGACACAACTGCTTAAACTAATCTGTGCAGGAGTTGTCATAAGATAAAAAAAAATATTACACCTAAATATAAAACCCAACTGTAATAATTTTCAATATGAGATTTTCTATGACCTCTCTATGTGGTAAAATAATGAGATCACAGGTCATCATAAACACTTGCTCTTGTACACTGAAGTCTTTTGATTCCTCACACATCCACGGTGAAAGAAAGGAACAAACCACTGAGATAAAACTTTAATGCCTTGTACACACGATCGCAATTTCCGATGAAAAAAGTCAGACAGACCTTTTTCATTGGATATTCCGACCGTGTGTGGGCCCCATCAGACGTTTAGAAATAGAAAGGGTTTTATGTTTTTATGATGAAAAAAATCATGTCGGAATTTCTGATCGTAGTGTTTTACGTCACCACGTTTTAGACCTTCAGAATTTGGTCTGACAGTGTGAATGCAAGACAGCTATAATATCCAAATAATAATAATAGAGAGAAAAAAGAGAGAGAAAGAGAGAGAGAAAGAGAGAGAGAAAGAGAGAAAAAGAGAGAGAAAGAGAGAGAAAAAAAGAAAAAGAAAGAGAAAAACAAGAGAAAAAAAAGAGAGAGAGAAAAAGAGAAAAAAAGAAAAAAAGAAAGAGAAAAAGAGAGAAAAAAAGAGAGAGAGAGAAAAAAAGAGAGAGAGAGAAAAAGAGAAGGAGAAAGAGAAAGGAATAAAATGAGAGAGAGAGAGAGAGGGGAGAGGGAGGAGACGAGAAAGGGGAGGAATAAGAAAGTGAGAGATGGGGAGGAAGAGAAAGGAGAAGAGAGAAGACAAGAAGGAAATAGCAGGGAAGGAGGAAGTCAGAAAAAAGACAGAAAAAAAGAGTGGGGAAGGGAACGAAAGGGAGTGGAAGAGGGGGAGGTAAAAGGGGGAAGAGGAGATAGAGTTGAGGAAGGGTACAGAGAAAGGGAAATAGAGAAAGAGAGAGAAGGAAAATGGAGGAGAGAGAGGGGAAGAGAAAGAGGTAGGGAAAGATAGAGAGAAGAGGGGGAGAGAGTACGATAGAAGGATATGGAAAGAGAGGAAGGCAAAGGAAAGACAGCGGGTAAGGGGAGATAGAGGGGAGAAGAGGAAGGGAATGAAATAGAAGGGGAAGGTAAGAGAAAGGGGGTTAGGGATGAGTAACCTAATTCATGCAAGACATATAGTATGGCAAAGTGGAATATATATATATATATATATATATATATATATATCTCTTCCCACAATACAGAGAACAGCATACCCTTCTAAACCTGGCTGACAGCACTGCTTGAAATATCAGTGCAGCAGAACAAGTGTTGTTATTTCAGACAGGTATTTAGGAGCTCACTGGACTTCTGGCAGGATCAACATGTATTTTTCTGTACAGAGAAAAATCAAGAACACCACCCAGCACACAGGAGGAGTAACTACTTATATATGCACACGTTACATCCCCCATGTACCGGGCAGGGGTCTTGTTCATCCACTGGGGATAGTCCTGGCTTGTCATCTAAAAAATATAAATAAATATTGGTAGAGAAAAACATTGAAATGATCTGTGAAATGCAAACATGAAAATAAAGGGCCAGATTCAGAGAGCCATTACGCCTGTCTAACTGGTGTTAGACAGGAGTACTTTCAAATTACGCGCGCCTTATCACTAGTTTGAATCCTCAAACCATGATATGGCGGCGTTGGGCTTCGATCTGACAGGCTTACGTCTTTGTACGCCTTCGGATCTACGCTGCAATCTTTTTGCGGCCGCTGGGTGGAGTTCGCGTCGTTTTCAGCATTGGGGTATGCAAATGAGCTTTCTCCGGCGATCCACGAAGTTACGAGCGTCGTTCGCAGTCGCGTACGTCATTTTTTCGCTACGTAAAGTTAAACCAGCTATTAGCTGGTCTAACGTTACGCGGCCCATGTTAAGTATGGCCGTCGTTCCCGCGTCGACTTTCAATTTATTTTTATTTTTTTGCGTAAGTCGTCCGGGAATAGGAATGTCCGTAAACGACGCTACTCAAAAAAAAAAATAATTACGTAACGACGTGATTTTGCGCAATGCACGGCGGGAAATTTCTGAACGGAGCATGCGCAGTTCGATCGCCGCGGGAACGCGCCTAATTTAAATGCCTCACGCCCCCTAATCGCGTAGTTTGATTCCGCCGGGAGAAATACACTACGCCGCCGTACCTTACGGGCCAAAATCTCTCTGAATTCCTCGTAGAGCCAGGTAAAGTACGGCGGCGTAGAGTATCTCTGATACTCTGCGGGAATCTAATTCTACCTGAATCTGGCCCAAAATTTATAATGACGAATTGCCCAGTTCTGAAGGACAAACTATCTACAGAATAACTGAATATCCTACAGTCATGTTATAATTATGCTGCATATTTATATGTAAAAAATATAAAAATAAAGATTTTTTTTATAATGGTCTATGAAATGCTAATAAATTATAAGATTTCAGACACTGGCTATATTGTCATTTTGTGTAATTTGGAAAATAACCCAAGAATAGACAATCCTAGTCAATAATGCAATATACAAAGGGATTTGAGACCTACACCAACTGATATGTAACCATCCTTCAATACATTCACTGCTATAGATTAGTAAAAAAATCAAACTCATGTTCCTACAAATTAATTGTCTTGGCAAGAGAGACAGAGGAATTTGGTTTGAAAAAAGGGTAACCCCTCTAAATGAGGAAAGTTGGGAGCCGTGGTCTGGATGGAGATGAAATGCATTTAGTAAAAAAAAAAAAAAATCAGTGGTGAAAATGGTGGTGCAAGAGTAATCGCTATACTCAGTGCAGAAATGGTAGTGTGACATGGCCCTAATGCCCCTTTGGAAAAACCTTGGATGTTTTTTCCGACGGTATTCCGCTCAAGCTTTGCTTGTATACACACGGTCACACAAAAGTTCTCTGTACTTTCGTCCGTCAAGAACACGGTGACGTACAACACTATGACGAGCCGAGAGAATGAAGTTCAATTCTTTCGGAGCATGCGTCAAATTGTTTCTCAGCATGCGTCAGAATTTTGCGCATTGGAATTGCTACAGACTACTTTCCAATCTGAATTTTGTCCGCTGGAAAAATTGAGAGCCTGCTCTCAATCTTTTGCTGGCGGAAATTCCGACAGCAAAATCCGATGGAGCACACACGGTCAAAATTTTCTTTCAAAAGCTGTTGGAAAATCTGATCGTGTGTACGGAGTGGAGTTGACTAAAAAAATACATATATATGATCTTGTAACCCATTTTGCTCAAAAAAAGTCACATACCTGAGAAAGTTGATTGTATGTGTTCATTTCGGTGCTCCATCACCTACTGATTCTCATTCAATCTAAACTTCTGCACCAACCTGTAAAGAGAACTCATCAATTTTGATTTGAGTCTCTGCCATGTCGTCCTTCTGTGGCTCTGGAGTCATCTCAGACTGGGACACAGAAGTGTCTATGACCAAACAGCCAGAATTGGAGCTGAAAGTTGCCCTGGTGGACTCACTGTCTTGTAAGTTGTTTAGATGGGAAGCCTTACACAAGGGTTCATCAGATTGCATAGAAGAACAGCTTTCTATGTGATCCTCGTCCTCTTGTGTCGTGGTTTCTGCTTTCCAGCTTTCATTCATATATTTCAGGACTTCCGTAGGTTGACATCTTTTAGCAGAGTCGATGGCCAAAAGATCGCTAAACATCCACCATATCCCAGAGCCAACCTTGGTCAATGCTTCAGGAAATTTGTGCATCTGGAAATTGCTTTGCCATTCAACAAAATGTTTATATTTTTTATCATCAAGAATGGCATCCTCCCATGGAAGCTCCCCTGTAAGTAGGCCATAGATGACTACTCCAAATGCCCACACATCAAGTCTTCCATCCACAACCAGACCAAGTGAACTGTCAACTTCACACATTTCTGGAGCCATGTAGGACCCGGTGCCATACTTACCTCTAATCACTGTCCCTTTGACCTTAGCAAGGCCAAAGTCTGTGAGCTTGACGGAATGGCAGTCCCGGTCAAACACTAAAACATTGTCTGGCTTCATGTCCATATGTACCAGTCCTTTCTCTGCAATGAATTCAGAGCACCGGAGATTTGCTCAGCACACCTCTTAACTGCGTCTTCTGGAATTCCCACCTAAAAAATAAATAAAGGAGAAATTCAGAATACGTACCCAGAAATGAGAAATACAGAATACATATCCAGAAACCATGAAATGATATGTATAGCCACAACAATTTTAGTTTTAGACTAGGGATGGAGAATGTTGCCATATGTATGTAATGTACATGCTCAAAACAAGTAGGAGTACAAAAGGTAAGTGTAAATCTTTCAACATGGACACCTCTACTCATGTCAACTAAGAAAGTTTACTCTCATTTCCTGTTGCATCTCTGGGAAAGGTGTGGGAAAAGTGAATGGGATTATTTCTAAAAGGACACAGAAAGCATTAAATTGACAGGATTTTAAACTCTAACCTAAGAAAAAAACCATACCCCATACATATATCATAAATACTTACATTTGGTATGATCAGGGACCACAGATCACCAAGAGGTGCCAGTTCCTGAGCAAATACAAAGCTGTTGGTGGGGGTGATGGCAGCGCCATAGCATCTGATGATGTTGGGATGAACGGAAAGTAAGTAGGAATATACTGAACTCCCGGAGGAAAGACTGTTGACTGCTGTTCTGTCTTTATCCAGGACCTTCAATGCTATTCTTCGACCTGTGAAAAAAATAAGTTTAAGTACTTTAGATTGAAATATTCATAAAAATAATTAAGGGTTGTAATTTCTGAATGTTTCACATGAAAAATAGTTATAATAAAATGCTGCTCTGCTCCAGATTGAGATTGAATCAATTATGCCTCATTTAAAGCTAAACAGTGCACACTGTGAGATTCTCCAAAATGTGCATTGGAAGCTTCAGCAAGTCAGATAGAGTCCACATTTGTTTTTTTGGGCTGGCGGACAAACCAGCATTTTTTAATATCATATATATATTGACCCCGTTCCTTTTCATTTTTATTGGATTTCTGCTCTTAATCCTACCCGGCCTCATATGTGATTATCTGAGGCAGTCTGAATACAAATACAGCCTGTCTAGGAATGTCCACTATTCCAGACAGATATGTACCCATTAAAGCTTTTTTGGTATTTTTGGCATAACTACTCCCAAGCGTCACCCCCATGCTTAGTTTCTCTAAAACATCTTGCCAACATATATTAATGTTTTTAACACTCTATATTTATAGAGCTGTAAACAATTTCTATACTTGGGTCCTATTTGTTCACTGCATATAGTGTAACTACTATTCTTCATTAGTAGTGATGCACATTAACTTGACTACTTTACTGTACCTTTTATCTTATAGTAAGTCTACAATTGATGATCTCTTGAAGCAAGCCTATACATCAATATTTGTAGAGAGGATATTTGTAGTGAAGTAGTATAGTGGGTAGATCATTATTATTTAAATGTTTTAGTGATGAGTAATTTTTCTATTCCTTTTTTTCCTAGACCTGTGCCTTCATAACCCTTATAGAATGAATGAATGGACTCACTGCCAGCTTGAATTGTCCCCCCTGAAATACCAATACACTAGAAGGGGAGTTTCTGCTAGGACAACCCAAAATACTCTTTGTTCTTATTGTTACCCCCCTCAAGTCTAACTACCATCAATAAATACTTCTTCTATGGTCCTTTATCATCCTTATGTACATAAACAATGTACCCAGTGAAATGTTAAATAAGGTTAACAGGCACTACCTCACACACCTAGGTAGTTTTGCATAAGATCAACATATCAAAGGGTCATCAGCTGTCCCTTTGATATGTTAAAATTGAGTTGGCTCGGACAACTCAACCATTGTCAACTGATTTTGGTTTGGCCTGGTCAATATTGTACTGTATGTATACACATATAATAATAATATATAATATATTATATTATATATATAATATATATTATATTGTATATAAAAATATCCCACATAAATCGGCCAACA
Source organism: Rana kukunoris (assembly GCA_029574335.1). Lineage (NCBI taxonomy): Eukaryota > Metazoa > Chordata > Amphibia > Anura > Ranidae > Rana > Rana kukunoris. The sequence continues at coordinate 736,801,659 of CM056049.1, forward strand.
TATTACAGCATACATTGAAAAGATTTAATGGCTGATTTCACTGACCTGTTTTCCTGTCGTTTGCCAAAAAAATACTTTTCCAAAAGCCACCTTTTCCAAGTTTCCTTCACAATATGGACATTCTCCTGTAGGTCTATCTTCTTTAGTCTTTGTGAATTTAAGGAAGACCATTCTATCCAGAATACGTACCATATCATGAGCAACGGAGGCCATAGTGTTCTGGAGGGCTAAAAAAAGGAAAACATGTTACATTATTAGCCAGAAAACAAATCTCTGAAGAGAAACTAAAACAATGTGTCAAATATGAATACTATTATACCTCATGTATACACCTATAAATATGTGGTGCTCAATAGGTCTCCACATCTTTATCTATATGACTCTGGAATAAGGTTTGGGCATGAAAGTGAGATCTTGAGCACAACAACATAAATTTATGAAGAACATTTAAAGGACCTGAATATGGAAAGCCAGCAATCTATGTACTGTATATCCAAGGAAATTATCATGCAATAGTATAACTTGATCAAGTATAAAAACAAAATAAAAAAACAAGACATATAGCAATATATAAATAAGTTCCAGGATATATGTAACAGTTCCTGGAACTTATATGTGTGTGGGGGGACCCTATTGGTAACTGGGGGTCAAAATACTAATTTATTGCCCAAGTATCCTTTGGGAAGGGAATGAAATAAACATTGGCTAATAATAATGTAAAGGTGTATCTGCTTCCACCAGCAGCTAAGTGACTCTTGTATCTCTGGCAGATACTAGATTGAAAAAAGATTAAAAATATCACAAGGATGAACTACAAGAGATACTTGGACTTCTTGTTGCCAACCAGCTATGTTATTCATCTATAGGCTCTTATATCTTTATCACATAAACCTCTGCAGTATTATTAACAAAATGTTCATTAAATAATAAAGATACATTGATTGGTTAGATGAAAGTGACCTTACCTTAATGTGGAGAGGATTCAGCGGTGATGAAGTCGGATTTGTTTCTCAAATGATTAAATCTCACTGCAGAAAAAACACCAGAGAACGTCACCAAATCTCCAGCTAGGCTGTAATAGATGAGTGTACCGGGATCTCTGATCAGAGGAGGGACAGTCCTGCTTTATATAAGGGAGATGGGCGGGAAAGGCAGAGAATGAAGGCTTTCCATTGGCTGACTTCTCATGTAAATGATGTGTAAACAATCCTGCATTGTTCTTGCTGATTTGCATATAGGTTTTCTAGAGAATAGTTGAGTGGATTAAACATGCTGAAACCCAAATACTTTTAAAATGTACCGAGTTTAAAATTAAACTTACCACCATATTAACTATAAATAAAATATATATTAAATAATATTTTTCTTTTCAGAATGACTTGGAATATTAGAATAATGAAAAGTGAATACAAACTAGATAATTTAATAGGAAAAAACATCTCATTGTTACATTGGCTGTAGGTTCTTGCTGGTAATTTTATATCATTATGTCTTATTCCAAAAAACATTGTACACCAATAGATTTATTGTAAAAAGAACTTTATTTAAAATAAAATGTATTTGAGCATAAAAATTAATTTAATTTGAAATAAAGTCCTTTTTTTACAATAAGCTAGAAAAGTAGATGCCAGATCCTCAGACATCCATGGGGAAAGAAAAAGGAACAATCCATTGAGATAAAACTTTGAGATCATTAACAAGTCTTGCCAAACCGTATGTGGTACCTATCCAAATACTTTAAAATGTTACTGAGTTTAAATATTAAACTTTCTACCATATTAACCATAAAATGGAAAAATGTGTTTTATTTTATAAGATTTTTCTCTTTTAAATAACTTAGAATTTTAGACTAATGGATACAAGAGTGAGTATATAACCAAGTACACACATCAAGGCCCATGTGTAAGACTGCATTTATAAGCATTTTTTTAAATAATAATAATAATAATAATAGGTTTTAACCAGATAATTAAAAAATAAAAAAAACATCTCATTATAACATCAGCTGTAGGTTCTATTATAACATTATGTATTTTTTCCAGTAACATTGTACACCAATGGGTTAATTTTAAAAAGGATTTAATTGAAAATACAATGAGCATAACAAAATATAACCAGCTTGAAAATTGAGTGCCTGAGAATTAAAAAGAGGTGTCATGATAGGAATATTGGAGCTGCCATGTCTGGGCTTATTTCTTGAGTTTCATGTCCAAACATCCTCATAATTTCTTCACTACATGGTAAGTCACTGCCCTAGAACAATTCACGTGTATATCATATAATGGAAAATATCATACTGACGCGATGTTCTCGGTAAACCTCAAAACCAACTTTTGAGACAAATCTTTAACTTGCACTGAAAATACCTTTAAAATCAGATACCCAATGCCTCGTACACACGATCAGGCTTTTTCCCGGCCAAAATACAACGGAATTTCATCAGTGAAAAAAAGAAAATGTTCTATATCTAAACTCTGATGGAATTCATTGGAATTTTAGATGAAAAAACTCAGATGGGGTTACACACGATCGGAAAATCTGATGGAAAAGGTCAGTCGGACTTTTTCCATCAGAAATTCCAATTGTGTGTACGCGGCATAAGAATTCTTCTAGAGGTTGCTAAAGGTTTATTGAGCAAGGAGCACTTTCTGCCTCCTTCATAAGTTCAAACTCACATCAATTATCTTTTTAACTATTAATAAGGAGAGATTCTTTCCACTGTCAAGAAATCTAAGGATAGTTACTTTGCCTGATCATCATACTGATGTAATGACCAGTAAAAAATAATATGTCTTACGTTTGTAATTATTAGTTGGGTTTTTCTGGACCTGAAAGTTATTTGAAGGGTTTTGTCATGGTAAAAAGTTTGAGAAAGGATAGTCTAGACTATCTTTCTGGGTTCTTTTTAAACCATTTAGATGTATAAATGAAAATGCTCAGCTTGAAGAGGACCTAAACATAAGGGTCCCCAGTTCTCTTGCCATAATGGGCAAGTATACACATCATATTTATATATTATGGCAGAGTTACCTCACACAGTTCCCTGATCTAGTGTTATGATGCCCACTATATCCCAGTTATTATATTGCCTTCTTCTCCCGGACTTTATGTCACCTGTTGTTCATTAGGGAAGCCTAATCATTGACATGACCTCTATAATAAGCACATCAAATCTGAAAATGTAATAATAAAAAACAGTAACTATAAAAAAAAATTGTTTAAGTATATTACTACAACTAGTAACCAAAGACAGAAAATATGGGATGCCCACCTAGTTTTGAAAAAACGTAGTACTCACCGATATTATCGGGGAGTGCAATCCAAATTACAATGTAGCACAACAATAAAAAACAAAAAAGAAAATAGACTGCTGCACACCCTTAAGAGTTAACTACAAAAATGTATTAGAATAAGTATCAAAAAAAGAACACATGTATGTCAGGTATAAAAACTCAGGTCCACTATGATATGGTAGACCAACCCAGGGATGGTCCCCCTGGATGCCCACTCAAAAACGGCTTATACCAGTAACTAATGCTCGATCATCCCAAGGGGAGATCAGAGTCTACAAAAAATAGCGCCCCCACCCTCCACATAACACACAGAAGTCCCCCCCCACACTAAATAGCACACCGGAGCCCCAACTATTGGCAATATTTCCTAATGGTTCCCACAAATAGCAGTGATTCCCTGTAATTCAGGTGAAAAGATCACTGGCTAGATGGTGGAATACCACATTGTAAACCCATCCCTGGGTTGGTCTACCATATCATAGTGGACCTGAGTTTTTATACCTGACATACATGTGTTCTTTTTTGATACTTATTCTAATACATTTTTGTAGTTAACTCTTAAGGGTGTGCAGCAGTCTATATTGTTTTTTGTTTTTTTATTGTTGTGCTATATTACTACAACTGAGATTATGTTATTCACTAAAATACACTTTAGTTTTGTAGAATTTAGAGACACCCAAGACATAACTTATCATCTCATTAGTGATTGAATTGTGAATTGATATGTTAACGAGGAGGTAGAATACCAGGCTGAGGTGTGGCTGCTGATACTGTTTTCATCACAATGGCCATGTTTATGGCCATGTTTATGGAAGCCAACCTCCATTGTTAGGAGTGGGTATGGCCCTCAGGGAATGCCACATTTGTATGAATCTCTCAGTATAGGAAGGGGCACAACTGATTAAATTAATAATCTGTGCAGGAGTTTTCATCAACATAAAAAAAAAAAAAACAATTACACCTAAATATAAAACCCAACTGTAATAAGTTGCAATGATGATCTCTCTATGTGGTGAAATGAAGAGTCACAGGTCATCATAACAACATAAACTTATCATCTCATTAGGCTTGTGAATTGATATGTTAAAGAGGGAGATAGAATACCTCACTGAGGTGTGGCTGCCAATACTGTTTTCATTACACTGACCATGTTTATGGGAAGCCAACCTCCATTGTTATGAGTGGTGGTGCCCCACAGCTGTGGACTTCAGGGAATGCCAAAATTTGTATGAATATCTCAGTATAGGAAGGGACACAACTGCTGAAACTAATAATTTTGCAGGAGTTGTCATAAACATAAAACGATTACAACCTAATTATAAAACCCAACTATTATAATTTACAATGATGAGATTTTCGATTCTAGAAATGAACCTCTCTATATGTTGTGAGGAATGAGGTGCAATGAAGAGTCAGAGGTAATTATAAACACTTGCTCTTGTACACTGAAGTATTTTGATTTCTCACACTTCCATGGGGAAAGAAAGGGAAAAAAAACACTGAGATATAAAACTTTGAGATTGTAAGGTACCTGTGAAAGGTAGTGTCCAAAGTGGAACTTGTATGCTGAGGATTCGGGCAAAAACGTCGTCAGGCAGATTTCGGTTGGCAACAGATCAGGCAAAGTAGTACACGATCGAAATCCAAAGAGTGGTCAGGCAGGCAAAGGTCATACACGAGCTGGCGGTGAAGTACTAAATTAGCAGGCTAGAGAGTTGTCAGGAATTCAGGCAGAAGTTCAATACGAAAAACAAGATCACAGAGCAGTCACAACACCCAGGGAACTAATCCACATAAAACAGGCGCTGAGTGATAGCATCACTTCCTATTTATGGGCTGCATAGATTGACAATTGTCCACAGCTGGCAGCAGATGGAGCTAGTGAGTCCGAGGTAATGCTGAACACTGCAAGAACCTACCCAAAGGTCCAGAACACCTCTGTAGCACAGCAGGTAAGGCTACAACTGTGAGACCAGGAAGGTCCCAGTTAAAATTCACCCTGGTACATGACAGGGCCCTCCCCCCAGTGGACCCCTCTGGGGGGCCTAGTGGGGCTTAGTGGGAAACAAGGCATGGAAGTTTGAATAAGGGAAGGGGCATGCAGATCTTTGGCTGGAACCCAGGAGCGGTCTGTGACAGGACATCCCTTCCAATGAACCAGATATCGAAGGCCACAGCCCTGTCTTCTAGAATCAAGAATTTGGAGACTTCAAACTCATTTTGTCCATCAACAAGAACAGGAGGAGGTAGCTGTTGCAATCTGGAGTAGTGATAAAAAAATGCTTTTTTGAGGAGGGAAACGTGGAACACGGGATGTGTCCGGAGAGAGGAGGGTAATTTTAAGTGATAGGAGACTGGCCCGACTCGGGCAATAATTCTGTAAGGACCAGTGAATCAAGGGCCCAATTTGGTAGAAGGTTGTTTCAGTCTCACATACTTGGTCGATAGCCAAACTCTGTCCCCCACCACATATGGAGGTATATGGCATCTTTGTTGGGGAAAAGCGCATACTTGCCTGCTGACTTCCGTAGTAATGAGCGAATCTTTTTCCAATGTAGTAGAATATTTTTTACCCACTGATCTGCTGCTGGTACACCAGAAGAAGGCTGAAGTAGGGGAAAAGTCTGAGGGTGATAGCCTAGGGCTGCGTAGAATGGTGTAGTATGAAGAGCACTATGCCAACGGGAATTCAGGTCGAACTCAGCTAAAGGCAAATACTCAGACCAGTTGGAGTGTAAGGCATTGACATATGTCAAAGATAGGTTTCTAGGGTCTGGTTCATGCGTTTGTTTTGACCATCAGTTTGAGGGTGATGTGAGAGCGTTACTCCCAGTTTCTTGCAGAACGCAATTCAGAATCGGGAAACAAACTGGGATCCGCGGTCTGAGACGACATTGGTAGGTATGCCATGATTTCTCACAATATGGAAAAGGAAGAGGGTGGACATTGCTTCCGCTGTAGGTAATCCTGGGAGCGGCACAAAATGAGACATTTTGGAAAAGCGATCCACTGTGATCCATATAGCAATCATGCCCTCGGACTTGGGTAAGTCTATAATGAAGTCCATGGTCAAATGGGTCTAAGGCTGGCGAGGTGCTGGAAGTGGTTGTAACAGTCCAGTAGGCAATGTGCGGGGTATTTTATTAGCAGCACAAGTTGGGCAGGCAGCCACATAGTCAGTAACATCCCTTTTCATATGAGGCCACCAGACATGACGCTGCAAGGTCTTATGAGTGATGGTGACACCAGGATGACCGTATAGTCATCATGTGCCCAGAGGAGTACAGGTTTCCTGAGGCTAGGGGCTACCTGGTGGTACCTTCAAGCCTTGGGGAACACGGTTCTGGGTTTCTTGTAGCTGTTGGGAAAGAGCCGTAGAGATCTGTGCGACGATTTTGTGAGGTGGGATTATATACTGCTCGTTTGGTTGATCTTCAGAGGGTAGCGTACTGTCTGGAAAGAGCATCGGCTTTTTTGTTTCAATGCCCAGGAACATAAGAAATAACAAAATTAAAACGGGAGAAAAACAGAGCCTATTGAGCCTGACGTGAGTTCAGACGTCTTGCAGTCTGAAGATACAGTAGGTTTTTATGGTCAGTGAGGATAGAAAATGGATGGGAGCCCCTCACAGATGTCGCCATTCAGACAATGCCAATGATGGCCAGTAGTTCTCAATTCCCAACATCATAATTCATCTCCGCCGGAGAAAAATTCCTAGAAAAAAAAATTCTACTGGATGGATTCTAACGGACTTTGGCTGTCTCTGGGAGAGTATGGCACCTGCTCCTACTTCAGAGGCATCAACCTCAACTATGTACTGGAGATCAGGATTTGGATGCTGAAGAATTGGAGCCTTGCTGAACATGTCTTAATCACTGGAAAGCTGATTCTGCTTCTGAAGATCACATCTTGCAATTTGTACCCTTCTTAGTCATAGCAGTAAGGGGGGCCGCAACGGAGGCAAAACCTTTGATGGTGTCTGTAGTAATTTTCGAACCCTAAAAAGCTTAGGAGTCCTCTTAAAGTGGTCGGTGGGGGCCATTGCAAGACAGCAGAAAGTTTTTGAGGGTCCATTTGGAAACGGACAGCACTTATAATGTATCCAAGGAAAGGAATACGGCTTTGATGGAAACTGCATTTCTCAATCTTTGCATAAAGATGGTTTTCTCTCAGTCGTTGTAACACCTGCTTTACATGCAAGATGTGCTCTAGATGAGTCTTGGAAAAGATTCAAATGTTGTCCAAGTAGTTGATCACAAAACGGTTGCTGAAATCATGAATAATTTCATTCATGAGATGTTGGAAGACAGGCAGGGGCGTTACACAACCCAAATGGCATAACCAGATATTCAAAGTATCCATTACGAGTGTTGAATCCTGTCTTCCACTCGTCCCCAACTTTGAATCAGATTATAAGCCCCTCATAGGTCTAGCTTGGAGAAGAGAACAGCCCCCTAAGTACATCAAACAGTTCAAGAATGAGAGGCAAAGGGTAGGAGTCTTTTACAGTGATTTGATTTAACCCTCGATAGTCTATGCATGGTTGAAGACCCCCCCATCTTTTTTTTCAAACAAAGAAAAAACCTGCTTCTACTGGAGAGGAAAAGGGTCGGATAAAAACTCTTTCCAAGTTGTCTTTCACGTATTCCTCCATGGACTTTTGTTCAGGCAAAGACAGGGGATAGATCCTTCCTTTGGGAAGAGGTGCTCCGGGAATCAATTTAATTGTACAGTCAAAAGGACGACGTGGAGGTAAAACCTCTGCCTTTTGCTTGCAAAATACGTCTGCAAACTCATGGTATTCACGAGGCAAGGTAGGTGGGACAGTCACAGGAGCCAACATACAAGCAGAAGGTCTTTTGGGTTGAGACAGTTAGGACGACAAAACGATCCCCAAGAGGTTAGTTCTCCATTTTCTCAATCAAAAGAAGGGTTATGTTGTTGTAACCATGGGTAACCAAGGATAATGGGCAGAAGCGAAGAATCAATAAGAGACAAGACAACTTCCTCTTTGTGGAGTACGCCTACCTGAAGGGTGATTGTCGTAGTCTCAAATTTCACACTGCCATCCCCCAAGGGCTGTCCATTTAGGGTGGTGATGTTCAGGGGTCTAGACTTTGGAACAAATGGGATGTTGTTTTCTTTAGCAAAGGTGTAGTCCAAGAATATGCCAGCAGCTCCTGAATCCACAAAAGCCTCGCAGAAAACAAGCTTAGAAGGTATATGGATAGTAGCCGGAACAGTAATCTTGGTCTTGAAGGATATACCTGTAAGGTCTAAGCCAGCTATTCGAACACTGGTTAGACCCTGCCTTTTACTGGACAGGAAGGGCAGACAGATAATAAATGTCCTTTAAGTCCACAGTACAGGCATAGGCCCAATGAACGCCTCCTTTGTTTCTCTGACTCAGTTAGGTGGAGATGGCTCACATCCATGGGTTCCACAGGAGCCTGGGGTTCAACAGAGATCTCAGGTTCTGGTTGAGGTGGTGCTTGGAAGTTAGGGGCCAAACGGTAAACTGGCTTAGGAAACTTGCGGGTTATGAGTCTCTCTTTCATGGTACCGGACATCCAGACGAACACACAGCTCTATGAATTTCCCAGGGTCTTTTGGGGGATCCTTATAGACTAATTCGACCTTTTCGGAAGGCTGCACTTAATGCCCTTGAGTCCCAATTAGTCTCAGCAGCAAGAGTACGGGACTCGGGGGGCGCATGCGCGGCACTGGACGTGATGGACGCGTGATTGTATAGCTCCGTGCACAGCGGGACTATTCGGCAAATTTGGGGGCTATTTTCTGCCAGATTTGTTGTCTGCCTATCACCCCCTGACTCAGGAGAACACGGTGCATGCCTTCAACTAAGAAAAAATCAAAGGGGACATCCCAAACCTCGCTAACCCACTATCTCCTTCGCACGAGGGAAAAGTACGACATGGCTCAACATGGCGCCTCGGTCTCTCCACCTCCGGATCCCGGCTCCTCTGCACAACCTCCTGACAGTGAGTACCCAGCGGCTCTCTCCAAGGCTGATCTAGATTCTAGTCTAGAATTGATGTATAACCGCTTAGCTTCCAAATTTCAAGCTGAGCTAAATAAGACTGCCAGCACATTGTCCCAGGAGATTGCCTCCCTCGGCTCCCGTACTGATCTGCTTGAAACGAAGCACGATGAACTCGCGCTAGCATACAACGATCTTAGCAGGGAGCATGAGAATATGTCGGTAGCCTTTGCCCAGCTCCAGTCTCAAGTCGAGGACCTTGACAACCGAAACAGGCGCCATAATTTACGTCTGCGTGGGTTTCCTGAGACGGTTGAGGACCTCATCCCGGTGGTCATCCGACTTTTTAAATCCCTGCTGCCCGACCGGGATGCCGCTGCCTTTACCTGTGACAGGATCCATAGGGCCCTCAGACCTAAGCCTCCAGCAGATAAACCTCCTAGAGACATTGTGCTGTGTCTCAAAGACTTTCTAATCAAGGAAGAGATCCTGAGAGCTGCTCGTAATACCCCGAGAATTACCGTGGATGAGTTCACAGTTCAGATCTATCCGGATATTTCTCCTGCCACTCTGGATCGCCGTAGAGGTATGAAGGAAGTTACCACTGTTTTGCAAGAAGCCCGTATTCGTTACAAATGGGGATTTCCATTTAAGCTTCTGATTCCCCATAACGGCTCTACATATACCGCAAGGAATGTCACAGAAGGTAAGGAGATCCTTGTTAAATTAGGGCTACTAGAAGCAGAAGCAATTTGTCGCCCTCCTTCTACACCTAGACCGTCCCAGATTTGGCAAACCCCTCCGACTAGACGTGACCGACGGAGGATCAGATATGAAGAGGCTTCTCCCAGGCTCTGAAATACAGTACTTTTTCTTATTATGCTGAAGTCCGGAACTTTTATTTCACTTCCCCTTTTTTTTATTTGTGGCATTTGCTCCCCAGTTTTGGCTCCTTATTTGAACGATTGTCTGTCCTGAAGTGCCGCTACATGTTTCTCCCCCCCGGCGATTTCACTGACTTTCACCTATAAGGTGATCTGAATCTGATATTCTTCAGTTGCTTCTACTGTCATTCAATTGCTGGTTTGTGAGACTTATTAGTCTCTGTTCTTTTTGACCTGTTTGTCAGGACATATAGTGTTCCTGATCCACCCAGATGTTTTTTCATCCTTTTCGATTTTTCTTTTTTTTGATCATTTTGTTTTATCCTTTTATTGTCTCATCATCGCAGAACTTACTTGAGATTCAGTTTGTTGCTCCACCACTTATTTTTCTCCTTTTCATGGTTTTTACAGAAAATGCTGATATATGTGTCCCGATTCCATGTTCTGTTGTAATGCCTCTGATTTTGATCTGGGACATGTGTCTATATATATGTGGGCTGTTTTTGGAGGGGACGCCTGTGGGAGTATTGGTATTTCCTCAATTGTTAGGGATGGCTCTGTTTGCAATACTTGTGAACTTCTTCTTATAAATAGGTATGGCTATTAATTGTCTATCTCATAATGTGAAGGGATTCAATTCCCCAGCCAAACGCAAAAAAGCCTTTACTCAGTATAAGCAACTAGGTGCAAAAATTTTGCTTCTCCAAGAGACCCATTTCTCACAGGCGTCCCACCCGAAGTATTTTCATAGAAATTTCCCTCAGGCTTTTTATACGCTTCACACCTTAAAGAGTAGGGGAGTGGCTATTTTCTTGCACTCCTCTCTGCCTATGGAGATCCAACAGGTCCACAGAGACAAGGAAAGCAGATTTGTGATCATAAAAGGTACCCTTCATAATAGAGAGTGCACTATAGCAAGTGTATACGCCCCTAACGATGCTACTGCTTCATTTTTTATTTCTTTCCTAGAGGTCCTAGAGAAGTTTCGGTCCCCTCATATGATAATTGGGGGAGACTTTAACATGGTTGCTAACCCTTCCCTTGATAGGAGCCAGGTCTCCCCTTTCTCAAAAGCCTTCCCCAAATCCCTTTCCCGTAAATTAATAGACCTACAGCTGATGGATACCTGGCGGGCACACAATGTAGGTGCCAAAGAGTATACCTTTTTTTCGCACCCCCATCGCAGTTATGCCAGATTGGATTACATTCTCTCTACCCCAGTGATCTTGGCTAATTCAGGTTCGGCAGACATTCATAATTGCGTATGGTCAGACCACCACATTACGGCTTTCTCCACAGAATTCATTAAACTGTCCCATTACCCCTATACCTGGCGTCTGAATGAGGCTCTCCTCTCGGACCCTTTGGTCGAATCTGATGTCGCCAAATCCATTGAATCTTATTTTGCAATAAATGACCTTCCTGAGACCCCGATCCCCTCCCTTTGGGTGGCCCATAAGGCCGTGTTGAGAGGAGTACTAATTAAGCTAGCTTCAGCCCGTAATACCTCAGCTAAACTTAGGATGGTGCGGCTCTCTGCTGAACTGGACAGCCTTTACAAAGACCCTGTGAAATTGGTTTTGGAATCAACTCGGCATCTTATTGACCAAAAGAGATTAGAACTTGACTCCCTTCTCTCTGCAAAAACTGAGAAATCCCTACGCTGGTCCAAGGCCAAGTTCTTACTCCAAAGTAATGCTGCTTCCACTATGTTCGCGAGGAAGCTTAACCAATCTTTTCGTCCTCCTCACATTTATACATATTTATAAATACATATATATGATCTTGTAACCCATTTTGCTCAAAAAAAGTCACATACCTGAGAAAGTTGATTGTATGTGTTCATTTCGGTGCTCCATCACCTACTGATTCTCATTCAATCTAAACTTCTGCACCAACCTGTAAAGAGAACTCATCAATTTTGATTTGAGTCTCTGCCATGTCGTCCTTCTGTGGCTCTGGAGTCATCTCAGACTGGGACACAGAAGTGTCTATGACCAAACAGCCAGAATTGGAGCTGAAAGTTGCCCTGGTGGACTCACTGTCTTGTAAGTTGTTTAGATGGGAAGCCTTACACAAGGGTTCATCAGATTGCATAGAAGAACAGCTTTCTATGTGATCCTCGTCCTCTTGTGTCGTGGTTTCTGCTTTCCAGCTTTCATTCATATATTTCAGGACTTCCGTAGGTTGACATCTTTTAGCAGAGTCGATGGCCAAAAGATCGCTAAACATCCACCATATCCCAGAGCCAACCTTGGTCAATGCTTCAGGAAATTTGTGCATCTGGAAATTGCTTTGCCATTCAACAAAATGTTTATATTTTTTATCATCAAGAATGGCATCCTCCCATGGAAGCTCCCCTGTAAGTAGGCCATAGATGACTACTCCAAATGCCCACACATCAAGTCTTCCATCCACAACCAGACCAAGTGAACTGTCAACTTCACACATTTCTGGAGCCATGTAGGACCCGGTGCCATACTTACCTCTAATCACTGTCCCTTTGACCTTAGCAAGGCCAAAGTCTGTGAGCTTGACGGAATGGCAGTCCCGGTCAAACACTAAAACATTGTCTGGCTTCATGTCCATATGTACCAGTCCTTTCTCTGCAATGAATTCCAGAGCACCGGAGATTTGCTCAGCACACCTCTTAACTGCGTCTTCTGGAATTCCCACCTAAAAAATAAATAAAGGAGAAATTCAGAATACGTACCCAGAAATGAGAAATACAGAATACATATCCAGAAACCATGAAATGATATGTATAGCCACAACAATTTTAGTTTTAGACTAGGGATGGAGAATGTTGCCATATGTATGTAATGTACATGCTCAAAACAAGTAGGAGTACAAAAGGTAAGTGTAAATCTTTCAACATGGACACCTCTACTCATGTCAACTAAGAAAGTTTACTCTCATTTCCTGTTGCATCTCTGGGAAAGGTGTGGGAAAAGTGAATGGGATTATTTCTAAAAGGACACAGAAAGCATTAAATTGACAGGATTTTAAACTCTAACCTAAGAAAAAACCATACCCCATACATATATCATAAATACTTACATTTGGTATGATCAGGGACCACAGATCACCAAGAGGTGCCAGTTCCTGAGCAAATACAAAGCTGTTGGTGGGGGTGATGGCAGCGCCATAGCATCTGATGATGTTGGGATGAACGGAAAGTAAGTAGGAAATACTGAACTCCCGGAGGAAAGACTGTTGACTGGTTCTGTCTTTATCCAGGACCTTCAATGCTATTCTTCGACCTGTGAAAAAAATAAGTTTACTTTAGATTGAATATTCAAAATATTAAGGTTGTAATTTCTGAATGTTTCACATGAAAATAGTTATAATAAAATCTGCTGCTCCCAGATTGAGAATCAATTATGCCTCATTTAAAGCTAAACAGTGCACACTGTGAGATTCTCAAAATGTGCATTGGAAGCTTCAGCAAGTCAGATAGAGTCCACATTTGTTTTTTGGCTGGCGGACAACCAGCATTTTTAATATCATATATATATTGACCCCGTTCCTTTCATTTATTGGATTTCTGCTCTTAATCCTACCCGGCCTCATATGTGATTATCTGAGGCAGTCTGAATACAAATACAGCCTGTCTAGGAATGTCCACTATTCCAGACAGATATGTACCCATTAAAGCTTTTTTGGTATTTTTGGCATAACTACTCCCAAGCGTCACCCCCATGCTTAGTTCTCTAAAACATCTTGCCAACATATATTAATGTTTTTAACACTCTATATTTATAGAGCTGTAAACAATTCTATACTTGGGTCCTATTTGTTCACTGCATATAGTGTAACTACTATTCTTCATTAGTAGTGATGCACATTAACTTGACTACTTTACTGTACCTTTTATCTTATAGTAAGTCTACAATTGATGATCTCTTGAAGCAAGCCTATACATCAATATTTGTAGAGGATATTTGTAGTGAAGTAGTATAGTGGGTAGATCATTATTATTTAAATGTTTTAGTGATGAGTAATTTTTCTATTCCTTTTTTTCCTAGACCTGTGCCTTCATAACCCTTATAGAATGAATGAATGGACTCACTGCCAGCTTGAATTGTCCCCCCTGAAATACCAATACACTAGAAGGGAGTTTCTGCTAGGACAACCCAAAATACTCTTTGTTCTTATTGTTACCCCCTCAAGTCTAACTACCATCAATAAATACTTCTTCTATGGTCCTTTATCATCCTTATGTACATAAACAATGTACCCAGTGAAATGTTAAATAAGGTTAACAGGCACTACCTCACACACCTAGGTAGTTTTGCATAAGATCAACATATCAAAGGGTCATCAGCTGTCCCTTTGATATGTTAAAATTGAGTTGGCTCGGACAACTCAACCATTGTCAACTGATTTTTGGCCTGGTCAATATTGTACTGTATGTATACACATATATATATATATATATATATATATATATATATATATATATATATATTGTATATAAAAATATCCCACATAAATCGGCCAACATATTACAGCATACATTGAAAAGATTTAATGGCTGATTTCACTGACCTGTTTTCCTGTCGTTTGCCAAAAATACTTTTCCAAAGCCACCTTTTCCAAGTTCCTTCACAATATGGACATTCTCCTGTAGGTCTATCTTCTTTAGTCTTTGTGAATTTAAGAAGACCATTCTATCCAGAATACGTACCATATCATGAGCAACGGAGGCCATAGTGTTCTGGAGGGCTAAAAAAAGGAAAACATGTTACATTATTAGCCAGAAAACAAATCTCTGAAGAGAAACTAAAACAATGTGTCAAATATGAATACTATTATACCTCATGTATACACCTATAAATATGTGGTGCTCAATAGGTCTCCACATCTTTATCTATATGACTCTGGAATAAGGTTTGGGCATGAAAGTGAGATCTTGAGCACAACAACATAAATTTATGAAGAACATTTAAAGGACCTGAATATGGAAAGCCAGCAATCTATGTACTGTATATCCAAGGAAATTATCATGCAATAGTATAACTTGATCAAGTATAAAAACAAAATAAAAAAACAAGACATATAGCAATATATAAATAAGTTCCAGGATATATGTAACAGTTCCTGGAACTTATATGTGTGTGGGGGGACCCTATTGGTAACTGGGGGTCAAAATACTAATTTATTGCCCAAGTATCCTTTGGGAAGGGAATGAAATAAACATTGGCTAATAATAATGTAAAGGTGTATCTGCTTCCACCAGCAGCTAAGTGACTCTTGTATCTCTGGCAGATACTAGATTGAAAAAAGATTAAAAATATCACAAGGATGAACTACAAGAGATACTTGGACTTCTTGTTGCCAACCAGCTATGTTATTCATCTATAGGCTCTTATATCTTTATCACATAAACCTCTGCAGTATTATTAACAAAATGTTCATTAAATAATAAAGATACATTGATTGGTTAGATGAAAGTGACCTTACCTTAATGTGGAGAGGATTCAGCGGTGATGAAGTCGGATTTGTTTCTCAAATGATTAAATCTCACTGCAGAAAAAACACCAGAGAACGTCACCAAATCTCCAGCTAGGCTGTAATAGATGAGTGTACCGGGATCTCTGATCAGAGGAGGGACAGTCCTGCTTTATATAAGGGAGATGGGCGGGAAAGGCAGAGAATGAAGGCTTTCCATTGGCTGACTTCTCATGTAAATGATGTGTAAACAATCCTGCATTGTTCTTGCTGATTTGCATATAGGTTTTCTAGAGAATAGTTGAGTGGATTAAACATGCTGAAACCCAAATACTTTTAAAATGTACCGAGTTTAAAATTAAACTTACCACCATATTAACTATAAATAAAATATATATTAAATAATATTTTTCTTTTCAGAATGACTTGGAATATTAGAATAATGAAAAGTGAATACAAACTAGATAATTTAATAGGAAAAAACATCTCATTGTTACATTGGCTGTAGGTTCTTGCTGGTAATTTTATATCATTATGTCTTATTCCAAAAAACATTGTACACCAATAGATTTATTGTAAAAAGAACTTTATTTAAAATAAAATGTATTTGAGCATAAAAATTAATTTAATTTGAAATAAAGTCCTTTTTTTACAATAAGCTAGAAAAGTAGATGCCAGATCCTCAGACATCCATGGGGAAAGAAAAAGGAACAATCCATTGAGATAAAACTTTGAGATCATTAACAAGTCTTGCCAAACCGTATGTGGTACCTATCCAAATACTTTAAAATGTTACTGAGTTTAAATATTAAACTTTCTACCATATTAACCATAAAATGGAAAAATGTGTTTTATTTTATAAGATTTTTCTCTTTTAAATAACTTAGAATTTTAGACTAATGGATACAAGAGTGAGTATATAACCAAGTACACACATCAAGGCCCATGTGTAAGACTGCATTTATAAGCATTTTTTTAAATAATAATAATAATAATAATAGGTTTTAACCAGATAATTAAAAAATAAAAAAAACATCTCATTATAACATCAGCTGTAGGTTCTATTATAACATTATGTATTTTTTCCAGTAACATTGTACACCAATGGGTTAATTTTAAAAAGGATTTAATTGAAAATACAATGAGCATAACAAAATATAACCAGCTTGAAAATTGAGTGCCTGAGAATTAAAAAGAGGTGTCATGATAGGAATATTGGAGCTGCCATGTCTGGGCTTATTTCTTGAGTTTCATGTCCAAACATCCTCATAATTTCTTCACTACATGGTAAGTCACTGCCCTAGAACAATTCACGTGTATATCATATAATGGAAAATATCATACTGACGCGATGTTCTCGGTAAACCTCAAACCAACTTTTGAGACAAATCTTTAACTTGCACTGAAAATACCTTTAAAATCAGATACCCAATGCCTCGTACACACGATCAGGCTTTTTCCCGGCCAAAATACAACGGAATTTCATCAGTGAAAAAAAGAAAATGTTCTATATCTAAACTCTGATGGAATTCATTGGAATTTTAGATGAAAAAACTCAGATGGGGTTACACACGATCGGAAAATCTGATGGAAAAGGTCAGTCGGACTTTTTCCATCAGAAATTCCAATTGTGTGTACGCGGCATAAGATTCTTCTAGAGGTTGCTAAAGGTTTATTGAGCAAGGAGCACTTTCTGCCTCCTTCATAAGTTCAAACTCACATCAATTATCTTTTTAACTATTAATAAGGAGAGATTCTTTCCACTGTCAAGAAATCTAAGGATAGTTACTTTGCCTGATCATCATACTGATGTAATGACCAGTAAAAAATAATATGTCTTACGTTTGTAATTATTAGTTGGGTTTTCTGGGACCTGAAAGTTATTTGAAGGGTTTTGTCATGGTAAAAAGTTTGAGAAAGGATAGTCTAGACTATCTTTCTGGGTCTTTTTAAACCATTTAGATGTATAAATGAAAATGCTCAGCTTGAAGAGGACCTAAACATAAGGGTCCCCAGTTCTCTTGCCATAATGGGCAAGTATACACATCATATTTATATATTATGGCAGAGTTACCTCACACAGTTCCCTGATCTAGTGTTATGATGCCCACTATATCCCAGTTATTATATTGCCTTCTTCTCCCGGACTTTATGTCACCTGTTGTTCATTAGGGAAGCCTAATCATTGACATGACCTCTATAATAAGCACATCAAATCTGAAAATGTAATAATAAAAAACAGTAACTATAAAAAAAAATTGTTTAAGTATATTACTACAACTAGTAACCAAAGACAGAAAATATGGGATGCCCACCTAGTTTTGAAAAAACGTAGTACTCACCGATATTATCGGGGAGTGCAATCCAAATTACAATGTAGCACAACAATAAAAAACAAAAAAGAAAATAGACTGCTGCACACCCTTAAGAGTTAACTACAAAAATGTATTAGAATAAGTATCAAAAAAGAACACATGTATGTCAGGTATAAAAACTCAGGTCCACTATGATATGGTAGACCAACCCAGGGATGGTCCCCCTGGATGCCCACTCAAAAACGGCTTATACCAGTAACTAATGCTCGATCATCCCAAGGGGAGATCAGAGTCTACAAAAAATAGCGCCCCCACCCTCCACATAACACACAGAAGTCCCCCCCCACACTAAATAGCACACCGGAGCCCCAACTATTGGCAATATTTCCTAATGGTTCCCACAAATAGCAGTGATTCCCTGTAATTCAGGTGAAAAGATCACTGGCTAGATGGTGGAATACCACATTGTAAACCCATCCCTGGGTTGGTCTACCATATCATAGTGGACCTGAGTTTTTATACCTGACATACATGTGTTCTTTTTTGATACTTATTCTAATACATTTTTGTAGTTAACTCTTAAGGGTGTGCAGCAGTCTATATTGTTTTTTGTTTTTTTATTGTTGTGCTATATTACTACAACTGAGATTATGTTATTCACTAAAATACACTTTAGTTTTGTAGAATTTAGAGACACCCAAGACATAACTTATCATCTCATTAGTGATTGAATTGTGAATTGATATGTTAACGAGGAGGTAGAATACCAGGCTGAGGTGTGGCTGCTGATACTGTTTTCATCACAATGGCCATGTTTATGGCCATGTTTATGGAAGCCAACCTCCATTGTTAGGAGTGGGTATGGCCCTCAGGGAATGCCACATTTGTATGAATCTCTCAGTATAGGAAGGGGCACAACTGATTAAATTAATAATCTGTGCAGGAGTTTTCATCAACATAAAAAAAAAAAAAACAATTACACCTAAATATAAAACCCAACTGTAATAAGTTGCAATGATGATCTCTCTATGTGGTGAAATGAAGAGTCACAGGTCATCATAACATAACTTATCATCTCATTAGGCTTGTGAATTGATATGTTAAAGAGGAGATAGAATACCTCACTGAGGTGTGGCTGCCAATACTGTTTTCATTACACTGACCATGTTTATGGAAGCCAACCTCCATTGTTATGAGTGGTGGTGCCCCACAGCTGTGGACTTCAGGGAATGCCAAATTTGTATGAATATCTCAGTATAGGAAGGGACACAACTGCTGAAACTAATAATTTTGCAGGAGTTGTCATAAACATAAAACGATTACACCTAATTATAAAACCCAACTATTATAATTTACAATGATGAGATTTTCTATGACCTCTCTATGTGGTGAAATGAAGAGTCAGAGGTAATTATAAACACTTGCTCTTGTACACTGAAGTATTTTGATTTCTCACACTTCCATGGGGAAAGAAAGGAAAAAAAACACTGAGATAAAACTTTGAGATTGTAAGGTACCTGTGAAAGGTAGTGTCCAAAGTGGAACTTGTATGCTGAGGATTCGGGCAAAACGTCGTCAGGCAGATTCGGTTGGCAACAGATCAGGCAAAGTAGTACACGATCGAAATCCAAAGAGTGGTCAGGCAGGCAAAGGTCATACACGAGCTGGCGGTGAAGTACTAAATTAGCAGGCTAGAGAGTTGTCAGGAATTCAGGCAGAAGTTCAATACGAAAAACAAGATCACAGAGCAGTCACAACACCCAGGGAACTAATCCACATAAAACAGGCGCTGAGTGATAGCATCACTTCCTATTTATGGGCTGCATAGATTGACAATTGTCCACAGCTGGCAGCAGATGGAGCTAGTGAGTCCGAGGTAATGCTGAACACTGCAAGAACCTACCCAAAGGTCCAGAACACCTCTGTAGCACAGCAGGTAAGGCTACAACTGTGAGACCAGGAAGGTCCCAGTTAAAATTCACCCTGGTACATGACAGGGCCCTCCCCCCAGTGGACCCCTCTGGGGGCCTAGTGGGGCTTAGTGGGAAACAAGGCATGGAAGTTTGAATAAGGGAAGGGGCATGCAGATCTTTGGCTGGAACCCAGGAGCGGTCTGTGACAGGACATCCCTTCCAATGAACCAGATATCGAAGGCCACAGCCCTGTCTTCTAGAATCAAGAATCTTGGAGACTTCAAACTCATTTTGTCCATCAACAAGAACAGGAGGAGGTAGCTGTTGCAATCTGGAGTAGTGATAAAAAAATGCTTTTTTGAGGAGGGAAACGTGGAACACGGGATGTGTCCGGAGAGAGGAGGGTAATTTTAAGTGATAGGAGACTGGCCCGACTCGGGCAATAATTCTGTAAGGACCAGTGAATCAAGGGCCCAATTTGGTAGAAGGTTGTTTCAGTCTCACATACTTGGTCGATAGCCAAACTCTGTCCCCCACCACATATGGAGGTATATGGCATCTTTGTTGGGGAAAAGCGCATACTTGCCTGCTGACTTCCGTAGTAATGAGCGAATCTTTTTCCAATGTAGTAGAATATTTTTTACCCACTGATCTGCTGCTGGTACACCAGAAGAAGGCTGAAGTAGGGGAAAAGTCTGAGGGTGATAGCCTAGGGCTGCGTAGAATGGTGTAGTATGAAGAGCACTATGCCAACGGGAATTCAGGTCGAACTCAGCTAAAGGCAAATACTCAGACCAGTTGGAGTGTAAGGCATTGACATATGTCAAAGATAGGTTTCTAGGGTCTGGTTCATGCGTTTGTTTTGACCATCAGTTTGAGGGTGATGTGAGAGCGTTACTCCCAGTTTCTTGCAGAACGCAATTCAGAATCGGGAAACAAACTGGGATCCGCGGTCTGAGACGACATTGGTAGGTATGCCATGATTTCTCACAATATGGAAAAGGAAGAGGGTGGACATTGCTTCCGCTGTAGGTAATCCTGGGAGCGGCACAAAATGAGACATTTTGGAAAAGCGATCCACTGTGATCCATATAGCAATCATGCCCTCGGACTTGGGTAAGTCTATAATGAAGTCCATGGTCAAATGGGTCTAAGGCTGGCGAGGTGCTGGAAGTGGTTGTAACAGTCCAGTAGGCAATGTGCGGGGTATTTTATTAGCAGCACAAGTTGGGCAGGCAGCCACATAGTCAGTAACATCCCTTTTCATATGAGGCCACCAGACATGACGCTGCAAGGTCTTATGAGTGATGGTGACACCAGGATGACCGTATAGTCATCATGTGCCCAGAGGAGTACAGGTTTCCTGAGGCTAGGGGCTACCTGGTGGTACCTTCAAGCCTTGGGGAACACGGTTCTGGGTTTCTTGTAGCTGTTGGGAAAGAGCCGTAGAGATCTGTGCGACGATTTTGTGAGGTGGGATTATATACTGCTCGTTTGGTTGATCTTCAGAGGGTAGCGTACTGTCTGGAAAGAGCATCGGCTTTTTTGTTTCAATGCCCAGGAACATAAGAAATAACAAAATTAAAACGGGAGAAAAACAGAGCCTATTGAGCCTGACGTGAGTTCAGACGTCTTGCAGTCTGAAGATACAGTAGGTTTTTATGGTCAGTGAGGATAGAAAATGGATGGGAGCCCCTCACAGATGTCGCCATTCAGACAATGCCAATGATGGCCAGTAGTTCTCAATTCCCAACATCATAATTCATCTCCGCCGGAGAAAAATTCCTAGAAAAAAAAATTCTACTGGATGGATTCTAACGGACTTTGGCTGTCTCTGGGAGAGTATGGCACCTGCTCCTACTTCAGAGGCATCAACCTCAACTATGTACTGGAGATCAGGATTTGGATGCTGAAGAATTGGAGCCTTGCTGAACATGTCTTAATCACTGGAAAGCTGATTCTGCTTCTGAAGATCACATCTTGCAATTTGTACCCTTCTTAGTCATAGCAGTAAGGGGGGCCGCAACGGAGGCAAAACCTTTGATGGTGTCTGTAGTAATTTTCGAACCCTAAAAAGCTTAGGAGTCCTCTTAAAGTGGTCGGTGGGGGCCATTGCAAGACAGCAGAAAGTTTTTGAGGGTCCATTTGGAAACGGACAGCACTTATAATGTATCCAAGGAAAGGAATACGGCTTTGATGGAAACTGCATTTCTCAATCTTTGCATAAAGATGGTTTTCTCTCAGTCGTTGTAACACCTGCTTTACATGCAAGATGTGCTCTAGATGAGTCTTGGAAAAGATTCAAATGTTGTCCAAGTAGTTGATCACAAAACGGTTGCTGAAATCATGAATAATTTCATTCATGAGATGTTGGAAGACAGGCAGGGGCGTTACACAACCCAAATGGCATAACCAGATATTCAAAGTATCCATTACGAGTGTTGAATCCTGTCTTCCACTCGTCCCCAACTTTGAATCAGATTATAAGCCCCTCATAGGTCTAGCTTGGAGAAGAGAACAGCCCCCTAAGTACATCAAACAGTTCAAGAATGAGAGGCAAAGGGTAGGAGTCTTTTACAGTGATTTGATTTAACCCTCGATAGTCTATGCATGGTTGAAGACCCCCCCATCTTTTTTTTCAAACAAAGAAAAAACCTGCTTCTACTGGAGAGGAAAAGGGTCGGATAAAAACTCTTTCCAAGTTGTCTTTCACGTATTCCTCCATGGACTTTTGTTCAGGCAAAGACAGGGGATAGATCCTTCCTTTGGGAAGAGGTGCTCCGGGAATCAATTTAATTGTACAGTCAAAAGGACGACGTGGAGGTAAAACCTCTGCCTTTTGCTTGCAAAATACGTCTGCAAACTCATGGTATTCACGAGGCAAGGTAGGTGGGACAGTCACAGGAGCCAACATACAAGCAGAAGGTCTTTTGGGTTGAGACAGTTAGGACGACAAAACGATCCCCAAGAGGTTAGTTCTCCATTTTCTCAATCAAAAGAAGGGTTATGTTGTTGTAACCATGGGTAACCAAGGATAATGGGCAGAAGCGAAGAATCAATAAGAGACAAGACAACTTCCTCTTTGTGGAGTACGCCTACCTGAAGGGTGATTGTCGTAGTCTCAAATTTCACACTGCCATCCCCCAAGGGCTGTCCATTTAGGGTGGTGATGTTCAGGGGTCTAGACTTTGGAACAAATGGGATGTTGTTTTCTTTAGCAAAGGTGTAGTCCAAGAATATGCCAGCAGCTCCTGAATCCACAAAAGCCTCGCAGAAAACAAGCTTAGAAGGTATATGGATAGTAGCCGGAACAGTAATCTTGGTCTTGAAGGATATACCTGTAAGGTCTAAGCCAGCTATTCGAACACTGGTTAGACCCTGCCTTTTACTGGACAGGAAGGGCAGACAGATAATAAATGTCCTTTAAGTCCACAGTACAGGCATAGGCCCAATGAACGCCTCCTTTGTTTCTCTGACTCAGTTAGGTGGAGATGGCTCACATCCATGGGTTCCACAGGAGCCTGGGGTTCAACAGAGATCTCAGGTTCTGGTTGAGGTGGTGCTTGGAAGTTAGGGGCCAAACGGTAAACTGGCTTAGGAAACTTGCGGGTTATGAGTCTCTCTTTCATGGTACCGGACATCCAGACGAACACACAGCTCTATGAATTTCCCAGGGTCTTTTGGGGGATCCTTATAGACTAATTCGACCTTTTCGGAAGGCTGCACTTAATGCCCTTGAGTCCCAATTAGTCTCAGCAGCAAGAGTACGGGACTCGGGGGGCGCATGCGCGGCACTGGACGTGATGGACGCGTGATTGTATAGCTCCGTGCACAGCGGGACTATTCGGCAAATTTGGGGGCTATTTTCTGCCAGATTTGTTGTCTGCCTATCACCCCCTGACTCAGGAGAACACGGTGCATGCCTTCAACTAAGAAAAAATCAAAGGGGACATCCCAAACCTCGCTAACCCACTATCTCCTTCGCACGAGGGAAAAGTACGACATGGCTCAACATGGCGCCTCGGTCTCTCCACCTCCGGATCCCGGCTCCTCTGCACAACCTCCTGACAGTGAGTACCCAGCGGCTCTCTCCAAGGCTGATCTAGATTCTAGTCTAGAATTGATGTATAACCGCTTAGCTTCCAAATTTCAAGCTGAGCTAAATAAGACTGCCAGCACATTGTCCCAGGAGATTGCCTCCCTCGGCTCCCGTACTGATCTGCTTGAAACGAAGCACGATGAACTCGCGCTAGCATACAACGATCTTAGCAGGGAGCATGAGAATATGTCGGTAGCCTTTGCCCAGCTCCAGTCTCAAGTCGAGGACCTTGACAACCGAAACAGGCGCCATAATTTACGTCTGCGTGGGTTTCCTGAGACGGTTGAGGACCTCATCCCGGTGGTCATCCGACTTTTTAAATCCCTGCTGCCCGACCGGGATGCCGCTGCCTTTACCTGTGACAGGATCCATAGGGCCCTCAGACCTAAGCCTCCAGCAGATAAACCTCCTAGAGACATTGTGCTGTGTCTCAAAGACTTTCTAATCAAGGAAGAGATCCTGAGAGCTGCTCGTAATAC
Source organism: Rana kukunoris (assembly GCA_029574335.1). NCBI lineage: Eukaryota > Metazoa > Chordata > Amphibia > Anura > Ranidae > Rana > Rana kukunoris. Next base: position 736,826,094 of record CM056049.1, read on the forward strand.
CCCGAGAATTACCGTGGATGAGTTCACAGTTCAGATCTATCCGGATATTTCTCCTGCCACTCTGGATCGCCGTAGAGGTATGAAGGAAGTTACCACTGTTTTGCAAGAAGCCCGTATTCGTTACAAATGGGGATTTCCATTTAAGCTTCTGATTCCCCATAACGGCTCTACATATACCGCAAGGAATGTCACAGAAGGTAAGGAGATCCTTGTTAAATTAGGGCTACTAGAAGCAGAAGCAATTTGTCGCCCTCCTTCTACACCTAGACCGTCCCAGATTTGGCAAACCCCTCCGACTAGACGTGACCGACGGAGGATCAGATATGAAGAGGCTTCTCCCAGGCTCTGAAATACAGTACTTTTTCTTATTATGCTGAAGTCCGGAACTTTTATTTCACTTCCCCTTTTTTTTATTTGTGGCATTTGCTCCCCAGTTTTGGCTCCTTATTTGAACGATTGTCTGTCCTGAAGTGCCGCTACATGTTTCTCCCCCCCGGCGATTTCACTGACTTTCACCTATAAGGTGATCTGAATCTGATATTCTTCAGTTGCTTCTACTGTCATTCAATTGCTGGTTTGTGAGACTTATTAGTCTCTGTTCTTTTTGACCTGTTTGTCAGGACATATAGTGTTCCTGATCCACCCAGATGTTTTTTCATCCTTTTCGATTTTTCTTTTTTTTGATCATTTTGTTTTATCCTTTTATTGTCTCATCATCGCAGAACTTACTTGAGATTCAGTTTGTTGCTCCACCACTTATTTTTCTCCTTTTCATGGTTTTTACAGAAAATGCTGATATATGTGTCCCGATTCCATGTTCTGTTGTAATGCCTCTGATTTTGATCTGGGACATGTGTCTATATATATGTGGGCTGTTTTTGGAGGGGACGCCTGTGGGAGTATTGGTATTTCCTCAATTGTTAGGGATGGCTCTGTTTGCAATACTTGTGAACTTCTTCTTATAAATAGGTATGGCTATTAATTGTCTATCTCATAATGTGAAGGGATTCAATTCCCCAGCCAAACGCAAAAAAGCCTTTACTCAGTATAAGCAACTAGGTGCAAAAATTTTGCTTCTCCAAGAGACCCATTTCTCACAGGCGTCCCACCCGAAGTATTTTCATAGAAATTTCCCTCAGGCTTTTTATACGCTTCACACCTTAAAGAGTAGGGGAGTGGCTATTTTCTTGCACTCCTCTCTGCCTATGGAGATCCAACAGGTCCACAGAGACAAGGAAAGCAGATTTGTGATCATAAAAGGTACCCTTCATAATAGAGAGTGCACTATAGCAAGTGTATACGCCCCTAACGATGCTACTGCTTCATTTTTTATTTCTTTCCTAGAGGTCCTAGAGAAGTTTCGGTCCCCTCATATGATAATTGGGGGAGACTTTAACATGGTTGCTAACCCTTCCCTTGATAGGAGCCAGGTCTCCCCTTTCTCAAAAGCCTTCCCCAAATCCCTTTCCCGTAAATTAATAGACCTACAGCTGATGGATACCTGGCGGGCACACAATGTAGGTGCCAAAGAGTATACCTTTTTTTCGCACCCCCATCGCAGTTATGCCAGATTGGATTACATTCTCTCTACCCCAGTGATCTTGGCTAATTCAGGTTCGGCAGACATTCATAATTGCGTATGGTCAGACCACCACATTACGGCTTTCTCCACAGAATTCATTAAACTGTCCCATTACCCCTATACCTGGCGTCTGAATGAGGCTCTCCTCTCGGACCCTTTGGTCGAATCTGATGTCGCCAAATCCATTGAATCTTATTTTGCAATAAATGACCTTCCTGAGACCCCGATCCCCTCCCTTTGGGTGGCCCATAAGGCCGTGTTGAGAGGAGTACTAATTAAGCTAGCTTCAGCCCGTAATACCTCAGCTAAACTTAGGATGGTGCGGCTCTCTGCTGAACTGGACAGCCTTTACAAAGACCCTGTGAAATTGGTTTTGGAATCAACTCGGCATCTTATTGACCAAAAGAGATTAGAACTTGACTCCCTTCTCTCTGCAAAAACTGAGAAATCCCTACGCTGGTCCAAGGCCAAGTTCTTACTCCAAAGTAATGCTGCTTCCACTATGTTCGCGAGGAAGCTTAACCAATCTTTTCGTCCTCCTCACATTTATAAGCTCTCCTCTCCCTTGGGCGGCTCTGTCTCACACCCTAAGGAGGTTCTCGGGATCTTTCAGAATTATTACTCTAAGTTATTGGAACGACGAAGTTCGGCTCCTTCTGAGGAAGCTGAGTCTTGGTTAGATGCATTACCCCTTCCCTCCCTTTCGTCATCCCAAATTGATTCACTGAACCGCCCTATATCCTCAGCAGAGGTGTTGAACGTGATAAAGTCCCTTAAGAATACTTCTTCCCCTGGGCCCGACGGTTTCTTGGCGGTTTACTATAAAAAGTTCTCCCCCCATCTTATCCCTATATTAACTAGACTTTTTAATTCAGTCCTAAAAGGGGGTGTTTTCCCCGAAGAAATGCTCTTAGCGAATATGTCCTTGATCCCCATGCCAAATAGGGATCATGCTTTACCTCAAAATTATAGGCCCATCTCTGTCATCAATAATGATTTAAAAATATTTAGCAGAATCCTGGCGGACAGATTGGGGAGTGTGATTCCATCCTTGATCTCTCCGTACCAATCAGGATTCATTCCCTACCGCCTGATTACGGACAATATTTGTTTGGTATCAAATGTAATTCAGGACGCTAATCTCTTTTCTAAGAAACTATTTTTACTAAGTTTAGATATAAACAAAGCATTTGATACTGTTTCCTGGCAATATATATCTCTTATTTTGAATTTTTTCAGATTTTTTCAAACTCGGTAGAGGCACCAGACAGGGCTGCCCCCTTTCCCCTTTAATATTTGCCCTTGCGCTGGAACCTCTGGCCATAGCCATACTACGACACCCAGACATTACAGGGTACATGAAAGTTGATTCGGAGTATAAACTCTGCATGTACGCTGATGATGTACTGCTGTTTTTGACCAATCCTATAATTTCTCTGCCGAACCTGTTTAACACCCTGTCCATTTTTGCTGAGATCTCTGGTTTGTCGGTGAATGTTTCCAAATCAATGGCCCTCCCGATTGGCTTCCCCCCGGCTGAGCTTGTGAATTTGAAGGGCTCATTTTCTTTTACTTGGGCCCGTTCTTCTCTTCCCTATCTTGGTGTGCAGATCCCTGGAGTTTTTCGAGACATGTTTGACCTAAATTTTCCCCCATTAGTAGCTAATCTGAAAAAGCTTCTTAAATCCTGGTCCACTTGTAATATTTCTTTTTTGGGTAAAATAACTGCGATAAAAATGTCAATCTTGCCTAAGATTTTATATTTGTTTCGCTCCCTCCCCCTCCTGATCCCTAAAGCCTATATTTTAAAACTCCAGTCCTTCATTAACCAATTTATTTGGGGAAACAGGCCAGCTAGGTTTGCTAGGAAGGTTCTATATGGGTCATACAGATCTGGGGGTTTGGGGGTCCCACAAGTTTGGCTCTATTACTTAGCTAGTAGATTTTCACAACAAGCTCAATGGTCCATCAGGAAGCCTAAAGTCCCTTGGGTTAGATTTGAACGGGATTCCATTCTTCCCTTTTTCCTACCTGGCCTGTTGTGGTTCTCGTGCCCTCGTCCACCTGAGCTAGCGAGTAGGAATCTTATAGTGGCCCAAGGTTTTCGACTGTGGAGGCGCTATGGTTCTTCACTGGGTTTGTTATCTGGTGCCCCCCCTGGTGCCTCCTTCTTGGGGGACCTCAGATTCCCAGCAGCCTTCAATGATCCTATCTCATTCAGTTGGTGGTCTGAGTTAGGTTTCACTACTCTGGAGGATCTACAGCAAGAGGGTAAATTTATATCTTTCTCCCTACTTCAATCCCATAAAGACGCTCCTCTAGGGGAATTTTATAGATATATGCAGAAACGGCATTTCTTTTTGACCCACTACGCTCTAACTCCCACTACCCCTCCCTCACCCTTTGAATCCCTTTGCAAGTCTGGTCCCAGACAGAAAGGTCTGATTTCTATTCTACACAATGCAATGATACTTAATGGACCTAGTAGTAAGCTGAAACATATGATACATTGGGAGTCTGAGCTGTCCCTGGATTACAGCTTGGGGGACTGGGAGGCAAATTGGCGGAATCTTCAGAAGTGTACAGTTTCTCTTTCTTTCAGGGAAACGGCGATTAAACTTTTTACTCGCTGGTATTACACTCCGCAACGTTTGGGTCGGATTTTCCCCCATGCCTCCTCCTGCTGTTTTCGGGGTTGTCCTATCTCTGGTACGTTTCTTCATATATTTTGGGAATGTGAGAAGATTTCCCCAATTTGGCAAGAAGCCTTTGCTCTGGTTGACAGATTAGCTGGAAATCCTGTGGCTATGACACGCAACCACTGCCTTTTGTTTGAGAAGATCCCTGACACTCCTAAACCCTTGAGAGACTTGATTTACACACTGTGCATAGCAGTTTTATGGGCCATTGCCTTTAACTGGAAGTCCTCTGTGATCTCCTTTGCTCAGGTTTCGGCCAGAATGGATTGTATCATGTTGTCTGAAAAAATCTTTCATACACTCCATGATACGATTCAGATCTATGATGCTAAATGGACACCATGGTGGTTATTGCGATTCCAAGAATGATCTGTGATGTCTTTTCTTTTTATTATTTTTATTATTATTTTCTGTGTTCTGTTTTTGATCTTAAATTCCAATTGCCTTTTCTTACGTGAATTTGGTGATAGATATCTATGTTGGCAGTATTCTCTGTTGTATTGTTTTGACTACTATCAGTCTGCATCATATTATATTTGCTGTTTTTTTGATGGAAGGATATCTTCCTATTGAATACGAAATGTCATCCTCTGACTGTATTAATGATGTGTACTATTCTGTAACGCCTATTACCATGCTGTTTTTTTATGACTTTTCTCAATAAAAGCTATTCAAGTAAAAAAGAGTACGGGACTCGATAGCATATTGTGCCACAGACCTGGTGTCTTGTTGTATGTCCAAGAGGGAGTACTCAGCTCCAGAAGCTATATCTGGCTTGTCAAATACAGTCTGGATAGATGCCAGAAATTTGTCAGCATCTTGGAGTACAGAATCGTTGCATTCCAGATAAGGGGAGATCCAGGCCAGGGCAATGCCCTCTAGCACGGAAATTACAAAAGTCACTTTGGCAGACGTAGTGCTAAAAGTCGCAGGGTTGTTGCGGAAATGCAAACGGCAAACATTTAAAAAGCCTCTGCAGTCCTCAGTATCACCACCAAACTTGTCAGCCAAGCAAAGTTTTGGTGGTACAGATGAGGTGGTTTGGATCGTAGGATCTGAAGTCTGAACCGTTGCAGAGGAACCAGGCAGACAAGATTTAAGCATAGTGCAAAGTTCATCTAACTTGGCATCCAGGGAAGAAAGATGCTGTTCATGAGCTCCAATCAATTGTCTCTGACGTGTAATTGCCTTAATCTCAGCAGGGTCCACTGCCATTGTGGCCCGTTTATAATGTAAGGTACCTGTGAAAGGTAGTGTCCAAAGTGGAACTTGTATGCTGAGGATTCAGGCAAAACGTTGTCAGGCAGATTCGGTTGGCAACAGATCAGGAAAAGTAGTACACAATCGAAATGCAAAGAGTGGTCAGGCAGGCAAAGGTCATACACAAGCTGGCGGTGAAGTACAAAATCTGCAGGTTAGAGAGTAGTCGGGAATTCAGGCAGAAGTTCAATACGAAAAACAACATCACAGAGCAGTCACAACACCCAGGGAACTAATCCACATAAACAGGCGCTGAGTGATAGCATCACTTCCTATTTATGGGCTGCATAGATTGACAATTGTCCACAGCTGGCAGCAGGTGGAGCTAGTGAGTCCGAGGTAATGCTGAATACTGCAAGGACATTCCCAAAGGTCCAGATCTCCTCTGTAGCACAGCAGGTAAGGCTACGACAGTGAGACCAGGAAGATCCCGGTTCAAGTACACCCTGGTACATGACAGAGATTATTAACAGATCTTGCCATGCCTATAGTGGTGCATCCCCAAATACTTTTAGTTCTAAAATTAAACGTTCGACCATATTAACTATAAAATTGAAAATTTGATTTATTTTATACGTTTTTTTACTAAACATATCATTCATTAAGAAAAAAAATCTCATTGTAACATTGGCTTTAGGATCTTGCTGGTTCTTTTATATCATTATTTCTTATTTCCAGTAACATTGTACAATGATTTAATTATTTTTAAAATGATTTATTAAAAATAAAATAAAATGAGCATAAAAAATATAATCAACTTGAAAAGTGAGTGCCTGAGAATTAAAAAGACCTTTCAGCATAGGAATATTGGAGCTGCCATGTCTGGGCTTATTTCTTGAGATTCATCTCCCAACATCCTCATAATTTCTTCACTACTTGGTGACTCTCTGACCTAGAACAATCCATGTGTATATCATATAATGGAAAATATCACACTGACATGATGTTCTCGGTAAACGTCAAACCAAGTATTGAGACAAATCTTTAGCTTGCACTGAAAATACCTTTTAAAATGGATCCCTAATGCCTCGTACACGCGATCAGGCTTTTTCCCGGCCAAATTACATCAGAATTCCATCAGTGAAAAATAGAACATGTTCTATATCTAAACTCTGATGGAATTCATTGGAATTTCCGATGAAAAACTTAGATGGGGTTACACACGATCGGAAAATCCGATGGAAAAGGTCAGTCGGAATTTTTCCATTGGATATTCCGATAGTGTGTACGCGGCATTAGATTCTTCTAGAGGTTGCTAAAGGTTTATTGAGCAAGGAGCATTTTCTGCCTCCTTCATACGTTCAAACTCACATCAATGATCTTTTTAACTATTGATAAGGAGAGATTCTTTCCACCGTCAAGAAATCTAAGGATAATTATTTTGCCTGATCATCATACTGATGTAATGACCAGTAGAAATAATACTTCTTACGTTTGTAATTATTAGTTGGGTGTTCTGGGACCTGAAAGTTATTTAAAGGGTTCAACCATGTTAAACAGTTTGAGAAAGGATGGTCTAGACCAGGGATCTCCAAACTACGGCTCTCCAGCTGCTGTGAAACTACACTTCCCATGAGGCATTGTAAAACTCTGACATTCGTAGACACGACTAGGCATGATGGGAATTGTAGTTCCTGAACACCTGGAGGGCCATAGTTTGGAGACTCAATCTTTCTGGGTCTTTTTAAACCATTGTCACGATCCCCATCGTGTCAGGCAGACGGCCAGGCGTGGCCGTGCTCAAGGTGGCTTAGGGTGGAATTGAACCTGGGACCTCTTTGTTACCAGCCCAAACCCTTACCTCTCAGCCACTGTTGAATTAGAAATTCATCTTGCTTTCCAGCTATGGTGGTGCTGAATGGAATGTTCACCTTAGCTGGATTTCATTACCTTCCACACCTGAGATTCTTGCTACAGCTGACACAGCTTAACCAGTTAGCCAACCTATAAAGCCCTACCTCACTTAGAGAGCAGTGTCAGTTCATTTTGGTTTGATCTCCCTGTCTGTGCTAAAGCAAACTGCTTATATATTAAGCTCCTTGACTGACCCCGGCTTTTGACCCTTGGCTTTGCTTTCTGGACTGCTGTTTGCCTGAACCCTTGACCCGGCTTGGACTTCGGATACCTGTGACTTCTCCAACACCTGACCACGGCTTGTGACCCGGATTTATCTCTTGCTTTCCCTATTGCGAAAGGACGCCTGCTGTCCTGAGAACCCCTTTCACGCCACCTTGCTGTACCCGCTCTGAACCTCAGTGGACACCACAGTTCGCTCTACACCCCCTCCGGGACCACCAGCATACCAGGCTTTACTCTCCTAACCGCAAGTACCACATACTATAGTCTGTGCTTGTAGATTTGTAGTACTACCTTGTGTGTATCAGAGATACAACCCTGTTTCCCCTGAGGTAGTTGGTTATAGGGGAATAAACTACTGCAGTCTCTCAGTTGGTTATTCACTAGAGGTTGTGATGAATTAACCCCAATCTCTCTGATTACTCTGAGTGAGAAGTGGTGGTTGTATCTGAGAGACCTCTATAGTTTAAGAACCAACTGTATACTGTAGTTGCGTAGCAGGGATGTTACATAATGAACTGACCCAAAACATGGAGCCTGCAGAGTTTAATAAAATGCTCAGCTCCCTGACTCTGCAAGTCTCCAGCCTGCACCATACTATTATGGAACTTCAACAAGAAGTTCATTTACTTAAAGGGGCAGCACGCCCAGCCCCGGAACCAACATGTCCGGAACCATATGTTATAATGCCAGAGAGATTTGATGGTAGTCGTGCAGCCTTCTCATGTTTCAAAATAGATTGTGAGCTGTTGTTTGCTCTTAAACCTAGGACCTATGCCAAGGACTATGTTAAGGTTCGCGCTACCATAAACTTGCTTACAGGGAAAATTAAAACATGGGCTCATCAGTTGTTGCAGGAAAATAATCCAGTCTTGGACACCTGGAAAACTTTCATGTCTGCTCTGGACTCCCATATTTCTGGTTCTAAGAGAACCAGTGTTCCCAAGTCCACTTTCGGTTCACGTGGCCTACGGGTTCCCAGAGAGAAGAATTCCCAATACAGAGATGACACCAAGTCATACCAGTATGTGCCAAGACAGCAAATCCAGTACATGCCCAGCCATGAAGCTCCAACACCACAGAGCTTTGACGTCCCTGTGGATGCCCACAGCCCAACCCAGGATGATGAGGAACCCATGCAGATCGGAACCATCCGGTCCGCATTATCTAAGATAGAGAGAGACCGGAGGAGAGATTATGGACTCTGCTTTTACTGTGGGTTAAGCGGGCACTTTATATCTTTTTGCCCAACTCGCCCACCTCGGCCAAAGATTTTACAGGTGGCTACTATTGGGAGTCTTTTTCCTGCTCCAGTGTCCCAGATTCCGGCTCCACCAGTGTCCCAGATTCCGGCTCCACCAGTGTCCCAGATTCCGGCTCCACCAGTGTCCCAGATTCCGGCTCCACCAGTGTCCCAGATTCCGGCTCCACCAGTGTCCCAGATTCCGGCTCCAGTGTCCCAGATTCCGGCTCCAGTGTCCCAGATTCCGGCTCCAGTGTCCCAGATTCCGGCTCCAGTGTTCCCGAATCCTGTGTCTCCAGTCCCACTTCCTGTGTCTCCCGTTTCAGAGTCTCCCGTTTCAGAGTCTCCCGTTTCAGAGTCTCCCGTTTCAGAGTCTCCCGTTTCAGAGTCTCCCGTTTCAGAGTCTCCCGTTTCAGTGTCTCCAGGTCTTGTTTCACCAGTTTCAGTTTCTCCAGGTCTTGTCTCACCAGTTTCAGTGTCTCCAGGTCTTGTCTCACCAGTTTCAGTGTCTCCAGGTCTTGTCTCACCAGTGTCCCCAAATGAAGTTCTTCCACCTGAATGCACATATGCCTCAAATGGTAATATCGTCCGTAAACAGGATCTACAGATGTTTGAGCGAGCTTTACAAGCAGTAAGTGCACCCCCTACCAGAACTTCAAAAATTTCAAAGACCAAGAGGAAAAAGAAAAAATCTTCAGACCCCCTTGTTGGAACTTTGTTTCCCCATGGATTAGATGAGAACTGTCTGTATGGCATGGATGCCTATGGCAACATATCTCTCCTGACGGATGATGTGCCTGACTACTCTAGTGAAGAGGGTAGTTTGCACATTGATGACTACACTTATGAGGTAGCTCCTTCCAACGCCCGGAGGGCGTCTTTGAGGAGGGGGATATGTCACGATCCCCATCGTGTCAGGCAGACGGCCAGGCGTGGCCGTGCTCAAGGTGGCTTAGGGTGGAATTGAACCTGGGACCTCTTTGTTACCAGCCCAAACCCTTACCTCTCAGCCACTGTTGAATTAGAAATTCATCTTGCTTTCCAGCTATGGTGGTGCTGAATGGAATGTTCACCTTAGCTGGATTTCATTACCTTCCACACCTGAGATTCTTGCTACAGCTGACACAGCTTAACCAGTTAGCCAACCTATAAAGCCCTACCTCACTTAGAGAGCAGTGTCAGTTCATTTTGGTTTGATCTCCCTGTCTGTGCTAAAGCAAACTGCTTATATATTAAGCTCCTTGACTGACCCCGGCTTTTGACCCTTGGCTTTGCTTTCTGGACTGCTGTTTGCCTGAACCCTTGACCCGGCTTGGACTTCGGATACCTGTGACTTCTCCAACACCTGACCACGGCTTGTGACCCGGATTTATCTCTTGCTTTCCCTATTGCGAAAGGACGCCTGCTGTCCTGAGAACCCCTTTCACGCCACCTTGCTGTACCCGCTCTGAACCTCAGTGGACACCACAGTTCGCTCTACACCCCCTCCGGGACCACCAGCATACCAGGCTTTACTCTCCTAACCGCAAGTACCACATACTATAGTCTGTGCTTGTAGATTTGTAGTACTACCTTGTGTGTATCAGAGATACAACCCTGTTTCCCCTGAGGTAGTTGGTTATAGGGGAATAAACTACTGCAGTCTCTCAGTTGGTTATTCACTAGAGGTTGTGATGAATTAACCCCAATCTCTCTGATTACTCTGAGTGAGAAGTGGTGGTTGTATCTGAGAGACCTCTATAGTTTAAGAACCAACTGTATACTGTAGTTGCGTAGCAGGGATGTTACAACCATTTAGATGTATAAATGAAAATGCTCAGCTTGAAGGGGACCTAAGCATAAGGGTCCCCAGTGCTCTTGCAATAATGGGCAAGTATACACATCATATTTATATATTACGGCAGAGTTACCTCACACAGTTCCCTGATCTAGTGTTATAATGCCCACTATATCCCAGTTATTATATTGCCTTCTTCTCCCGGACTTTATGTCACCTGTTCATCAGGGAAGCCTAATCATTGACATGACCTCTATAATAAGCACACAAAATCTGAAAATTATTGAATAATAAAAATACTATATACTATACTATATAAAATACTATATAAAAATTTGGGGAAGTGTAATACTACATCCGAGATTATGTTATTTACTAAAATACACTTTAGTTGTGTTCATACATTGACAATGTCTGCAGAATTTAGAGAGAACTTTTCACACCCAAGACATAACTTATCGTCTCATTAGTAATTGGATTGTGAATTGATATGTTAAAGAGGAGGTAGTATACCAGGCTGAGGTGTGGCTGCCGATACTATTTTGATCACAATGGCCATGTTTATGGAAGTCAACTCCATTGTTAGGAGTGGTGGTGCCCCCAGCTGTGGCCCTCAGGGAATGCCAAATTTGTATATCTTAGTATAGGAAGAGACACAACTGCTTAAACAAATAATCTGTGCAGGAGTTGTCATAAACACAAAATAAAACAATTACATTTAAATATAAAACCCAACTATTATAATTTGAAATTATGAGATTTTCTATGACCTCTCTATGTGGTAAAATCAAGAGAGTCACAGGTCATCATAAATAGTGTTGCTCACGAATATTCGTATTGCGAATATTCGGCTCGAATATGGCATATTCGAGTATTCGCGATATATTCCGAATTTCGCGGTGAATATTCGCTATTTCGAATATTCGTATTTTTTCAATTTTTTTTTTAGAACAGATCACATCCTAGACCTTCCCATCGACGTGTAAAAGCATTGCTGGTATGATTAGAGACCTTGGGCCGAGTAGCTGCAGCGATCCTTTTATATTGCCGAAAATTCGCAATGCGATTATTCGGCAATAGCGATATCGCGCTATTATCTTCTCCGCCCTATCTGCCCCCACAGAGCGATTATTTCAGTTTCAATTTTAAAACAGATCACATCCTAGTGATCTCCTTCGACATCTAAAAGCATTGCTGTTATGATTAGAGACCTTGGTTCGAGTAGCTGAAGCGATCTTTTTATATTGCCGAATATTCGCAATGCGAATATTCGGCAATCGGAATATTGCGCGATTATTTACTCCGCCCTTTTGTATCAGAGCCAATCAGAGTTCTCCTTCCACACTCGTCATAGGCTAGCAACCAATAGGAACCTGCCTGCACGGGCATTATATAAGGTCACTCCCAGCAGCATTTCATTGCAGATTCAGAAGTTGGCTTGATAGTGTGGAGACTGTGTCTGTGTTGCTGTTATCTTGCTGGTATCTTGCTGGTATCTTGCATCTTGCTGGTATCTTGCATCATCAGCATTGTGCTTCATCCTTGCTATTTGCTACCTAGTGATTTCAGTGGATATTTTCCAGTTTATAAACTGCTTTTTTCAAAGCAATACACCCAAGAGCTTTTTTAAAAGCTAAGTTTTGTGCTGTGTTGTTCAGCTTGTGTTGCTGTAGTATCTTGCAGCTTATCTTTTGATTGCTTCTTATTGATTTAAGTGCATAATTTTCTAAGCAAAAGGCTCAAGAGCTTTTTTAAAAGCGAAGTTTTGTGTTCAGTTTAGTTTGATTTCTGTATAGTAAGTGTACATACTGTTAACTGTACATTTATTTCAGCTAGCTTACTTTAGTGTGTGTTTAGTGTCTGTGTTTAAAAAAAAAAAAAAGTTATTAGTTAGTGTTTCTTTAGTGAATTTTTTTTTTTGTAGTTGTAGTCCTTGTCAGTTAGTGTGTAAAAAAAAAAAAAAAAATTATCTTTAGTTTATAGTCATATACGTTTGTGTAAGCAGTTAGTGTTTGTGTAGTGCATTTTTTTTTCTAGTCCTTGTCTTTGGTGTACTAGTTTTATTATAGTTTAGTAGCTGTCTGTGTACGTCTTTGTCTGCGTGCTTGTCTTTTAAAAAAACACAAAAAAACATTTTACACACATTTCCCCCCCCCAAAAAAGTTTACCCCCCCACACACATCAGCAATCATGAGCGGCATCCGTGGCCGTGGCAGCAGGGGTAGGGGAGTTACTCCCAGTGCTGGGTCGCTGCCAGCACGGGGTACCTCTCGTGCCCCTACTATTGGTAGAGGATCGGGTGGAAGGGGAGTCCGCCTCATGCCTGTTTTTTTTACATCGGGCAGCCGCCCGATATTGCCATCTCAGGCTCAAGTAGTGGTGGACTACATGGGGCACAGCAGTGCCACTGAGTCATCGGTCCCGACTCCCAGTAGTTCCACCATTACACCGTTGCCTGTAGTACCCCCCCCCCAGCCCCCAAGAGTCCAGCATCTTACTGTTCGACAGCGACAGTGAGAGGGATGTCTTGGTGGAGGCCATGCATTGGGCAGAGCTCCAGCTCTGTCCTGATGCTCAGGACCTTTTTGAAGGGATGGACGAGGAGGATAGGATACCTGCTGTCAGTATCCCAGAGACATCCCTTCAAAGTGGTGCTGCTGTTTTGGTGCAGGAAACAGCAGCACCTAGTCAGACCCAGGCATGGGTGAGGGGACAGCGGAGCCAGGCTATCGGCTCCATGTCAGCTGGTTCCCTCAGACCACAACATCTCAGCCCTTGGTCTGACATCTCTGGGGGTGATGAGGAGGGTAACCCATCATGTTTGCCATCTGGCTCGTCGGCTCACTGCGTCAGTGACGACGGGGAAGGTAGGCACCCTGGGGAAACGGTGCGCCAGGTCACCACCAGGGAGACCAGCGTCAGGGTCTCCAGTGGACATGGCAGCAGGAGGTGTCAGCAGCAGCAGCAGCAGCAGCAGGCAGCTCCACCTGGGGGTACCGAGTCCCAGCAGGTGCAAGTCAGCGTCACCCCATCTGACGGGAGGGTGGCGCTGAAGTCACCTGTCTGGGCCTACTTCACCCTGGTGGCAGACAACCCTCTAGTGGCCATCTGCCGGATCTGTTCAGTCAGGGTGAAGAGAGGGAAGCATTTGGCTCGGGTGGGTACCACAGCCCTGAACCAGCACCTGAGGATAAACCACTGGCGGGTGCATGACGAGATGAAGCGTGGTGGTGGTAGCAGCGCCACCACCACAAGTGAGCAGGGTACAGCAGCCCCTGCCACAGCTTCATCTTTTCCCAGCATGTCATGCCCCCCGCTCCCTCTAGTAGTGGTACTGGTACCGGCAACCAGACCTCTACTTTGACATCACCCTCCGTGTCTGTGTCCCGCACTGCCGTCCGGCGCCAGGCGACGATTTCAGACGCCTTTGAACGCAACACTCCCTTCCCAACCGGAGACCGACGTGTGCGTTCCCTTAATGGGCTCCTGGCAAGGGTTATTGCCCAACATCTTCTGCCCTTCAACATCGTGGACAGCAACCCCTTCAGACAGATGTTGGAGCAGGCCCAACCCCAATGGCGTGTCCCCAGCCGCCATTTCTTTGCCAGGACTGGTGTCCCTGCCCTACACCAGCACATTGTGAAGAATGTAACCCTGTCGCTGGATCACGCTGTCAGCGACAGGGTGCATCTGACAATGGATGGATGGACCAGCAGGCATGGGCAGGGGCGCTACATAAGTTTCCCTCCAAGGCGCCGGGGAGGGATCGGCGGCAACAGATTTTGTGGTGCCGCCCCGGGGTGTCCAGGGGAGAACTGCTGGTCTCCGTCAAGCCTCTGTCTCCGCAGCTGCTGAGCCTCCCAGCAAGCGCCCCCGTAGCTACTCAGGTGTGGTGCATGTGCGCTGTCAGGCCGTGCTCCAGCTTGTTAGCTTAGGGGACCGGAGACACACTGGACAAGAAGTGCTGACCGCACTTCAGGCTCAGGTCCAGAAGTGGCTGACACCCCGAAGGCTCCAGGCAGGTATGGTTGTCTGTGATAACGGCAGCAACCTACTCTCCGCCCTTCAGGCTGGCAGTCTGACTCACGTGCCCTGTCTGGCACATGTCCTCAACCTAGTGGTGCAGAAGTTCATGCGCACCTATCCTGGGTTGAGTGACATTGTGCTAAGGGTGCGTAGGATTGCCAGCCACTTCAGGCGCTCCCCAACCGCTACCGCGTCCCGGTCCAAGTGGCAGCGGGTCAACAGGCTGCCCCCTCACAGGCTGATTGTGGACAGTGTGACGCGGTGGAACTCCACCCTCCAAATGCTGGAGAGGTTGTGGGAGCAGCGAAGGGCGGTGAGGCAGTACCTGCTGGAGCAACCCACTGCCGGCCCAGCACCAACACTCCCGTACATCACCTGTGTGGAGTGGGGGCAGATACACCAGGTCTGCCAGGTGTTGGGCCCTTTCGAGCAGGCGACCAAGATGGTCAGCAGGGAGCATGTCGGCCTCAATGACGTGCTCCCTATAGTGTTCGTGCTGGAGAGGACACTAGATCGCCTGCTCGAAGCTGGGGAGAGTGCCTTGGTGGAGCAGGAGGGGGCAGCACTGCTCCACCAAGACCAGGGCCAGGACGAGGAGGAGGAGGATGATGATGATGATGAGGAGGAGGTTGCTGGTGTCGTCCTGGAGTCAGGGCCTGGTCAGGAGGGAGAGCCGGTGTTGGGGGCACCGATAGTCTGGGGGTTGGGCATCTCTGAGCGTGAGCAGCAGCGCCTCAGGGATGAAGAGTCTGACCTCATTGACCTGGGCAGCAGTGAGGAGTCACAGCGGGCTGCGCTCTTCCCCATGGCTGCCCACATGCTGAGATGCCTCAGGAGGGACCCCCGGGTTAAGACCATCAAGGGCAGGGATGATTATTGGATGGCCACCCTTTTGGATCCCAGGTGCAAGGGGAAAGTGGAGCAGTTCATCCCAGCCAGCCGGAGGCAGCGCCGGATGGAGGAACTGCAGGCAGGCATTGTCAGCCGGTTGGAGCAGGCAACTCCCCGGCCTCCAGTTGTCACCCCTCATCTCACCCAGCAGGTGACTGCACCCAGCAGCAGCCGAGCAGGGGACCTAATGGAAGAGATGAGGATGTTCTTCCAATCGGATCAACCCAGTACCAGCAGCAGCAGAAGCAGTCACCACCAGCGGCTGGCCCACATGGTGGCAGATTACATGGCGTCCGCCGGTGCTTCTGAGAGTATGAATACCGACGACCCCATGGAGTACTGGGTTGCCAGATTGGACACCTGCCGCAAGCTCGCTCAGTATGCGCTGGAGCTATTGTCTTGCCCCCCTCCAGCGTACTATCTGAGCGGACATTCAGCGCGGCAGGTGGGGTGGTCACGGACAAGAGGACCCGTCTGTCCACAGACTCCGTGGACAGACTCACATTCATAAAGATGAATGAGTCCTGGATCGGCGGTGACTTTCTGGCACCCGCCGTCGGTTCAGGGCGCTGAAGGGTCCCTTGTCATGCATTCCCTGATCTATTTACAGTGCTGAAAAAAATTATTTGAACACCTGAGAAAATCAATGTAAATATTTGGTAGAGTAGGCTTTGTTTGCAATTACAGCGGTCAAACGTTTCTTGTAGTTTTTCACCAGCTTTGCACACACTGGAGGAGGGATATTTGACCCACTCCTCCACACAGATATTCTCTACATGAGTCAGGTTTCTGGGCTATCGCTGAGAAAAACGGAGTTTGAGCTCCCTCCAAAGATTCTCTATTGGGTTTAGGTCTGGAGACTGGCTAGGCCACGCCAGAACCTTGATATGCTCCTTACAGAGCCACTCCTTGGTTATCCTGGCTGTGTGCTTTGGGTCATTGTCATGTTGGAAGACCCAGCCTCGACCCATCTTCAAAGCTCTAACTGAGGGAAGGAGGTTGTTGCCCAAAATCTCGCAATACATGGCCCCGGACATCCTCTCCTTAATATAGTGCAGTAACCCTGTCCCATGTGCAGAAAAACACCCCCAAAGCATGATGCTACCACCCCCATGCTTCACAGTAGGGATGGCGTTCTTGGCATGGTACTCATCATTCTTCTTCCTCCGAACACGGTTAGTGGAATTATGACCAAAAAGTTATAGTATGGTCTCATCTGACCACATGACTTTCTCCCATCAGTCCTCTGGATCAGTGAAGACACCTATGTCACAAGTTATTTGCCACTCTATACTACTATTACCACTGCTGCTGCTGCTGTTCATGGCACCTCTTTCCCGAGTGATTTGACACTATATTGTCTACTGTTACTAATACTGCTGCTGCTCACGACACCTATGTCACTAGTTATTTGACACTATTGACTACTATGGTCACTACTGATGCTGTAAAGTCCTGCCCACGTGTTTAGATGTACTATGTCTGCAGTCTCTGACCATCTCCTATACTATGTCTGCAGTCTCTGACCATCTCCTGTACTATGTCTGCAGTCTCTGACCATCTCCTGTACTATGTCTGCAGTCTCTGACCATCTCCTGTACTATGTCTGCAGTCTCTGACCATCTCCTGTACTATGTCTGCAGTCTCTGACCATCTCCTGTACTATGTCTGCAGTCTCTGACCATCTCCTGTACTATGTCTGCAGTCTCTGACCATCTCCTGTACTATGTCTGCAGTCTCTGACCATCTCCTGTACTATGTCTGCAGTCTCTGACCATCTCCTGTACTATGTCTGCAGTCTCTGACCATCTCCTGTACTATGTCTGCAGTCTCTGACCATCTCCTGTACTATGTCTGCAGTCTCTGACCATCTCCTGTACTATGTCTGCAGTCTGTCTGCAGTCTCTGACCATCTCCTGTATTATGTCTGCAGTCTCTGATTATCTCCTGTACTATGTCTGCAGTCTCTGACCATCTCCTGTACTATGTCTGCAGTCTCTGACCATCTCCTTTATGCATCGCGGAATCAAATCGAATCGTGGACTTGATAATCAAAATTGCATCGAATCGTGAGACGGGTGAAGATGCGCAGCCCTATTTTTTGATGGAGCAGTTTTTGATGGGGCAATGGACCGAACTGGATTGACACACGGTTGGATCACATTTACATCTCTAGGGGCACCGTCTCCAGTCAGTAGTATTGGTGGAGGCAAGACCACGCCGCACAATTTACCCTGAAATTGTATCTTTTCTAGTTACATTACATTTTAATACTACTGCTGCTGCCTCCATGCTGAGTAATGCTTCATGACCTCTCTGGCACAGCGGATCCACCAACAGCCTCCGCTACAAGCTACCAGACCGGATCGTAACAGCAAGTGTAACTAAAACAATGAACTTTATGTTAAACCCCGATTTGCGGCCTTTATACTGCAACCATTATACTGCAACCATTAGCCTGTATGCAAGAGCAAATCTGCACTCTCTCTTTCTTGCTCTCTCTCTCTCTCTCTCTCTATATCTATATATATCTATTGTTGCTTTTGCTATGTTCATTTTTCAACAGTTTAGTTTGTTTTCGTCGTGACTGTGTCTGTGTACTTTAGTTTGTCCTAGTTTTGTGTTAAATAAAATAATAGTATAAAATGATTTTGCTTATTATGAAGTTAGATGTGTTGATGTTGATGTGTTAGATGTGAAGTTAGATGTGTTGAAAAACCTAAAAATCTATCTCAAAAACAAAGGAAACATTTAAAAAAAATAAAACTTTTTATTAAACAAATTACAACTCAAGGTAAGTTTTCATGCGCTTCAGCGTTTCTTCTTGTTTTGAAAAAAGTATGGCCTGTTCCTTCTCCAGCTGCTTGCTCTGCTTCTGAAGATATTCTACTTGCCTCGCATTCGCACAAATCCTCTCAGCAATTTTTCTATGAGCTGCCTGGTAAACCTTCAATTCTTTTGCAGCTGTTAGGATATAAGAAAAAACAATTTGATTTCAAAGACCCTTAACAAATACATAAAATATTTCTGTTGCTTATTAATCAATCATTATCATGTCTATACACTTGTTATGTGTCTAGCACAGACCGGGAGTGCAGAATTATTAGGAAAATGAGTAATTGGACCACATCATCCTCTTTATGCATGTTGTCTTACTCCAAGCTGTATAGGCTCGAAAGCCTACTACCAATTAGGCATATTAGGTAATGTACAACTCTGTAATGAGAAGGTGTGTGGTCTAATGACATCAACCCTCTATCAGGTGTGCATAATTATTAATCAACTTCCTTTCCTTTGGCAAAATGGGTCAAAAGAAGGACTTGACAGTCTCTGAAAAGTCAAAAATAGAGAGGTATCTAGCAGAGGGATGCAGCACTCTTAAAATTGAAAAGCTTCTGAAGCGTGATCATCGAACAATCAAGCATTTCATTCAAAATAGTCAACAGGGTCGCAAGAAGCGTGTGGAAATACCAAGGCGCAAAATAACTGCCCATGAACTGAGAAAAGTCAAGCGTGCAGCTGCCAAGATGCCACTTGCCACCAGTTTGGCCATATTTCAGAGCTGCAACATCACTGGAGTGCCCAAAAGCACAAGGTGTGCAATACTCAGAGACATGGCCAAGGTAAGAAAGGCTGAAAGACGACGACCACTGAACAAGACACACAAGCTGAAACGTCAAGAATGGGCCAAGAAATATCTCAAGAATGATTTTTCTACGGTTGTATGGACTGCTGAAATGAGAGTGAGTCTTGATGGACCAAAGGAATGGGCCAGTGGCTGGATTGGTAAAGGGCAGAGAGCTCCAGTCCGACTCAGACGCCAGCAAGGTGGAGGTGGAGTACTGGTTTGTGCTGGTATCATCAAAGATGAGCTTGTGGGGCCTTTTGGGGTTGAGGATGGAGTGAAGCTCAACTCCCAGTCCTACTGCCAGTTTCTGGAAGACCCCTTCAAGCAGTGGTACAGGAAGAAGTCTGTATCCTTCAAGAAAAACATGATTTTCATGCAGGACAATGCTCCATCACACGCGTCCAAGTACTCCACAGCGTGGCTGGCAAGAAAGGGTATAAAAGAAGAAAAACTAATGACATGGCCTCCTTGTTCACCTGATCTGAACCCCATTGAGAAGAACCTGTGGTCCATCATCAAATGTGAGATTTACAAGGAGGGAAAAGAGTACACCTCTCTGAACATTGTCTGGGAGGCTGCGGTTGCTGCTGCACGCAATGTTGATGGTGAACAGATCAAAACACTGACAGAATCCATGGATGGCAGGCTTTTGAGTGTCCTTGCAAATAAAGGTGGCTATATTGGTCACTGATTTGTTTTTGTTTTGTTTTTGAATGTCAGAAATGTATATTTGTGAATGTTGAGATGTTATATTGGTTTCACTGTTAAAAATAAATAATTGAAATGGGTATATTTTTTTTTTTTTGGTTAGGTTGCCTAATAATTCAGCACAGCAATAGTACTAACCTGCACACACAGATATCCCCCTAAAATAGCTAACACTAAAAACAAAATAAAAAACTACTTCCAAAAATATTCAGCTTTGATATTAATGAGTTTTTGAGGTTCATTGAGAACATGGTTGTTCAATAATACAATGAATCCTCAAAAATACAACTTGCCTAATAATTCTGCACTACCTGTATACTTCTATCATAAATACCATATTATGGTTCTGCAATCTGACGGGTGCGCTTTAAATGCTGTCCATTTTTACATCTACATCTTATTGTTGAAATGTTATTAATCTTTGTGCACATATTTACCTTCCTGAGCGAGGCTCACCGGAACTTGAGTTTGAACCACCTCCACCTCTCCAGCGACCAGCATATCCTCATCCTCAGGATTTTTTTGGGGGGGGGACATGCTCCACAACAGGAGCTGTGGCTGGCGAGTGGGAGGGCCCTGGCTGCTCCTCCTCATCCCTCTCCTCCTCTGCAGCATCCTCTGCAGCATCCTCCTCAGTGGCCTGGCGACTTGCGCGCTTGGTGCGCACAGCAGGTAGCGGAGCTCCTATAATAACACAATGTTCATATATTAGAAAAATATTTTCTAATGACGTATACAAATTCGGTGTACTCTGCTGTATTGTATATGAATACAAATTAATTTATATAGACAGTTAACCAATGGGAAAATGTTATATTAAAGGGTCTTGTGGGCACTACAGGGGACTGAGCGTGAGCTGGGCTGCCACCATGGTAAAATGAGCTGTTTTTGTCTCCTTTGTTTTGTTCAGACGATCTCATGTTAAAAAAAGGGCCTGATGGATCACACAGGATTACTATGAAAACCCCACGCCTAACACAGGAATTGAGTGTGAATCTATATATATACATAAAACTCAACGTGTCTGTGTATGTATGTATGTATGTATGTATGTATGTATGTACCAGCATCACGTCCAAACGGCAAAAGATATTTACATGAAACTTGGCACACAGGTTACTTATATGTCAGCCACAAACATAGGATAGGTGATTTAAGCCTTACCCTCCCCCATTTGCCATGGTCAGGGTTTTTCTTTAAAGTCCCATTCAACTCTATGGGAAATACATGTTACTTCATAACAGCTGTAGATATTTCGATAACACTCGGTCACATGTTACTTATACGTCCACTTAAAGTATAGGATCGTTAATTTATCCATTAACTACCCCCATTTGTGATGGTCGTGGTTTTTGTTTAAAGTCCCATGCAAAGCAATGGGAAATGTATGTTCCCACATAACTTCTGTGTTGCTGTCTGCTGTCCCATGTCTTTTTTCAACAGTACTATGAATACCTTGGCTGGTGGTGATATATGTTACCACAACATGGCGTCTGGGTTAACAACATCTGCCCTTACATTAATTACATATGACCTTAAATAACTGTCACCAAAGGAGCTGCGGTGGGTCAACGCGATTGCCACTGCGCTGACAAGCCATTCACCTCTGCAGCTAGGGGTTCGGATCCCGCTCTCGGCTACATGTTAATTGAGTTTGGTGGTCTCAGCCCGGCCCCCGGTGGGAGTGCTATGCGAGGTAAGCCTGCGCTTAGTACGCCCACCCCCCTCCCACAAAAACCACCACACTTACACACGTACTCGAAATTGGGTTACCATGCACGCACTCTGACCACGCGGTCTCTAAAAAGAGAGGCGAAGGACTAACGGGGCTGGTTGAGCGGGCAAATCCTCTCACTCCAGCAGGTAGGACGGGCTGTATGGGAGGACCCCCTCACACCCGCCATTGTCACCCGGGGCATAGAGAAAGGTGGCAGATTGCCTCTGGGGGAGGCCTGCCTACTCCCAACTCCTGCAGTCCGGCTCCTCTCTCGAGTACACGCACGAAATACACTTTAGAAAAAAAAAAAACATAACTGTCAGCAATAACTTACCTGGGTGATATTTAAGACGGAGACGCTTGACCCGGTTCATATGGCGCCTCTTTAGGTCGGACCATTTTTTAAGGATCGCCATGCGATCTGGTGGGCCGCCATGATGATCACTCAATTTCTCCATTATGGAGCGTACCACTTCTTTTTTTTGAGCCTGCCTCGGCAGCTGGTCATACCCTGTTTCCAGGAACGTCTGCAAGATGAAGAACAAAGTATATTATAATACTTTTGTTAAAAGCCTTATGGATATATGACGGAAATCTATGGTATTCAACATTGGGAGCATTCTCGCCTTATTAATCAATGACAGGGGTAACATGACAGATTTTATATCTTGCCATTTTGATGAATTAATTTAGAATAAATAATGGAGTTGATGTTATTTAAAAACTACAACTCTGATACACCATGTAGCTCACCGTCACCAGCTGTACAACAATTATACTTTAACTCGGAGCATGCCTGGACAGTTAATGGCTGTCCGGTAATAACGGGGAGTTGTTTTGCAACAGCTGTAGGCTCCGTTTAGCAAACAGTGCCGCATACGCGAGTAGCGCCCGCATATGAAAACGGTGTTTAAACAACACAAGTGAGGTATCGCCGCAATCGTTAGAGCGAGAGCAATAATTCTAGCCCTAGAGCTACTCTGTAGCTCAAAAAATGCAACCTGTAGAATTTTTTAAACGTCACCTATCGAGATTTTTAAGGGTGAAAGTTTGACGCCACGCGCGGGCACAATTTTTGAGCGTGACATGTTGGGTATCATTTTACTCGGCGTAACTTTATCTTTCACAAAATATAAAAAAAATTGGGCAAAATTTATTGTTGTGTTATTTTCCAATTCAAAAAAGTGATTTTTTTCCAAAAAAAGTGCGCTTGTAAGACCGCTGCGCAAATACGGTGTGACAAAAAGTATTGCAATGACTACCATTTCATTCTCTAGGGTGTTAGAAAAAAAATATATATATAATGTTTGGGGGTTTTAAGTAATTTTCTAGCAAAAAAAAATTAGCCCGGTGTCCACAACATGTTAAATTCATTATGCAAAATAGCAAGGAAAGTGCCTAAATACACATTTACCAACCAGGGTGTCTGCAGCTGTACAGGCATGCTGGGAGTTGTAGTTTTGTAACACCAGGAGACAAATTGTTTGGGAAATACTAATATCTGATCTTATATATCTGATCTTATATACTAACTTTTAAACTAGTCTAAAATGCAGTTAAAGATAATGCAAATACTTACACAGATCAGCATCTTTTCCTCACTTTGTGACAGATTGCTCCCGACCATTTTTTTCTGTTCAAATATTTTATTAAATGAAAAAATACAGAGTACACAAACAAGGATTTTCGCTTGGTTACACTTAGCGGAACATTACGAAACAGGCCATATGAGACAGGAGCAACTGTATAAGCAACGTTACAGTTAAAAAAACATGGATAACAAATATTGGCATAAAAAATTATTTCTAAAAAGAAAACTAGAGAGGGGGTAAGAGGATCAGGGTCCTCTTACCGTTAATTACAGGTATGCAAGGATAAGACTCTAAGTCAGCAGAGGATAAAATGTAGGCCATTAGCAGGCAAAACGAGAGGGGTCCGCCCAAGAGGAAATACTTATAACATTTTTAGAGAGAGTAAGAAACAAAAGGAAAAGAGGAGGAGGGAAGAAAAGAAGGGGAAAGAAAGGAAGAAAAGGAAAAAGGGAGAGGGGTAAGAAAGGAGGAAAGGTCGGGAGGATCTCACTAACCCCAGGAGGGTGCTACGGGTCAGTTAGGGATATACATACTAGTCACGATACCAAGAGGGTCAAATCAAAATCGGGAGGGAGGAAATGCTCAGCCCAAGGGGTCCAGATTTTACTATGTTGGGGCATCCTATCCCAAATGGTAGCCTCAATTTTATCATGGATCATTGCCTGGGTCACCCTATGCTTAACTTCAGCGATATGCAGATTTGGAGACTTCCAGGCCCTAGCAATAGACTGTTTGGCAGCCGTGGTCAGTTGTAGCAAAAGTCTAACCTGAGCCCTCGTGTAATCCCCCTGTACATGGTTCAAGAGAGCTAAGGAAGGATCAGGTAAGATTTCATCCTTGAGGGTGGAAGCCATTTGAAAAATTGTTATCCAGAACCGTTGTACAATGGGGCAAGACCACCACACATGTTCATGGGTACCCCTTCCTCCGCATCCCCTGAAACATACGGAAGGGTAAGAAGGTAGGAATTTAGATATCCTAGCAGGGACCACCACATAAGAACCTTATAATTAGCTTCCAAGGCAAGAACGTTCTGGGATGAAGATTTCGTACGGGCCCAAATTTCCGACCAGTCCGCCTCATCCAGGGTTAACCTGAAGATCTTTCGACCACTGTGCAGCATAAAGAGGGAGAGCAGTTGGGGAAGATGTAAGGTGATTATATAACTGAAATAATGCCCGAGGCATGTGGATCTGAGTCACAAATTTTCTCATAGAAGGACAAGGCGCGCAATGAGGAGCAGTCACCTATGATAGAGCGGACAAAGTGAGCTATATGTAGGTAGCGGAAACATTCCCTAGCGGGGAGCTTAGCTCGGGACTGTAGATCAGCAAAGGGTATAAGGGAGGGTAACAAGGTCCACTATCCTATGCAGCCCAGCCTGAAGCCAGAGACGGAAGGCCTCAGGCTCTGTAAATGCTGAATAGAAAAGCGGGTGGCCAAGAAACGAGAGGAGCGGGGTATGGGAGGATTTTAATTGGAAGCGACCACTGAGGTTATCCCAGAGTCTGAGTGAGTGACGTGTAATAGGGTTAGATATTGTGCCCCGGGCTGAGGGTGGCAGCCATAAGAGGTTAGACACCAACAACGGAAAGACATCCATCGCTTCCAGGCTAACCCATAGTGGGACCTCGGAGGAGGCATGGAACAGTGTAATTTGAGTCAGTTGGGCCGCTTGATAATACCGAGCAAAGTTAGGGAACCCCAGCCCCCCGCTAAGTTTATTTTGAATGGATCTGGAGACCCTAGGTTTAGTGGAACCCCAAACATATTTAAAAACCCGGGACTGAACAATACGGTGGAAGTATGAGGGAACAGAGACCGGAAGGACCCTATATAAGTACAAAAGCTTCGGAAGTAGGGACATTTTAACAGCCGTTATCCGGCCTAACCAGGAGACACAGAGCGGTTTCCAAGCTTCCAGTAAGGAGGATAGGTGTGATAACATAGGAAGATAATTAGATTTATATAGGGAGTTCGGGTCAGGCGTGAGTTTAATACCCAAGTACGACAAAGTAGTAGACCAAGCAAAGGGAAAGTATTCTTGTAAGTGGGCAACTTCCGCGGGAGGAAGGGACACGTTAAGAGCCCTAGATTTAGATTTATTTACTTCCAAGCCCGATACAGATGCAAATTTCTCTAGTATTCGAATAAGATTTGGGAGAGTGGTCCGGGGGGAGGTAACGAAGAGAAGTGCATCATCCGCAAATAGGCAAAGTTTGTGCGAACTAGCCCTAATGAGGGCCGCTAAGGGCTCAATCACTAAAGCAAATATTAAGGGGGATAGGGGGCACCCCTGTCTGGTACCTCTTTCAATCAGAAAGCTCTCCGAGCGGAACCCCGAATACTTAATATAGGCCTGTGGCTGATTATAAAGGGAATTCACCCATTGCAGAAAATGCGGGCCAAAGCCCCATCGAGCTAGGATATAATTTAAATAAGGCCAGGAAACCGTGTCGAAAGCCTTTCTGATATCCAGAGACAAGTGTATGGGGATTTTACGGGTCCTAGCTAGGTGCTGCAAGAGAACTACCCTACGGACATTGTCGCTGGCTTGGCGGCGGGGTATAAAACCTACCTGGTCCTTGTGTATCAGACCACCAATAATGGGGTTGAGGCGCAAGGCCAACACTTTAGCTAGTAGTTTGACGTCAAGGTTGAGTAACGAAATGGGTCTATAGTTGGACCAGAGGGAGTTATCTGTATTAGGTTTGGGGATCATGGCTATTATGGCAGTCAGAGAGTCTCAGCCGAAAGAATGTTGTTTAAGTAGGGCGTTGAAGGAGCTAGTGAGAAGCGGCGCCAAAGTACCGGCGAATTTCTAATAATAAGCGCCCGAGAGCCCATCAGGACCCGGACGCTTATTGGGTTTGAGAGTCTTGATAGCAGCCAGGACTTCTTCAGACGTGATAGGTCTCTCAAGAAGTTCACGATTAGGATCAGATAGGGTGGGTAGAGGGATATCTCGGAATAACTCGTCGGCAGAAGTAGAGGAAAAAGAGGGTTGGGCTTTATACAAAGTTTGTAATCGTTTCCGAAATTCGGATAAGACTTTTACAGGGTTACTGGTGTAAATATCTTTGTCTGTACGCAGTCTGATAGGAACATGGTTCCGGTCAGGGCGTCGAAGACGAAGTGCTAAAAAGGTATCAGGTTTGTTAGCTTTCATATAAATATTGTGGTTAGATCTGCGGATGGCCTTGTCAGCCTGTTCAGCCAGTGCTAAGTCTAGTTCTGTTTTAGATTTGTCCATCTGCAACCTACATGCTTCAGTAGGGGAGGACTGAAATTGGAGAAAGGAGTTGTGAAAGTCACGTTCCAATGTCGCCAATCTAACTTTCCTGTCACGGTTGAGCTGAGTGGAAACTGAAATGCACGTACCCCTGACAACAGGTTTGTGGGCCTCCCAAAGGAGGACAGGGGAAATGTCAGGAGAGGAATTAAATTTTACATAGTCAGTCAAGGCTAGCTGGATGTCAAAACAATACGATTGGTTGGTGAGATGTGCTTCATTCATGCACCAAGTTCGATCTTTAGATCTAGGGATCAGAGAGGAAACTGTAGTCAGTACTGCACAGTGGTCAGACCAGGAGATAGGCTGGATGGTGGAACCGAGAAGTATAGGGGAGGAGGCAACTGAGACAAAAATGTGGTCAATTCTAGAGAAGGATTTATGGGGGTATGAATAGAATGTGAAATTTTTCCTAGACGGGTTACATTCCCGCCAGGAGTCAAGCAAGGAAGCCTGTTGTAGGAGTTTCCGGAAGCGCATAGAGGGGGAGTATTGATCAGGAGCATAAGGGGTCTTGTCCATATGTGGTTGTATTACTAAGTTGGAGTCTCCGCATAAAAAAAGGGTGCCCTTACAATGAGAGCGCAAGACTTGAAACAAGTGTGAAAAAAAAGGAGTCGGATTAGTGTTCGGGCATAGTAGGAGACTAGTGTGGTTTCTACATCTTGGAGTAGACCTACAATAATGATATAGCGGCCCTCAGGATCCTTAATCTCAGAAGTCATTGTAAAGGGGAGGGAATGGTGAAGAGCTACAAGGACTCCACGGTGTTTTGTGGGGGCTGAGGCAGTGAATACCTGCGGGTACTGGGAGCTGAAAAACTTAGGGGCAGAATGAGCAGAGAAGTGCGTTTCCTGAAAAGCAACAATACCTGCTTTTAGAGTTGAAAAGGTTCGGAAAGCCTTGACTCTTTTGTGACCGACCATTTTTTTAAAGCAAAGCTGGGCACTTGGCCAACACACACTTGCTATGGCAAATGAAACTGGCAAGTGGCCAAGTTCCAGGAAGTAGTCGCGTGTTGTTCGCGCGATTGCGCATGCGCGATCGAGAAATTCGCAATATTGTTTTTAGCTAAAATAACACATATATTACTGTCGAAATTCCGCAATCAATTTCTCATTCGCATTTTGTGAAATTTCGATAAAATATATCTCGAATATTCGATTTCAGAATGAGCCAATCAGAGCGCTCCTAAAGCATGTATCGAAATTGCGCAATAAATATCGCAATCGCATTTTCGCGAAATTACAATAAAATAGCAAGAATATTCTGAGCCAATCAGAGTGCTCCTTCCGCATTTCTCGAGATTTCGCATTAGCAAAATTTCGCAATCATTTCATTTCCAAAAAATATCACGAATATTCGTATTTAGCGAATATATCTCGAATATTTGACTATATATTCGAGATATATCGCGAAATCGAATATGGCATATTCTGCTCAACACTAGTAATAATTTGTACAGGGGCTGGTATGATTAGAGACCCTGGGCCGAGTAGCTGAGGCGATCCTTTTATGTTGCCGAATATTTGCAATGCGAATATTCGTATTACGAATATTCGCAAATACTTTCTCTGCCCTTCTTTTGCATCAGAGCCAATCAGAGTTCTCCTACCGCAGTTGTCAGAGGTTAGCAACCTCCATAGCAACCAATAGGAACCTGCCTGCACGACCATTATATAAGATCACTCCCAGCAGTATTTCAGTGCAGATTCAGTGCAGGTGGCTAGAGAGAGTGGAGTGTTTCTGTGCGTTTTTCCTGTGTATTGCAATCTTAGAGCTTAGCATTGTGCTTCCTATAGTGCTTTCAGTTCTGAGTTTCCTGCTTCTAAAACCAAATGCTTTTTTCAAAGCAAAAGACCCAACAGCTTTTCTAAAAGCTCAGATTTGTGTTTTGTCCAGGTTAGTGTAGCTTAGTGTTGGATAGATTTCTGTGTAGTTCGTGTAAGTGTACATTTCTTTAAGGTAGCTTAGTTTAGTGTGTGTTTTATCTGTTTTGTGTATAAAAAATAATTAGCTTTAGTTTAGTGATATAAGTTTGTGTAAGTAGAGTTAGTGTTTAGTGCATATTAGTTTAGTAATCCAGGAAATTATCTCCGTTTTCGCATGTTCGCGGACGAGAATTTCGCAAAAAAAAATTTTTTTGATAAAAATATCACGAATATTCTTCTATATATTCGTGAAATATCGCAAAATCGAATATGGAGTATTCCGCTCAACACTAGTGGGGAGGCATAGAATGAAGGTTTTCCATTGGCTGACTTCTAATGTAGAAGGTTGTGTAAATAACCTTGGATTGTTCTTGGTCCTTTGCACAAAACAGATTTTTTTTTTTAGAGAACAGGTGGAGATTGGGTTTAATGATCCCGATGCTTTCCAAAATTAAACTTTTCTACCATATTAACCATAAAAAACAAAAAAAACAAACATCATTCTATTTTAGGATACAAATCTGTTCAACAATGCTATACCTGGGCAAATCTGGGCTCCTCCACATTTTCCTGTGTAGAAGGACCAGGGTGGACCTCAGCTGACATGGAATGAAGTATTGAGTGATGGGCGTGGTTTGGTCGTACCACATCCTGGGGACATAGATATAAGCTGCTGCTCTCCATCTCTGGGATTTCAGGACCTTCTTGCGCTCCCCATTATATGCACTACGAAGGCTACCAATTTTGGCCTTTAAATAATTAACGTCTGCCGTGGGGTACAGAGGCGTCACCAATTCCAAAAAAAGTTTCCTTCCTCTTGTTTTTATTTGAGTCATCCCTACTCTTGACTTGCCAAAGACATGCAAGCTCTCGCTCAATAAATCTGCTCCAAAATTCT
Organism: Rana kukunoris; assembly: GCA_029574335.1. Classification (NCBI taxonomy): domain Eukaryota; kingdom Metazoa; phylum Chordata; class Amphibia; order Anura; family Ranidae; genus Rana; species Rana kukunoris. Next base: position 736,855,414 of record CM056049.1, read on the forward strand.
GGTGCACTGAACTTGTCGACCATTGTGAAATCTCAGATGCCTGCAAGACAGAACACAAAAGACAGAACCATAATGTCAGGCTTAAAACTCAAAATCTGGTCACAGGGCCTCAATCCCAGCAGTATAGGTTACTAGGCACCGATGCCCCAATTTACAATTGTACCTTTGTATGTCTCCTTTTGCCAATTGTTTGTCCACTCAGATCGTTCCTACGACATTTACATCGACTACAAGTTATGGGCTTTTTTTTTAACCAGATTTTAGGATTGACCACCACAAGAGGGAATACTAAGCAGATAATACAAGGTTTCCCCCAAAAAAATATGTCCAATGGGTTTAGTTTAAAAAGTACAAATATGAAAAATCTAGCAAATTTTTTTTTCAAAAATCAAACAAAACACAAACATGTCATAATTACCTGCTCCATGAAAGGGTTTTGAAGAGCAGCCTCAATACTCTTCTCAGGACCACTCCCCCTTTGCCGAGTGGCCCCATAGCAAGCCGCTTGCTATGAGGACACTCATGTGGGCTTGCTCCTGGAGCATAGGACACACAGAATGAGGCCTAGCCCCTCCCCACTGTGGTGTATAAGCCAATGAGGAGGCAGAAACCTGGGAGAGCAGCTGATCACATACGCATCAGGCAAGGGTTAGGGAGGAGCTGCACATTGAAGGTTAAAAAAAACCTTCATACTTCGAATACATGAGGGTTAAAAACCTTCAGGCTTTACAAACATTTATATCCCATAACATTTCTAGATTAGTCTTCCGCAACCAGGGTTTCATGGACCACTAGGGCTCTTCGAGAAGTTGCTAAGGGTTCCTTGAGCAATATTTGCTGGTTAGTCCCCCCACAATATTTGCTGGTTAGTCCCCCCACAATATTTGCTGGTTAGTCCCCCCACAGAGCTATACGTAGAGTAATCGGTTTTTTCTCCATGTTGAAAAAGGGTGGTCAAGATCAGGGATCCTCACACTACGGCCCTCCAGCTGTTATTAACTACAAATGCCATGAGGCATTGTAAACCTGTGACATTCACAGACATGACTAATCATGATGGGAATTGTAGTTCCTGAACAACTGGATGGTCATAGTTTGGAGACCCATGGTCTAGATCAGTGGTCATCAACCCTGTCCTCAGGGCCCACCAACAGGCCAGGTTTGCAAGATAACTGAAATCCATCACATGTGACATTTACTGCTCAGCGATATCAGTATCCTGGTCTGCATCTCCCAAAGGCAATACATAAAACCTGGCCTGTTAGTGAGCCCCAAGGACAGGGTTGATGACCACTGGTGGCAAACACAAGGCCCATAGGCCAAATCCAGCACTCCAGGTCATTTCATGTGGCCCTCACACCTCCCTTGTCTCTGGCCCCACCTGGTCTCAGTCAGCAGCACTGAGGACAGGACTTCTCTACCAGATCCTGCCCTTCTCTGTCCAGGCCTCCTGGTAGCAGCACAAGGCAAGTGGGGGTGCACTGATGCTAGGGATAATGACAGAGGGGGGGGGTGCTTGAATTCTGATGGGGGGGGGTCCCGACACCTGATATAAGTGGGGGGGGGGGGTGTACCAACAACAGTCCCTTTGAGGACAACCATAATGCCGATGTGGCCCACAAGCAGATGGAGTTTAACAGCCCTGGTCTAGACAGTCTATAGGTCATTTTAAACCATTTATAATTATGTATGAAAATTATCAGGAAACACAAGGGTCCCTAGAGCTCTGGCATAATGTGCAAGTACAATCATGACAGGCTTGCCTCATACGGGGCCCTGCTCCAGCATTGCTATGTCTTTGCTCCACTTAGTTCCTCCATTACCATTGTCTCCCATTATTCTGGATCCAGAGCCTTCATCATTGTCTAGCCTTATATTATCCAACTTGAGCCAGCACTTACATCATGCAGAAGTTGCATGGTGAGCTGCCCTGTATGGCAGTCTGTACAATTAGAAGAAGAAGACATTTATAGTAAGGAAAGCTTGTGTGGCAGAAGAACCATTAGGAGATTCTTCTGCTATAAACACCTACCCAATAGAAATTTCTGAAAAGGCGTTTAGACTAATGGGAAACTGGAACTCCAACATAAAAAAATACAACTACCCGCAGTCGGGAGGGAACTAGGACAATTAAGAAGGCAGATTTCAGAGATCATGCGATTTAAAGCCAAGGCTAACCATACAGAGAGGCAAGAAGGTGAACTATGAGTTGGGGGATAAATGCAGTAAATTACTCGCAGGGAAACTTAAGGAAAAGAACAGGGCAATATATGGCCCACATATCAAAGGGAAAGAGGGACAACTGTTAAGAAAACCAAGAGATATAGCCTGGACATTTGGGGAATATTATTCCTCACTATACAATTTAACACCAGTTGGTGACACACAGGTGAGGGTAAAGGAGTATCTTTCAGTAGCAGGAATGCCTAGATTGCCATCCCCAGCCCAAAAATGCTTAGAAAGCCCTATCTCCATTGAGGAGGTAGGTGAAACTCTTAAAAAAGTCTGGGAAATCCCCAGGCCCAGATGGATTCCCAATAAGTTACTATAAAGAATTCTCCACGATACTAATTGGACAGATGTCAAACTTTACAATGCATTGGGCTGTACTGCGGCACTCCCCCCCGGATGCACTCCTTGCTCATATTACTGTGATCCCCAAAGAGGGGAAAGATCCGGCAGAGTGTGGCAGTTACAGGCCAATTTCATTGTTCAATGTAGATCTAAAACTCTTTTCAAAAATTATAGCGTCCAGGCTCCAAACATGGATAACACAGCTAGTAGATCTAGATGAGGTAGGGTTTGTCTCTGGAAGGGAGGCCAGGGACAACACGATTAAAATGCCGGAGAGAAAAAAAATCCCTTGCGTATTCCTGAACACCGACGCAGAAAAGGCGTTTAATAGGGTGAACTGACGTTTCTTGGAAGAAGTACCGAGACAGGTGGGTCTGGGAGAACGGATGGTCAGATGGATCATGAGTGTCTACACGAACCCACGGGCCTCAGTAAGAGTTAATGGAGTACTATCATGCCCCTTTAAGATCATGAATGGCACGAGGCAGGGATGCCCCTTATCGCCCCTGTTCGCTCTCTCACCTAGAGCCCTATTAAACAAAATCCGCCAAAACCCAGATATTCAGGGAATACAGATGGGAGAGCGGAAACACAAGGTGGCAGCGTATGCGGACGATCTGCTCTTCTCAGTGACTAATCCCCCATGTTTCACTCCCCAACTTAGTAAGAGAAATTGAGATCTATGGAATAATATCTAACTTGAAAATTAACACCAAATCTGAAGCAATGAACTTGGCGGTCTCTGGCCCTATGGGAGATGTAATAAAACAGAATTTAAGGTTTAAATGGGAGAAGGCCTTAAAATATCTGGGGACATATATTCCATCAAACATCAAGAATACTTATGCATTGAATTTCCCCCCATTATATAATGCAATACGAATACTCTTAGACAAATGGGGACATGGGCTGCATTCATGGTTTGGGAATGGAAGTATAGTGAAAATGTGTATCCTACTAAAGGTGCTGTACCTGTTCCAGGCTTTGCCAATCTCCATCCTGGCAGTCTTTTTCCGACAGGTGAATACCTTGTTCATGAAGTTTATATGGGCAGGGAAACGAGCTAGAATCAAGAGACTTGTTGAGAATGCCAAAGAGCTCAGGGGGGATGGCAGTGCCTAATATAGCAAGTAAAATACTACAGAGCAACGCACTTGACAAGGCTGGTAGATTGGTGCAAAAATGGGGAGTGCAAAATGGGGAGTGCAAACGATGGGTAGACATAGAGCAATATGCAAGTCCGATCCCACTGAATAGAGCACCATGGTGCTATGCGGTACTCCCTAGATATCTCAAGAGACACCCTATAATAGGGACTACATTACAAATTTCAGCAAAATAATGTGGAAATAAGAAACTCACCAGGTAAATCACCATTGCTACCTATAATAGGAAACCCTAATTTTACAACAGGGATGGAGAGGGGTAAAGCCGAAAAGTTGAGAGAAAGGCCTCTGTCAGGTTTCAGATTTTTTGATGTCGGGTTCGTGGCCTTCCATTGGGGATCTAATGAAGGTTGGAGGCCTATTTGAGCTTACAATGTGGCAGGCGCTTCAGGTAAGCCATTTTCTAAGATCAATGGGCCTAGCAATGGAATTCCAAAGGCAATTGACGGTACTGGAGAGATGTTGCAGTGAGGTGAAGCCACTTTCAGGAGTGGTATCCAAAATGTACAGGTTTTTGAACACGCCCTCGGAAGAATATGTGATGCCGAGTATTAGCAAATGGGAGAGAGATCTGGGGAGAACTTTCACCCCAACCCAGCATAGACAAATAACCTTTCTGCCACTTAATTCCTTGGTGTGTTCGAAAACTCAAGAAGCTAACTATAAACTTCTCACACAGTGGAGTTATACCCCAGAAAGGCTACATAAATTTGATAAAGAAGTAGCGGAAAATTGTTGGAGATGTGGCAAAGAGCAGAGAACACTTTCACATCTTTTGGTCGTGTCGAAAGGTGAGAGACAGTACTGGGAGGAGGTACGGAGAATCTCCCAAAAATGTATTGAAGATTTGATCCCAGATGACCCTGCCTTCTTCCTGCTGCATGTCTCACAGATACCAGTGCAGAAGTACAGGAAGTCGGTAGTGTGTCATCTGATCAACGCGGCAAGGGTGGGAGTTACCCTGAGGTGGAGGGACCCGAGGCCCCCGTCTGTTGCAGGCTGGCTCAATAGGACCCAGGAGGTAGGAGCAATGGAAGATCTGGTTCTTTCTGCTCATAACAGAAGGACACAGTACAAAGAAACCTGGTCAGTATGGAATCAATTTATTGGATCAGATGAAGGGAAGAGGCTTCTCGAGGAGAATTGAGAGGAGATAAGGAAATTTAGAAGAGGGAAAATGAAATGGGTAGATAAGGAGAGGGAGTTAGCATAAGAGAATAATGAAAATAGGAGTGAGAAATGTATAGATCAATAATGGATATATGGTGTACTATAAGTAATTTGTACTTTGGTTTTTATGTGTATTGTTATCAGCTATAACTTGTTGTATGCCATGTTTGATAAATTAAAAAAGTAAAAAAATAAAAATAAAAAAAAATAAAAAGAAGACTAATGGGAGAAAACAAAAATACACACGATCGGCGGGCATCGCAGCCCAATCAGTGGGAATAGTGCGAGTCTTAACAAAATCATGTACAGGTATTCAATGAGCCACCCTGCCGCAGTATATATGCAGTGGGCAGTCTGGAAGCTGTTAACCACTTAAAGGGCCAAGCTTTTTTTTTGAGATTTGGTGTTTACAAGTTTTTTTTTTGCTAGAAAACTTGGAACCCCCAAACATTTTTTTATATAAAAAAACATTTCCCCCCCCCCTCAGAATAAAACCGTGGTCTTTGCAATACTTTTCATCACACTGTATTTGTGCAGCAGTCTTAAAAGTGCACTTTTGGGAAATAAATATATCACTTTATAAAACAGTAAAAGTTAGCCCACTTTTTTTTTTAATATTGTGCAAGATAATGTTACGCCGAGTAAATGTCACGCTTCAAAGTTCCGCCCATTCGCAGGAACGGTGACAAACTTTTACAATCTCCATTAGTGTTGCTCACGAATATTCGCTACGAATATTGCATATTCGAGTATTCGCGAATAACTCGAATATTGCGGCGAATATTCATATTTTTTCAAATTTATTTTTAAAACGGATCACATCCTAGTGATCTCCATCTACGTCAAAGCATTGCTGGTATGATTAGAGAGAGAGAGAGAGACCCTGGGCCGAGTAGCTGATGCGATTATTTTATGTTGCAGAATAACTCGAATATTCGACAAACGGAATATTGCGCGATTATCTTCTCCGCCCTTCTTTTGCATCAGAGCCAATCAGAATAACTCGAATATTCAGCAAAAGGAATATTGCGCAATATTCCTTTTGCCGAATATTCAAGTTATTCTGATTGGCTCTGATGCAAAAGAAGGGCGCTTCAGAGCCAATCAGAATAACTCGAATATTCGGCAAACGGAATATTGCGCGATTATCTTCTCCGCCCTTCTTTTGCATCAGAGCCAATCAGAATAACTCGAATATTCTGCAAAAGGAATTATTGCGCGATATTCCTTTTGCCGAATATTCAAGTTATTCTGATTGGCTCTGATGCAAAATAAGGGCGGAGAAGATAATCGCGCAATAGGAATATTGCGCGATTATCTTCTCCGCCCTTCTTTTGCCCCCTTATTCTCCTTTCTTTTAAGTAGAATTAGTGTAGAGTTAGTGTTTAGTGCATATTAGTTTAGTAATACAGGAAATGATCTCCGTTTATGAGAATTTCGCAATCATTTTCGCATTAGCGAAATTGCGCAAAATTTTTTTTGGATAAAATATCACGAATATTAGATATTAGCGAATATTCTTCTATATATTCGCGCAATATCGCGAAATCGAATATGGCGTATTCCGCTCAACACTAATCTCCATAGGCAACGTTTAAAAAATAAATAAAAATATTATACAGGTTGTACGTTTCGAGTTAAAATACAAAAAACAAAATAAATCTGCGCGATCAAATGAGTGAGCAGGTACAAAAACCAGGGAACAGTGGAAAACATACAAATAGTAGCACTAAAAGAATGTATAATGGTAAAAAAAATTCAAATGAGGGGGGTGGGGGGGGGGCGGGCGTTATATATATATATATATATATAGTGGAAGAAAACTTGATTTATGTGTAAACAAAGTGAATAGTTCCAAATCAATAGTGATTCTCTCAAACGTGATAAACACTGGTGATGAACCCGCCACCAATAAAGCGGAGGCTTACCAAATTTATAGAACACAAATGTTGACCATTCGGGAGTAATTACCTCCAAACATTGAACACATTGGTGGTTTTGTCGTGTGAAGATTGAGTCCTGTCCTGATGCAGCCTTTGTACACATCCAGCTGTGTTGAACCTCTGGGCGTAGGCTCATTTGGGTTCTATAAATTTGGTAAGCCTCTGCTTTATTGGTGGCGGGTTCATCACCACTTTTTATCACGTTTTAGAGAATCACTATTGATTTGGAACTATTCATTCACTTTGTTTACACATCAATCAAGTTTTCTTCCACAAATATATATATATATATATATATATATATATATATATATATATATATATATATACATATACATACATACATACACACACACATACATATACACTTGTTTCCCCCTTTTTTTTATCTATATATCAGTCATTTGTTTTTTTTACCATTATACATTCTTTTAGCACTACCATTTGTATTTTTGAGTTACAGAGGAGGGCTAGAATTATTGCTCTCGCTCCAACAATTGTGGCAATACCTCACATGTGTGGTTTTAACACCGTTTTCATATGCAGGTGCTGCTCATGTATGCGTTCGCTTCTGTGCGCACCCGTAGGCGGCACAGATGGGCACCCATAGGCAGCACTTCACTAATTTGTGCCAGTCAGTGCCCATTTGTGGGCACCGATTGGCATCCATTGTGCTCTTTTTTTTATTGTTGCCCCCTTCCCTGGAAGTCATGGCGGTCCAGTGTGGGCATCCGAGGGGGGCTGCACTGATAAACAATCAGCGCGAACCCCCCGTCAGGAGAGCCGCTGATCGGCTCGGCTCTACCCACGTCTGTCAGATGCAAGTGAGGAAGAGCCGATCATTGTGATCAGCCGTGATTGTACATGGCTGATCATGTGGTAAAGAGCCTCTGCCAGAGGCTCCCAAGATCGGAGATGCAGGGTGTCAGACTGACACCTTCGCATCGCCGTAGACACCCACGGGCACGCGCCGGCATGTTATCCTGCTGGACGTCAATAGACGTCCAGTCAGGATAACACAAACACTTCGCCGAATGTCAATATACTAATGACCGGGCAAGAAGTGGTTAAGAGCCATGAGCGGAAGTGACGTTTTTTTTTTTTTTTTTTTTTTTTTTTTTTTTTTTTCTTTTTAAAGTGTATTTTGTGCGTGAACTCGAGAGAGAGGAGCCGGACTGCAGGAGTTGGGAGTAGGCAGACCCTCCCCCCGGAGGCAATCGCCATCCTTCTCCATGCCCCCGGTGGCAATGGCGGGTGTGAGGGGGGGCCTCCCACTCACCCCGCCCTACCTGCTCCACTTGGGAGCCCAACTGGGGCCCAACAGGACCCCATCGGGGCAGAGGGACTCCCCCTATGAGGGAGTGAGGGGGCCCAACCCACCAAGCCAGCCCCGTAGGTCCTTCGCCTCTCTTTAGGAGACCGCATGGCCAAAGTGCGTGCGTATTAAACCAATTTTGTGTGCGTGCAAGTGTGGAGGTTTTTTGTGGGGGGGGGGTGGGCGTACTAAGCACAGGCGTACCTTGCATAGCACACCCACCGGGAGCCGGGCTGAGACCACCAAACTCAATTCACATGTAGCCGAGACCGGGATCCGAACCCTTGGCTGCAGAGGTGAACGGCTTGTCAGCGCAGTGCCAATCACGTTGAGCCACCACAGCTCCTTGCGGAAGTGACGTTTTGACATCGCTCTGCCCTGCAGTGATAGACGGGTGGGGGCCATCTTTCCCTCACTCCTCTCCACACAGCAAGGGACAGGACCAGATCGCCTCCATTGCTGCCTCTGGTAAGCGCCGGAGGGCACCAGAGAGTGGTGGGAAGGGTGGCCTCCCCACCTCCGAAAAAAGTGATCTTGCGGTGGGAGAGGCCACTTATCTTTTAGTGGACCGCCCGCTAAAGAGGATACCGGGGTTATGATAACTAGCTGCTACCATAACGGTATTCCTCTTCAGAAAGCCAACGTAAAACTACGTACCTGTGAGCTAGATGCAGCATTGTGCGGTAGGCACAGAGACCAAGTTCAGCAATAGTAATACAGTGGCAAAAATAATTTGCCCACTTACAAAGACTAGAAGGGTAAGGTGACCAGATTTTTCAAATGAAAACCGAGGACATACTTTTTTTTTTTTACTAGTAATGGCGGCGATAAGCGACTTAATCCCCGTCGCCACTGCTGCACCACCTCACAGCCTGTCAAGTCTTACTCTCTGGGCCCCGGCTACTACTGGGTGGGGAGCAGAGGAAGATCACAAAGGAAAGCCAAGGAGATAAGCAGGAAGGCGGTTGGCCAGGACTTGAGCCAAGGGAGAAGAACATGTGAGCGGAGCAGAATTGGCATGCACCTGAAACTGAAGAAATATTCCCTCCGACCAGCACATGATCGGAAAGGGGCACAGATGAGGGAAAAAATAAAATACACCCCCCTAAGCTAGTAAGAGCCGGGGTGAGGGGGGGTGCAATTCAGATTTTTTATTTTGCACTGACTGTCTTTGAAATTGCCTCAGCCCCTGGTTAAATCCAATCCGGGGACAGACTTGGTCCAGGGAAAGTGTACTCAATCCGGGGACTGTCGCCTGAAACCGGGGTTGCCTGGTCACGCTAATGAAGAGTCCACACACACAGAGTTTCAGTACAGTGAGTAAAAACTATTTGATCCCCTACTAACAATAATTCCGGCTCCCACAGCTTGTGAATGATCTCAAGGCAGATGGGACCAGTCACCAAACAAACCATTGGCAACACAATACACCACCATGGATTGAAATCCTGCAAGATCCCACCTCAAGAAGGCACACGTACAGGCCCATCCAAAATGTTTGCCAACATCCATCTAAAATGATTTAGAGATGGACTGAGAGGAAGTGCTGTGGTCAGAAGAGACCAAAATGATGCTCCAACTCAACCTTTAAATTTACTCGAAACCACCATCCCTGCAGTCAAGCATAGGAGGTGGAAACATTAGGCTTTGGGGCAGTTTCTTTGCTAAAAGGTACAGGCTGACTTAGCCTCATTGAGGGGACCAAGTACGGTTTACAAAAAAAAAAAAAAGTCATGATAGGTCTTCCAGCATGACAATGACACCCCCCCCCCCCCCCAAAAAAAATAAAATAAAGTTTAGTTTTTTTCTAACTGAAGGGGGAAAGGGACTTAGGAGGATGAACACTCAGTCATTTCTCCCCCCGAAAGGACTGAGAGCCGTGTCACACACACAGCTCCCACCATGTCACGAGCAATCCCGGGCGCCCGGTGGTCAATGCGCCCACCAGGCACTCGCATCGGGTTCAGGGGTGAGAAGCGGGCGCATGCCTCTACTGGCTACAGGGCGAAGCGACGTAACAATGTTGTTTCACCGAGCCTGATTGACAGTAAAACTGTGGCGGCTGGTCGGCAAGTGGTTAACCACTTGAGACCCCGAGCCTGTTTTTCAGATTCGGTGTTTACGAGACTAAAACAGTTTTTTTTTGCTAGAAAATTACTTAAAACCCCCAAACATTATATATTTTTTCTAACACCCTAGAGAATAAAATGGCGGTCATTGCAATACTTTTTCTCACACCGTATTTGCGCAGCGGTCTTACAAGCGCACTTTTTTTTATAAAAAAGTCACTTTCTTGAATTAAAAGATAAGACAAGACAACAATAAATTTGGCCCAATTTTTTTATATATTGTGAAAGATAATGTTACGCCGAGTAAAATTATACCTAACATGTCACGCTTAAAAATTGCGCCCGCTCGTGGCATGGCGTCAAACTTTTACCCTTAAAAATTTCGATAGGCGATGTTTAAAAAATTCTACAGGTTGCATTTTTTTTTAGATACAGAGGAGGTCTAGGGCTAGAATTATTGCTCTAACAATCGTGGCGATACCTCACTTGTGTGGTTTGAACACCATTTTCATATGCGGGCGATACTCGCATATGCGTTCGCTTCTGCGCGCGAGCTCGTTGGGACGGGGCGTTTTAAAAATTTTTTTTTTGTTTTCTTATTTGTTTTAATTTATTTTTACATTTTTTACACTGAAATAAAATAAAAAAAATTGATCACTTTCATTCCCATTACAAGGAATCTAAACATCCCTTGTAATAGAAAAAAAGTATGACAGGTCCTCTTAAATATGAGATCTGGGGTCAAAAAGACGTCACATCTCATATTTAGACTTGAATGCAAAAAAAAAAAAAAAGTAAATAAAAAATATGTCTCTTTAAGACTGACGTTTTGACGTCACTTCCGCCCAGCAGAGGTATGGGGACAGCTGAGGGACATTTTTCCCTCAGTCGCATTCCCCGGACAGACAACGAGCAGACCCGATCGCCTCCGCCGCTACCGACGGCAACGGTAAGCGGCGGAGGGCGCGGGAGAGCGGCGGGAGGGGGGGGCACCCTCTCCCGCCACCGACGATCTTGCGGCGAATCCGCCGCGGAGACCGCCATTACCGTGTACAGATCCGCCCCATGAAGAAATGGATATCTCGGATGTGGCAGCAGCTGCTGCCGTTACCGAGATATCCATCTTTAAAAAAAATGACGTATTTTGACGATGGGGCGGATCTGAAGTGGTTAAAGGCCAAGTTCTCCCCCCCCCCCCTAAAATCCAGCTACCCTATGTACCAATATACTAGTAATCTGTTGCACAAAAATAAAGGTTATTTTTGGGTTTGAAGATCATTTCAAAAACTTCCTGGCAGACAGAAGGACAGACCAACCAGAATGCATTCCAAATTCCCTGGGGACACATGCAGCCCATGAGACATCCCTAATGTAGTGCAGGTGCCTGCCTGGATTGGATTGATTCGATCATCACTTGCCTGACGAAGAGGTCCTATGCAGCCTCGAAACGTTGCAACTCCTGTGATGTTTTCTGTGCATTGAAACTTTCTTTGGACGTTATATACGATCCGTGGTGTGCTGGCAAATATGTTCTTACAGTTGATTGTTCCAGCACCCATCTTTGTACTTTTGAGCCGTTTCCCCAGGAAGGTGTACGATTGGAGGATTTACTGGATTGGAGGCGTGTCCTTCCATTATATAGTTTTGGCAAAAATCTAAAAAGAAGATTGTACAGCACAGCAAGATTGTATCGCGTCACACAAAAGCCATTTTCTACGTTTAGCGCAGCTCACTGAAATTAAACAGGCCTCCCTACATGTGTAAGTCTCCATGCACACTGGACGCTTACATTCACATGTAAAGAGAAAAATGGTACATTTTGTAAAAACCTGAAGATGCTTTGTACCTGGCTATGCCATTCAACTCCAGTGGATTTTCTCCAAGCAGGAGTTGCAATTTCCTTTAATGAGGAACCCAATTCATACAAGTCATTTGGCAAAGGGGTTGACATACATGTACATACCTATTAATACTAAACAGGGCAGTTTAAACCTGGCTGACAACATTGCTTTTGATTTCGGTACAGCACAGGAAATATTGTCAGCTCAAAAACGTAATTTAGGAGCACACTGGATATCTGGCAGGATCAGCAGGTATTTTTCCATATGAAGAAAAAAAATTCAAGAGCCCCACCCAGTGCACAGGAGGAGCAACTATGTATATATTGGGACATAACATGAGCTAATTAACTAATCATTTACCCAGACTAGGCGACTCAGATATGACATTTCAGGGTAGACTTTCCGTCTCCTCGCTTACCTGCTATACAATACACATTATCATAAGTGTAAACACGGGACATCTTCACACAATGGCATGGTCAATTAGCACAGAGAACAGACAGATGGCTGGAGGTGATGGCATTATCATCTAACAGTATGTGTCCCAACATTTTGAATGAGTCACTCTTACAATGAACCTGTTGAGTTCAGAATCAAACAGTAAATAGTTCTTTACAGATATCCTGGAATATATTGTGGATAATAATCCCATTTCAAGTAGTCCGAGATATTCCTTAGTCAGCCTATTCCCTTAGTGGACATTGGATGATTTTAGACATAAGAGGGTCCGGGGATGTCCCAGGTGAGCCGGTCACATATGTACAAGTTACTTCCCCCATGTACCAGGCAGGGGTCCTGCGCGTCACCTGGGGATATATTTTTAGAGCGAAATAGAGAGGAAAAGGAGGCAGCTATGCATTGAAAGGGAACATGTTGCTCCACGTATCAAAGCAAAAATCACTCATGGATATTGCAGTACAAAAAGTAATGACTTGGTGCAGAACTGCTAGTGTGACCTGACCATAAGACATTGAATAGTGAATTGAGAAAGCCATATACCTGAGAAAGTTGGCCATATGTGATCTTCTTTCTGATGCATCATCGCTTATGAATTAGTGTTCCATTCAAGGTCTACCTCCACACCAAAATGTAACGAAAATTCAAATATGATAAGTGCCTCTTCCATGTTTTCCTTCTGTGGCTCTGGAGTCATCTGAGACAGATCCAGAGGAGTCTGGTCAAAAGGTAGGTCAAGGATGTGATGCAAACACTACCCTATGAGGTGTTCAGGTCGGAAGTCACAGATTCCTCAGATTGTACAGAACTGCTTTTCATGGGATTCTCGTCCTGTGGCTGCATCTGGAGAATCTTCCTTCCAGCTTTCACTCACATATTTCAGGATTTATGTAGCTTTACATCTTTTCATATAGTCAATGGCCAAAAGATCGATAAACATCCTTTGTATACAAATTGTATTCTACCAAACTAAGAGAAATTCAGAATCAGTTGAATACGTATGGACATAACTTTTAATCATCATTAAGACAAAGTGATGGAATGTCCATGGACGGACACAGCTCCCTTAAATCTTGACAAGTGGGTTATGTTCCCTGTTTACAGGAGGGGACTAGGCAGAAACATGTTTTGTTAATGTAACATGTATTTAATTATCCGAGTTGAACAGCCCCCGCCCAGGGGGCAGTCCCTCCAGACATAACCCTCCTCACTGTAGCATGCAGCCTCAGTTCGTAACAAGCAGTACAAACCTAAAAAGAAGGGGTGGGTGCCGTGTCCGTCCATGGACTCCGAGAAAAGGATTTTACGGAGAGTACAAAAAAAAAAATCCTATTTTCTCTATTGTCCATGGACGGACACAGCTCCTTAAAATCTTGACAAGTGGGACGTTCTCAAGCAGTGTAAAAAAAAATGAGGGGTGGGAAATATATCAGTAAAACCAATTTTAACTTCACCCCAAAACAAGCAGAGCTCCTCAACGGAGGAGGTGCAACTTTAAACAGCCGCCGGTAAAAAATAGCGGCCGGAAAAAGTATCAGAAGATGCACTCACAGCAAATATGTAAATTCTGGAAAAAATGTGAACGGACGACCAAGTTGCTGCCTCACACACCTGTGAGACTGATGCATTATGTCAGAAAAGGAAGCACCAATTGCCCTGGTTGAAAGTGCCGTGACCAGAAAGGGGGGCCCTCCCCTTAAGAGCATAGGCCTGCAAGACAGCCTGCCTGATCCACAAAGAAATGGTTGTCGACAAGACCGCCAGGCCCTTTTGTGGACCAGACAATGACACAAAAGACAGTCAGAACTCCAAAACTGAGCCGTAGCAGGCTGGTACACCTGCAAAGAGTGTACCATGCCTAAAGTATGAAAGGAAACCTCCATAGGATGAGCCAGCTGAGGACAGAAGGATGAAGACTAATGTCCTTATTCCGGCGAAAGGCCAAAACCACCCTCGGAAGAAGGGAAGGTCGCAGATGCACCACCACCTAATCCTATGGAGGGTCAAGCATGGCGGCTTGCAAAACAAGACTGCCAACTCAGAAACCCCTCTAACCGAGGTAAAGGCCACAAAAGGGGCCACCTTCTGAGATAGCGTCAAGTGAAAATCTGAGGTTTCCCAAAAGGAACGTTCCTGAAGAACCAAGGTTTCCCAAAAGGAACGTTCCTGAAGAACCAAGGTTTCCCAAAAGGAACGTTCCTGAAGAACCAAGGTTTCCCAAAAGGAACGTTCCTGAAGAACCGAGGTTTCCCAAAAGGAACGTTCCTGAAGAACCGAGGTTTCCCAAAAGGAACGTTCCTGAAGAACCGAGGTTTCCCAAAAGGAACGTTCCTGAAGAACCGAGGTTTCCCAAAAGGAACGTTCCTGAAGAACCGAGGTTTCCCAAAAGGAACGTTCCTGAAGAACCGAGGTTTCCCAAAAGGAACGTTCCTGAAGAACCGAGGTTTCCCAAAAGGAACGTTCCTGAAGAACCGAGGTTTCCCAAAAGGAACGTTCCTGAAGAACCGAGGTTTCCCAAAAGGAACGTTCCTGAAGAACCGAGGTTTCCCAAAAGGAACGTTCCTGAAGAACCGAGGTTTCCCAAAAGGAACGTTCCTGAAGAACCGAGGTTTCCCAAAAGGAACGTTCCTGAAGAACCGAGGTTTCCCAAAAGGAACGTTCCTGAAGAACCAAGGTTTCCCAAAAGGAACGTTCCTGAAGAACCAAGGTTTCCCAAAAGGAACGTTCCTGAAGAACCAAGGTTTCCCAAAAGGAACGTTCCTGAAGAACCAAGGTTTCCCAAAAGGAACGTTCCTGAAGAACCAAGGTTTCCCAAAAGGAACGTTCCTGAAGAACCAAGGTTTCCCAAAAGGAACGTTCCTGAAGAACCAAGGTTTCCCAAAAGGAACGTTCCTGAAGAACCAAGGTTTCCCAAAAGGAACGTTCCTGAAGAACCAAGGTTTCCCAAAAGGAACGTTCCTGAAGAACCAAGGTTTCCCAAAAGGAACGTTCCTGAAGAACCAAGGTTTCCCAAAAGGAACGTTCCTGAAGAACCAAGGTTTCCCAAAAGGAACGTTCCTGAAGAACCAAGGTTTCCCAAAAGGAACGTTCCTGAAGAACCAAGGTTTCCCAAAAGGAACGTTCCTGAAGAACCAAGGTTTCCCAAAAGGAACGTTCCTGAAGAACCAAGGTTTCCCAAAAGGAACGTTCCTGAAGAACCAAGGTTTCCCAAAAGGAACGTTCCTGAAGAACCAAGGTTTCCCAAAAGGAACGTTCCTGAAGAACCAAGGTTTCCCAAAAGGAACGTTCCTGAAGAACCAAGGTTTCCCAAAAGGAACGTTCCTGAAGAACCAAGGTTTCCCAAAAGGAACGTTCCTGAAGAACCAAGGTTTCCCAAAAGGAACGTTCCTGAAGAACCAAGGTTTCCCAAAAGGAACGTTCCTGAAGAACCAAGGTTTCCCAAAAGGAACGTTCCTGAAGAACCAAGGTTTCCCAAAAGGAACGTTCCTGAAGAACCAAGGTTTCCCAAAAGGAACGTTCCTGAAGAACCAAGGTTTCCCAAAAGGAACGTTCCTGAAGAACCAAGGTTTCCCAAAAGGAACGTTCCTGAAGAACCAAGGTTTCCCAAAAGGAACGTTCCTGAAGAACCAAGGTTTCCCAAAAGGAACGTTCCTGAAGAACCAAGGTTTCCCAAAAGGAACGTTCCTGAAGAACCAAGGTTTCCCAAAAGGAACGTTCCTGAAGAACCAAGGTTTCCCAAAAGGAACGTTCCTGAAGAACCAAGGTTTCCCAAAAGGAACGTTCCTGAAGAACCAAGGTTTCCCAAAAGGAACGTTCCTGAAGAACCAAGGTTTCCCAAAAGGAACGTTCCTGAAGAACCAAGGTTTCCCAAAAGGAACGTTCCTGAAGAACCAAGGTTTCCCAAAAGGAACGTTCCTGAAGAACCAAGGTTTCCCAAAAGGAACGTTCCTGAAGAACCAAGGTTTCCCAAAAGGAACGTTCCTGAAGAACCAAGGTTTCCCAAAAGGAACGTTCCTGAAGAACCAAGGTTTCCCAAAAGGAACGTTCCTGAAGAACCAAGGTTTCCCAAAGGAACGTTCCTTCCCCCCCGCACACAAAAAAGGGACCCACCAGGGAACGAGCTGCAAAAAGGCCACTGAAAAAAACACAGCCAAGGCTGAAATCTGCCCCCAAATGGTGCATTAAACAATTTTTAGATGCACTTCAAGCTGTAAAAACAGCAGGACCCTGGACACCAAATACGTCCATGGACATCACTCCATTCCTTCGCACCAAGAGATGTAGGCCTGCCAGGTGCAATAGTAGATCCTCTGGAAGAAGACTACCGTGCCCTCATTGTCGAGATGACCAAGTCGGACAGACTCCGGTCACTTAAAGTCTGGCTTCCAATAGCCATGTTGAGCAAGTCAGTGACTGTACAAGAGGAAGTATGGGACCTTCCGCCCTGGCAACCGCCAGGGTACCTCCATTACCAGGCTCCCGATATCGGCGTATCAAGGATGCAGAGGTCAATCTGGAGCAATTAGAATCATAAGAATCTCCTCAGCCTCCACTCTGGAGCAGCCAAGGAAGCAACTACAATGGCGGAATGGCAAAAAGTCGCCGATACAGACCCTACAGGGCCACCAGCATGACTTCCGCGTCTGTACCAGATCACTAGACCTGGCCACTAACTTAAGACACCCTTTCAGTGGAGACGAGCAGCTAGGAGATCCATGCCCTGTGAGGCTCACCTCCTGCAAGGGATTCGAAAAAAACACTCCAAGCACAAAGACCAGTCACCCTTGTCCAGCATCTGGTGACTCCAGTAGTCCGCCTGCCGGTATTCCTGATGGTAGACCAAAGTCACATCCTTGGCGTTGTCCGGCTCAAAGCAGATGGGAAGACCTTGCAACCTCCTCGACCACGAGGCGAAGCATAGCCTGATCGCCTAAAATAGTAGGACAATGAACGGTAGACAGGCACTAGCCAGGCCCCTGGGTAGCTACCGAGACCAGACGAGAGCAGGCGCATTCAGGGAGGTGTGGCCGTAGGTCCACGCAAGTCCAGCAACTCAGGGCCGACTGGACCCCCCAGGATCACAACCTGTGAGGCTGGCATCGGTCATAAACAGAAGGAAGAAACAACTTACCGGACCAATGAGTCGGGGGGGGGGGGTGGGATCTCCGTCACCAACTCGGAGAGACTGACTAGGTGGTGCACCGCAATCTGATTTCAAAGACAAGAGATTTTTACCACCTGGACAGCATTTCCCCTGGAAAACCCAAGTGGGCATACAGTACCGCCTCGAAGGAGGCTAGCCAAAGGCCCTGGACCAGCAGGTGCCCGGAGAGAAGACCGATTGTAGGATACCAACACCTTCACTGCAGACTGAAGAGTCTGCAATTTATCCAGGGGAAGAAGGACCTTCGCCACGAGGAATCCGGATCAACCCTAGATTCTTCAACACTAGCATGCCCAGGATTTGAACCCTGGGCCATACACATGGAGGGCAAGCGTGCTGCCACCGAGCTACACCTTTTGGCCTAAACGTTCAACACCCACCCGAATCTTCACAGGGTCTGAATGGGAATAACACATGCACCAGGTCTGAGACAGAAGCTGCTCTCAGAAGAAAGTTGTCCAAGTAGCCAACGAGCCTTGCTGTCCCAAGTTAGGGTAAGTGCGATGTCCCAGCTGAAAACACATGGTGCCGATGCCAGATCAAAAGGGAGGGCCACAGGCTGACAGAGACCCTCTCATCACGAAGCACAGAGAAAAAAAAAAAAAAAACACTGACATACGCAAAAAACGGGATATGCATGTATGCGACCCTGATGTCCAAGGACGCCAGGACGTCCCCCGGATGGACCGCAGCTACCACCGAATGAATGGATTCCATGTGGAACTACCCGACATTCACAAAAAGGTATTTAGGGCCCGAGTCCCACAGAAAACCCCAAAACTCTCATCCTGCAGGAAAGGCAAAATTACCCCGCAGCTTAGCAAGTCCCACACTGCCCAAGGCAGACCGACGTGCCAGGAGAGGAAGACACAAGGAAATAACTTTTGTTCTGTGGACAGGAGGAAACCCTGTCTAGTACTCCGAAGAGACCACCTCCCAGACACAGGGAAGGAAGTTTCACCGAATTGTGAACCCGCAAGTTGCCCCTCACACCTAGAGACAGGGAGAAAAGGCTACATACATCAGGATTTGGGTGACACACCCAGGGACGGATTAGTCCCCCAGCTGGGCCTTTGACGGCCTGGGAGGGATGCCCCTAAATAACACACACACACACACAGGAGTGTGGGCGCACATTACACTGCCGTAGCTCAAACGCCATACGCCATGTCAACACAGCGCAGAGAGGCAAGCATTGCATTCAGCAAGCTAGTGCTTCCAACGCTGCGTCGCGTAGGTTTCGAGGGTGCAGGTGGAAGTGGGCGTGACCCCATGCAAATGATGGTCCGAGCATGGTGCAGTGTTTTACACCCGCTTATCACAAACTGCGCATGCGCCGTGATGTGGACGCATGCACAGCACCCTTATGCGCCTGCTCACAACCACGCCGACACAACTGCCTAAACTACGCCGATCACCACGTACACCGTGAACTTAATGTACGCCCAGCCAGACACACGTCCAACGCACAATACGCCGGCTTGTGTTCCCTGGTGAAAACCTTTGCATGTCTGATGCCGGGTTGCACCTTATCTATGGGGAATAACTTTACGCCGGACGTACAACTTACGCGCCGCATTTCCCTCATTTGCATGCCTAATCAATAGGAGCAGCAACATGCGTTCAGCCCATATTTGCACCCACGCTACATTTGCACTTAAGTCGGTGTAACATGATTTACGTCGGTGTAAGTGCTTTGTGAATCTGGGCCATAGTGTGTATGTATATTATGTAGGTGTATGCACACATGCCTTTGGAGGACACAGGAGTGCCCGGAGGAAACCCACGCAGACACAGGGAGCGACAATGCAAGCTCCAGGCAGATTGGCGTCAGAGTCCAGATTCAAACCAATGACTCTCTTTCTGCCAAGTAATGGAGTTAACCACTACACCACAGTGTGCATAAAACCATTCTGAAACAGAAGCCCTGGATAACAAGGGCGCAGCATTCAATGAAGCATCACAGACCTATACGAGGCCCTGGACCAGCTGGTCCGCTTGTCTAATAACTTCAGGAGAGAGCCTGTGCTCCTCCACTGTCTGGTGCAAAATGCTCACTCCATGAGTTGTATACAGCACTAGGGGTCAGGACTACTCCCAAGATGGCCACCGAGCATTCAGTACGCGGCCACAGAAAAATGGGCGACCGCAAAGTAAGCTGCGCCATAGCGCGGCTATGACAACATGGCCGCCAATGTGAGTTTTCAATGTGATTGAAAAACCTCCCAAAAAATAGCGCCAGCGCTGTCTGAGACCCCAGAGTAGTGGCCACAATAGGCCGCAAGTCACGGGTCAGTACTTCGGATCTTCTACCAGTCAGATCCATACATACAAGCAGAGGTTCCTGCAATAGGCAGAGTGGTCATCTATACATGACACCCAGAGGGTCCAACACCGGAGAAGAAGCCCACCTTTTGAAAAGGCTCTCCTCAAAGGGGCACTGAACCGCCCAGCAGCAAGGGACTACAAAAGCCCTCAGCGGCTTTTCTTATTCCGCCTCTTAGAAATCATCAAAGGGCACAGAAGGAAAAAAACCTACACAGAGTGGTCTGATTTGTGTGATCCAAAAAAGACAGAGCCCTTGACGGAAACCCAGCTGCACTATCCAGCTTAAGAGGGTCCCTTGCAGCAGTGAGAAGCGCACCCATAAATGCCTTATCCTGCTTTTTTATGGCTCCATAACCGATCATTCCCCAGGGGATAACGGGGGAAGCGGCACTCTTACCTCTTGTCCACAGTCCACCCCCACCTTGGCACAAACGTGTCCAGGACCAACAATGAAACCTCTGTGGGAATCCCAGGAGACTAACCTCAGGAGGAGACTACCCAGCACTGCCGACCGCTCTCAGCACACGGTGGGAGAGGAAAAGAACCGCGAGATAACTTTGCGGCATCTGCAGGGACCTGTGTGCCAAATGGCGACAAAATGCCACGTTTAAACAGGAAAAGCCTCTTAGGGCTTTTTAACAGTGAAAAACCCCTCACAGGAAAGTCCCATACAAAAAAAAAAACACATAGGCCAGATAACAGTCCCCTCAGGAAGTCCCCCTGACAGTGGCAATGTTAGCAATGCAGCAAGGGAAAAAGGAGCAGGGAAGGGAGAAGAGGACCCCTGAACCCCAGCCGTACCAACCCACCGAAGCGGGAGGAACTGTACCTACCTGTCCGAGAGAGGACTCGCTGACGCATTCCTGACAGAACTACAACCGCAATGGAGGTAGCTGTCGGCCCGGACCACTGTGAGTGAGACAACACCACAGCCCAGTCATAAGTGGACCTCGGAGCAAAGCTCACCGGCCACCCCAGGAGTCATGGGGTATGGCGTGGCAGACCCAGCTGCTTTGCAAAGGTGAGTCCACGCTTGCTGGTCGGACTGAGTAGACTACAAGGATCTATATTTTCTAGCCTCTCTCAGCCGACAGTTGAAAGAAGAATCAAGAAGATGTAAAATAAAATATTCTCCCCAGGGCGCTGGGCCCAAAGGGAGCCATATGTCCTTCTCCTTGCTAGGCAGAACGAAACTGAGGCTGCATGCTACAGGGAGGAGGGCTATGTCTGGAGGGACCAACCTCTGTTAATGCAACATGCATTTAATTATCTAACATGTTTCTGCCTAGTCCTCTCTTGTAAACAGGGAACATAACCTACTTGTCAAGATTTAAGGAGACGTGTCCGTCCATGGACGATGAGAGAAATTGCATTTTTTTTTTCAAAAAGTGTCACTTTGTTTATAGCGCTAAATAAAAATACAGGAGGTGATTAACCACTTAAGACCCGGACCAAAATGCAGGTAAAGGACCTTGCCCCTTTTTGCGATTCGGCACTGCGTCTTTTTAACTGACAATTGCGCGGTCGTGCGACGTGGCTCCCAAACAAAATCGACAGTCTTTTTTTCCCCCACAAATAGAGCTTTCTTTTGGTGGTATTTGATCACAAAAATAGGAGCGACAATTTTAATAAAAAATAAAAAAATCCAATATTTTGCTATAATAAATATCCCCCAAAGATATATAAAAAAATTATTTTTTCCTCAGTTTAGGCCGATTACGTATTCTACATATTTTTGGTAAAAAAAATAAAATAGCAATAAGCGTTTATCGGTTGGTTTTCACACAATTTATAGCATTCACAAAATAGGGGATAGTTTTATTGCATTTTTATAAAAAAAAAAATTTTACTACTAATAGCGGCGATCAGCGATGTTTTTTCGTGACTGCGACATTCTGGCGGACACTTCGGACAATTTTGACACATTTTTGGGACAATTGTCATTTTCACAGCAAAAAATGCATTTAAATTGCATTGTTTACTGTGGAAAGGACAGTTGCAGTTTGGGAGTTAACCACAAGGGGCGCTGTGACTGAGTGTTCCCTGTGTGTGTGTTTACAACTGTAGGGGGGTGTGGCTGTAGGTGTGACGTCATCGATCGCGTCCCCCTATAACAGGGATGACGCGATTGATGCTGCGGCCACAGTGAAGCATGGGGAAGCCGTGTTTACACACGGCTCTCCCCGTTCAGCTCCAGGGACGGATCGCCGCACTCCAGCGGCGATTGGGTCCGTGAGTCCCGCGGTCCCGGAGTTTTGGACCGGGTCACGGGAGCGCGCCCGTGACCCACGGCTGGGTACTAAAACCAACGTATATATACGTTGATGTGCCCAGCCTTGCCATTCTGCCGACTTATATGTGCAGTAGGCGGTCCTTAAAGGGGTAGTTCCCCCAAAAACCTTTTTTTTAACATTTATTCAGGCTCGTTATGTCAAGGGGAATCAGGTTTTTTTTTTTTAGAAATGAAGCAGTACTTACCGTTTTAGAGATGCATCGTCTCCGACGCTTCCGGGTATGGGCTCCGACTATAGGCGTGCCTATTTGATTGACAGGCTTCCGAGGTCGCATACATCGCGTCACGATTTTCCGAAAGTAGCCGAACGACGGTGCGCAGGCGCAGTATAGAGCCGCACCGTCGCTCGGCTTCTTTCTGCTACTCGTGACGCGATGTATGCGACCGTCGGAAGCCTGTCAATCAAATAGGCATGCCCAGACCAGACGATCATACCCGGAAGCGACGGAGACGATGCATCTGTAAAACGGTAAGTATTGCTTTGTTTCTAATAAAAAAACACCCGATTCCCCTTGACATAACGAGCCTCAATTAATGTTAACCACTTCCCGCCCGGCCAATAGCCGATTTACGGCAGGGAAGTGGTTATGAAATCGTGACTAGACGTTCTCAAACGTCTAGCACGATTTCATGCCGTACGCGCCCGTGCGGGCGCGCAGCGATCGGTGATGCGGGGTGGTGTCAGTCAGACACCCTGCACCTCCGATCTCGGTAACGAGTCTCCGGCGGAGCCTCGTTACCACGTGATCAGCCGTGTCCAATCACGGCTGATCACGATGTAAACAGGAAGAGCCGCCGACGGCTCTTCCTCACTCGCGTCTGACAGACGCATGTAGAGGAGAGCCGATCAGCGGCTCTCCTGACAGGGGGGGTTCGCGCTGATTGTTTATCAGCGCAGCCCCCCCTCGGATCGCCACACTAGACCACCAGGGTAATAAAAAAAAATACAAAAAAAAAATACAAATAAAATGACAAAAAAAAAAAAAAAAAGACAAAAAAAAAAAAGACAAAAAAAAAAAAGGGGGGCAGTAAAAAAAAATGATGCCAATCAGTGCCCACACATGGGCACTGATTGGCAACATTGATCCATCAGTGCCACCCCTCAGTGATCATCAGTGCCACCCCAGTGTCTGTCAGTGCCACCCCACAGTGCCAATCCATGCCCAGTGCCCACCTATCAGTGCCCACCTGTGCCACCTATCAGTGCCCACCTGTGCCACCTATCAGTGCCCACCTGTGCCACCTATCAGTGCCCACCTGTGCCACCTATCAGTGCCCACCTGTGCCACCTATCAGTGCCCACCTGTGCCGCCTATGAGTGCCCAGTGCTGCCTATGAGTGCCCATCAGTGCCGCCCATGAGTGCCCATCAGTGCCGCCCATGAGTGCCCATCAGTGCCCAATACCAGCGCCGCCTATCAGTGCCCATCAGTGCTACCTAATCGGTGCCCATCAGTGCCACCTCATCGGTGCCCATCAGTGCCACCATATCAGTGCCCATAATTGAAAGAGAAAACATACTCATTTACAAAAAAATTAACAGAAAAAAATAAAAACTTTATTTTTTTTTCAAAATCTTCGCTCTATTTTTAGTTGTTGCACAAAAAAAAAAAAACGCAGAGGTGATCAAATACCACCAAAAGAAAGCTCTATTTGTGGGGAAAAAAGGACGCCAATTTTGTTTGGGTGCAGTGTAGCATGACCGCGCAATTGTCATTCAAATTGCGACAGTGCTGAAAGCTGAAAATTGGCTTGGGCGGGAAGGTGCGTAAGTGCCTGGTATGGAAGTGGTTAAAAAAAGGTTTTTGGGGGGAATTACCCCTTTAAGTGGTTAAATACCACGAAAAAAATAGCTAAATTTGTGAAAAATAAATATAAAACAAATTTTGTTTGAAGTGATGAAAGAGGAACCAGACAAAACTGGGGGAAAATAACCCCCCCCCCCTCAGCTGGACCCCCTCCTGTCTTGCCCCCCCCCCCCACAGTGTCAGAATACCGGAGGGTGGTGAGGGCGTTGACCTTTAAACCCCTTTCACACTGGAGGTGTTTTTTCAGGCACTTTAGTGCTACAAATTGCACCAAAAAAAAAAAAAGCCTCAGCTACAATCCCAGTGTGAAAGCCCGAGTGCTTTCACACAAGGGCGCCGCACTGGCAGGGCATCAGGAAAAGTCCTGCCAGCAGCTTCTTTGCATCGAAATGAGCTGAACCGCCGGAAAAGCCCTGCTTTTAACCCTTTTTCGGCTTCTGGCGGGGGCTAAAAGCATGCTGCTAGCAACCTGAAAAAAGGGTCAGTAAAGCGCCGCTAATAGTGGCATTTTACCACCGACACCCAGGCACTTTCAGTGTGAAAGCAGCCTTACAGATCTACCCTGAGGTCCTTAGTCCCCTAAAACACTTTGGCCCTATTCCATCATCTGTACTCTTGAGGTAGCAACCCACGCCCACAACAGGGTTTGGGTCACAGAGTTGAAGAACGGGGAGGGGAGTGTGTGTAAACAAACCTTCCCCGTCATAGGGAACGTCACCTTTAAGACACGGCATTGGCCGCCGCCGAGCTCCGTGGGTGTGATCGTGGGTCCAGCAGACTTTATGTCCACAATCATCTCACGGTGAGGAAGAACAGGGAAATGCTGACGTTAAGCATTTCCCCGTTCTGCCTAGTGACAGGACACCGATCACCGCTTCCGATTACAGGAAGCTGTGATCAGTGTCGTGTCACACACAGCCCATCCACCCTACAGCTAGAAGCACTCCCTAGGACACACTTAGCCCCTTCAGCCCTCCCCTTCCGGTTAACCCCTTCACTGCCAGTGTCATTTACACAGTTATCAGTGCATTTTTATAGCACCGATCGCTGTTTAAATGGTCCCAAAATAGCGCCAAAAGCGTCCACTATGTCACAGTCACGATAAATAAGCCATCACTAGTAAAAAAATAAAAATAGTAAAAATACCATAAATTCCCCCCCCCCCCCCCCCATTTTGTAGTCGCTATAACTTTTGTGCAAACCAAAATATGTAGACAAATACGTAAACTGAGAAAAAAAAAAAAATTATAGTAAAACTTTTTTTTCAAAATTGTCGCCATTTTTGTTTATAGTGTAGAAATTAAAACCGCAGAGGTGATAATATAACATCAAAAGAAATCTCTATTTGTGGGTAGGGCTGGTCAAACTCCCCCCCCCAAAAAAAAATCAAATAATTGCAGGTTTATGATCCAGCCGCGCCGGTGCCGAGGAGCTGCGGGCAGGAGTTTTTAGGCGAGCCCGCAGCTTCAGCCTAGTCCACAGCGTCCGGCTTCACGGACTAGGCCGAAGCCTCGCCTAAAAACTCCTGCCCGCAGGGGGGTTAATACCACATCGCTAGCAGCCGAATCCCGCGGCAATTCCGATGGTAAAGCGGCGCTAAACTGCCACCGCACCTCCCTCTCTAGTGTGAAAGGGGCCTTAAAGCGACGCAGTGGCAAATCGCAAAAAGTGCTCTGGTCTTTGGCCAGCCAAACGGTCCGGGGCTGAAGCGCTTAGTAATGAACATGCATGAAGAGTGGGAAGGAGGGTGGGGGAGGGAACACAGGATACCTGAGGGGTTCCGTTAACCACTTAAGGACCGCTGCATGTACATTTACGTCGGCAGAATGGCACATCAACGTATATATACACGTTGGTGCCTTGGGGGGGTTCGGGGGACCCCCCCCCCCCGTACATGCGGCGGTCCGGTTACCTGGCCGAGAGATCCAGCATGAGGGGGCGGCTATTCGTTTTTGTCCGCCCCCTCCGGATCGCTCTCAGCCAATCCGCGTGCTCCCCCTGCGTGTCATTTCCTCCTCCTGTGTAAACACAGGAAGGAGGAAGTGATGTGATCGCTCCCTCCGCGTTTTTTTCGACCACCGATGAGGAGAGATCACATCGCACAGTAAGTGTACACAACAGCACACTGACACACTGACACACAGGAACATTTAACCCCCCCGATCGCCCCCTGTCAGTGTCACTGAATGCAGTGATTATATGTATGATTACTGTATTTAGTGTCAGTGTGACAGGCAGTTAGTGTTAGGTCCTGGGTAGCCCCCGTACCCCCCCTAATAAAGTTTTAACCCCCTGATCACCGCCCTAGTTAACCCTTTCACTCCCTATTGCCAGCATCACTAAGCGATCATTTTTCTGATCGCTGTATTAGTGTCGCTGTTCCCGATAGGTAGCTATTTTTTTTTTTATTGCGATTTTTTTTTTTTTTACTAAAGACATGTGGCTAAATAAATTTTGGCCTAAATGTTTGACAAAAATTTTGTTTATTTGATTTTTCTTATAACAAAAAGTAAAAAATATTGATTTTTTTTTTCAAAAATGTCGCTATTTTTGTATATAGCGCAAAAAATTAAAAATAAATCATAGAGGCGATCAAATACCACCAAAAGAAAGCTCTATTTGTGGGAAGAAAAGGACGCACATTTTGTTTAGGAGCCACGTCGCGCAATTGTCTGTTAAAGCGACGCAGTGCCGAATCGCAAAAAGAGGCAAGGTCATTTGGCAGCATTTTGGTCCGGGTCTTAAGTGGTTAATACACAGTCTCTGGTCTCATACCCGGTCCTCCCACCAATATCAATCCTTCTGTCACAGAACTCTGCTGGGTGGAATACATCCCATAAATGGAGGTCCCTGTGTAGTCTCAGTGTTGGGATACGAGGCAGGAGAGGAGTGGGAAGGTTCATGAGGTGATTCCTCAGCTCAGTCACTCACCATCCCTGTGGAAGGACAACTGCAGCTTTGTTTCCCCAAACGACCAGCAGCACTTCACCTCAGGGACACCTCCCCCGACAGGAGATCCCTCAGCACTTCACCTCAGGGACACCTCCCCCGACAGGAGATCCCTCAGCACTTCACCTCAGGGACACCTCCCCCGACAGGAGATCCCTCAGCACTTCACCTCAGGGACACCTCCCCCGACAGGAGATCCCTCAGCACTTCACCTCAGGGACACCTCCCCTGACAGGAGATCCCTCAGCACTTCACCTCAGGGACACCTCCCCCGACAGGAGATCCCTCAGCACTTCACCTCAGGGACACCTCCCCCGACAGGAGATCCCTCAGCACTTCACCTCAGGGACACCTCCCCCGACAGAAGATCCCTCAGCACTTCACCTCAGGGACACCTCCCCTGACAGGAGATCCCTCAGCACTCCATACCTCTGAGGCCTAGATCAGTGGATCACACAGACATCCTCTCAGGGGAAATATCTGGAGGGAAAGAGCAGGAAGTGACTCAGATACTTAATAGTTCTCCCAGCATGCACAGCACGCTCCCCAGGCCTGCTGATTGGCCAGGTGTTAAATATCTGTGCAGTGATTTCTCTCACACACCCTGCTGGAGACCCTCACACAGCATGTGACTGACAATAATCACTGGACACTCAGGCTTCCACACTGCAGACAATGGAGCAGCTGTTTTTAAAGCTATAGCGCCCCCCAATGTGAAAGAGGTCTTAAATAGTGTTGCTCACGAATATTCGCATTGCGAATATTCGTAACGAATATTGCATATTTGAATATTCGCGAATAAATCGAATATATCGTGGTGAATATTCGCTATTGCGAATATTCGTATTTTTTCAAATTTATTTTTAAAACAGATCACATCCTAGTGATCTCCATCGACATCTAAAAGCATTGCTGGTATGATTAGAGAGAGACCCTGGGCCGAGTAGCTGAGGCGATCCTTTTATGTTGCCAAAAATTCGCAATGCCAATATTCGTATTACGAATATTCGCGAATACTTTCTCTGCCCTTCTGTGTTGTGTATAAAAAAAAAAATTAGCTTTAGTTTAGTCATATAAGTTTGTGTAAGTAGAGTCAGTGCATATTAGTTTAGTAATCCAGGAAATGATCTCCGTGTGTGCATGTGCGGCCACACGCACACCTACACGCACTTCCGGGCTAGCCAGCGAATTGTTTATGGAACGCACGCCGTTCCCATGCTGGTGAGACTAGCAATCGGACATCTTTAGTGCCGTGTACCCGCAGTGCCTATATCTTTTTAGGACATAGGCTGCTGCTAACTTGCTTTTACACATTTTATTTCTTTTTTTGTCATTCTGACTGCGGACTGTGCTGGAATCTCGTCTCAGCTTGGTGTCATTTTTATTTTTTATTTTATATATTTTTTTTGTATTTTTGCACTTGTGCCCATGTCAATGCTTGGCAGTGCCAATAAAATCTTTTTTATACCTTCAACGTACCACGCTAGGGAAGCCTTTCTTTTTTGCTTTGGAGGAACTTACTGAACCCTATACCACTAACCACTTCTACCAAGGACACACAACAGGAATCCAGGTGATCCATCAGGGATCCAGGGAAAAGAGTCACGACACGGTGAAGCACCCGTTTGATTGACGCGCATTCTACCCCAGCAGGGGTGATTGCCTCTGGTGAGTGGGGACCCATAAGGGGGAGCACCGGACCCACTGCGATATTCACTTGATGCACTGCTTATCACCTAGACACATAGGTGCACCTTGACTGTCACACCACTTATATTCACCTGCTTTATGATCTATGGACTATTAGGCATGTGCATTTCGTTTCGTTCCGAATCGAAATTCGGACGAATTTTCCATTATTCGGACATTCGGATGCATACGAATTCCCGAATTGCTATATTAGCGAAAAATTTCGACCGTTTTCGAAATTCGTTTGTTTTCGACCGAATTTCGAAAAAAAAAAAAATGGTCGAAATCGATTTTTTTTTTTCGAAATTCGTTTGTTTTCGACCGAATTTCGAAAAAAAAAAAAAATGGTCGAAATCGATTTTTTTTTTTCGAATTCCGAATCGAATACCCGCGGACTAAATTAGATCGGAATTCGAAAAAAAAAAATATATATATATTTTCGGATTTAATTCGAAAAAAATTCTATTCGAAAAGAGACTATTTGTTTTCTAATCTGGTTGAAATATTTTCGATTTCGACCGTTTTTTTCGAAATTCGGTCGAAAACGAACGAATTCCGAAAACGAATTCAACACATGTAACGAACCTAACTTAACGAAATTTATTAAATGACGAATCGAAACGAAACAAATTTTTCACTTTTGCACATGCCTATGGACTATTTAATATGAATTAATTTGTTGCATTATTTGATCACGATGTTCTGATGCACTTATTTAGATTTGTAAACAAGTTTTGCCAATTGTATTGTGGTTCAGTCACTGTAAGAAAATATTTACTCATAGGGCCAGATTCAGGTAGATGAGAGCATCTTTGCTCCAGAGTAACGCTTCTCATTTACGTTACTCTGACGACCCTTTCAGCGCAAGTACTGTTATTCACATAGCAGTTGCGCGTAAACTTGCGCCAGAGTAACGATAATGCGCTGGCGTAACCCGACGCAAGGGGAAGTGGGTGTGATCATATGTAAATGATGGGCGGAGCCCAGCGCAGAGGCTTACGTTCAGCGCATCAACCACGGAGCATGCGCAGTGAGTGAGGCTCCACTCGCCCCGTTTGTGCGCATGCTCACAACTTCCGTCGGCACCACTTCACAGGAAACGTCAGCGCAATGCCTTCCGTTGGGCGTTTAAATGCGCCCGTAGAAGCGCCATTCCGGCACTAAAGTATATCCTGCTCCCCCTCCCCGCAGTGATGTTACTTTTGTTCTGAGATGGCTGCTCCCGTTCCCCGCAAACACACAGGAGAAAGCTGAACTTTAATGGCCAGGAGCTGTCAGCCGTCATCTCGGCTAATAAAGACCTATGATGTCTTCCTCCATGGCTGTAAAATTTGACAGACAAGCATGGACAGAGGTGTTGTCCTGCAAGTGGGGGTGCTCAGCTAGCTCTTATCGTCGGTAACGCTGCTGCTGTAGCTGCTCTCCTGCTGACCTGAGGCCATCTGGAGTAAAGATAAAGCAGCCTTTTGTAGAAATAACTTTGCGCCGGACGGACCAGATACGCGCGGCGCATGTAGCCGGCGTATGGTGCTAATCCGTTCGTGAATTGGGAAAAATCCCTCATTTGCATATTTGCAGGGGAAATCAATAGGCGCGACTGATGCGCCAAGCGAAATTAAGCGCTGACGATACTCTGGCGTCGGAACGTTCCGCCGGTCGCAAATGGCCCGTTATTGGGCGCATCTAGTTTGGTGGGTACGGGCACATAGAAACGACAGCGCATCTTCACAGTTACGCGGCGCATATCGAAATACTCCAGCGCAAGTGTTGCTGAATCTGGCCCATAGATTGAATCTGGCCCATAGATTATTTCTACATCGGTGACACCAACACCACTGGTGGCACATAGAGGTACTACCACTCTTGTTTACACAAACTCAAAAAATATTTTTGAGTATTCACTGCCACATTTTTATTTACTTATCCATTGTATTTTGCATTATTTACATTGCTATAGGGAATGTTGTCCCACTAGAGCCTACCCACCAACCTATTGGTCCGCTTTTGGTTCAGCTAACAACATATTAGTGACAGCGCCACCACCCCCACCACCTCTTTACTTAAACACTAAAGGCAAACTTTTTTATTTTTAAAGAACACGTTATACTTACCATGTTTAATCAGAGTATAGTGCGCAACCCAAGCCTAGAAGGGAAGTTTAAGGAAACACTTACCGTATTTATCGGCGTATATACCGCGCACTTTTTTGCCCTGAAAATCAGGGCAAAATCATGGGTGCGCAGTATATGCCGATACCCGCTTTCCTGCGCCGATTTTGAATACTGCGCCGGCATATACCGAGCGCAGTACACTCGCGTATAGTCTGGCAGGCTCGGCTCCTCTCGCGCTCACGTCCAGGACGTGAGCGCGAGAGGAGCCGAGCCTGCCCGACTATACGCGAGTGTACTGCGCTCGGTATATGCCGGAACAGTATTCAAAATCGGCGCGGGAAAGTGAGGATCGAGCGGGGAGGACGGCACAGAAGGACGCCAGACCCGACAAAGAGGACACCCGAAGCCGCCGATGGACGCCGCTCAAGACACCAAAACTAAGTATAAAGATCTTTTTTTCCACAGGAATGGGGGCCGAATTAGGGGTGTGCGCTATACCCCGATAAATACGGTACATTCTAAATGCCCCTCATCGGTCTCTTGCCCGGCGTCCATCAGCGGCCTTGGTGGCGTCCTCCCCGCTTCTCTCGGTTTAGAGCGCGCTGTCTGAGCGCCGCCGACATAGACCGAGCCAAGTGTACCCGAGTGTACTGCGCACTCGGCTAGGCTCAGCCATGCTCGGCTCCTCTCGCATTAAAAGGCTAGATACGCACAGATCGGCGTTTAACGATTCCCCCTGATTTTTAGGGAAATAAAGTGTGCGTTATACGCCAATAAACATGGTACCTCCACTGTGAAGCTCGTTTTGCACCGAGTGTCCCCTAGTCCTGCCTTCTGGGGTCCCTCGGCGTCTGTCTCGGCTCCTCCTTGAAAAAGCTTTCCACCTGGTGAAAAGCTTTTGCTAGCGCGCTCCCGCGATACAGCGGTGGGCATAGCCGCCGTCTGTATCACTCAGCCCTGCCCCCCGGCACACCGCATCATCTGCTGTGATTGACAGCAGCGCCAGTCAATGGCTGGGAACCAGAGGAGGATCACGTGGACACGCGCGGGGCTTTCAAAGGGGTCAGGTAAGTAAAACGGGGGTTCAAGGGGGCTCGGTACCGTCGGATGTTTTTTCACCTTAATGCTTAGGATGGATTAAGGTGAAAACAACATTTACCTTTAGAGTGCACAGCCAGCACACAACTTCGCTGACTAAATACTGCACTAACAAATCACAATACACAGCACCAAGAATTCAGGAAATCACTGATTTATAACTAGACTTTGGACAAAGGTGCAGGGGCGTAGCTAGATCATTTGGCACCCGGGGCGGATCCTATATCTGGCCACCCCCCCCCCCCCCACGGTAAAATGTAAAAACACCCCACTGCGTCCCCTGTATCCTTCAATATCTCTTTGTCACTACTGTGTACCCCTCTCCACAACTGCACCTCTGGGCCCCTTTACAATACACAGCACCCCGCACCTCTGGGCCCCTTTACATTACACTGCACCTCTGGACAGTGCAGACCCCTCCCTGCAATACAGACCCCGCTACAGTGCAGACCCAACAACAATACAGAACCCCCCCCCCCTACAGTTCAGACCCCCCTACAATTCAGACCCAACAATACAGAACCCCCCTACAGTGCAGACCCAACTTCAATACACAACCCCCCCCCCCTACAGTTCAGACCCCCCTACAATTCAGACCCAACAACTATACAGAACACCCCCCCACAATACAGAACCCCCCCCCCTTTACAATAGTGCAGACAGACACCCCCCCTTGCCTTCAGTCCCGTAATGCTGATGTAATGATCAGCACGCCGCGTGTCACACAGAGCACTTGTACGGAGGAGGGGGGAGGTGGCCGCAGCTTCACGCTGCTCGGCTGTGTGACTGTCAGACTCAGACAGTCACACAGCCGATAGTTTCAGAGCCGCGACGCTGCGCTGCCACAGAGAAGGGGATCATTGCGGCCGGCCCGGGTATCACTCGGGTACGGCTCGCTCGCATGCACCCCCCCCCCCAATAGCCAGGCTGTGTGTTACCTTACCTAGTATGCCGCTGCGCTGGCGCTGCCATACTTTCACAGCGCCATGCTTTAGTCGCGGAGGGAGTGCGTCTGCCTGACACACCCCCAGTGTGTGGCACCCGGTGCGGCCCGCCCCCTGCTTAGTCCTCCGCTGCAAAGGTGCACTTAGACAGAACCAACAATACAAAACACATTTCTCAGCAAACTTACCAGAAACGCAAACTGGCCAAATAAATGTTTTCTCTTTACCACATCTATAACCACACATTGCTACCTTCCCACGATATCCGTGCAGCACCAACTGTAGTCTATGAGGTCCTCCATGTTAGATATATGTGATAATAGATCAATGGAGGACAGGTGTGTCTGGAGGTAGCCTATCCCTTCTTAAAAAAAGGTACAGACACACTAGAAGACCAGCAAAGCACAATAGCAGCTGAAGGGGTCTCTCTCTCTCAAAAACTATCCCCTATTTTGTAAACGCCATCAATGATTTAAAAAAAATAGGTAGAAGAATACGTATCGGCCTAAACTGAGGAAAAAAATAAAAGTTTATATATTTTTGGGGGATATTATAGCAAAAAATATTGTTTCAAAACTGTGGCTCTATTTTTGTTTATAGCGCAACAAATAAAAACCGCAGAGGTGATCAAATACCACCAAAAGAAAGCTCCATTTGTGGGAAAAAAAATAAAAAAAAATAAAACACCAATTTTGTTTGGGAGCCACGTCGCACGACCACGCAATTTTCAGTTAAAGCAACGCAGTGCCGAATCGCAAAAACTGCCCGGGTCCTTTAGATGCCTTAACCACTTCCATACCGGGGGGCACTTACGCACCTTCCCGCCCAAGCCAATTTTCAGCTTTCAGCACTGTCGCATATTGAATGACAATTGCGCAGTCATGCTACACTGTACCCAAACAAAATTGGCATCCTTTTTCCCCCCACAAATAGAGCTTTATTTTGGTGGTATTTGATCACCTCTGCGGTTTTTATTTTTTGCACAACAACTAATAAAAGACTGAAAATTTAGAAAAAAAAATAAAAAAATTTAATTTTTTTCTGTTAACTTTTTTGTAAATAAGTATGTTTTCTCTTTCAATTATGGGCACTTATATAGCGGCACTGATGAGGTAGTACTGATGGGCACTGATGAGGTGGCACCGATGGGCACTCATAGGCGGCACTGATGGGCACTCATAGGCGGCACTGATGGGTGGCACAGATGGGCACTGATAGGTGGGCACTGGGCATGGATTGGCACGGAGGGGTGGCACTGAAGAACACTGGGGTGGCACTGATGTATATGTTGCCAGTCAGTGCCCATGTGTGGGCACTGACTGGCATCTTTCTTTTACCTGTATTTTTTTTTTTACGTTTTTTTTGTTGCCCTGCCAGTGTGGACATCCATGGTGGTCTAGTGTGGGCATACGAGGGGGGGCTGCGCTGATAAACAATCAGCGCAAACCTCACCTGTCAGGAGAGCCGCCGATCGGCTCTCCTGTACTCGTGTCTATCAGACGGAGTGAGGAAGAGCCATCGACGGCTCTTCCTGTTTACATCGTGATCGGCCGTGATTGAACACGGCTGATCACGTGGTAGCGAGCCTCCGCCGGAGACTCGTTACCGAGATCGGTGATGCAGGGTGTCAGACTGACACCCCGCATCAGCAATCGGCGCGCGCGTAATGGCCGGAACGTACAGTTAAGGGTGGCAAGTTGCTTTCTAGCAGGAGATGATGTTGCCAAAATCACTTGTAACATGTGTGCTGCCGTTGGTACTCTCCTCTCCCCCCCCCCCTCATACCTCTCTCTGCTGGCTCTGTCTTCAGGACTCCGTCCTCCCCCGGGCCACCGAGTCTGTCTCCGGTCTCTGCCGCCAATGTACACAGTGAGAGGGGTGAGCTGCCGCCAATGTACACAGTGCTAGGACTCCTGTTTTGGAGGTGACAGGGTCAGTAAAGAGAATTGGTCACCTCCAATTGCTATCACACAGGGAATTGTTTTCTCCTGTGTGATAATTTTATTGCTAAGTGAATTTTTTTTTTAATTAAAAATATATATAAAAAATAAGAAATTATAATTAAATTAATAAAATAAAAAATGTTATTAAAAAGTAAAGAATAAGAAAAATAATAAGAAAATTATACAAAAAGAAAAGAAAAAAAATTAAACGACAAGCTAAAAAAACTAAACAATATTTGAACTAACCATGCCGCCCCCGCTATCTGGTTGTCATTCTCTGTTGATTTGGGGGGAGGGTGGTTCGGTTGGTGGGGAAGGGGTACATTGCGGAACCTGGCCTTGGGGCGGCAGGGAGAGCAAATCCGACCCCGATTCCGACAATTGTTCGATGGAATATACAGACGGTCGGACTATCCGACAAAACACATCCATCGGATAGGTGTACGGGCCTTAAGGTTCATACTTTCTTACCTTCATGTAGACAGTAGGCAGCACTCGATGAGGCTCCATAATGGGCACCATGCACTCAGTTATGCAGCACATAATACCATATTCCTTCATAGATTCTTCAGAGGCATTTCCAAGGCAGATGGACACATCCAAACCAGAACACCTCTCAGAGGCATTGAGGGCCCACATGTCCCACAACATCTGCCTGGCTTCAATGGAGAATTGCCACCACTTTGCTGGTGCCGAGCTTAGATCCTCTTTCATTTGCCACCACAGAAAGTCCAGATTCATGTGGTCGTGAACCCCTGCTTCTTTCCAGGGGAAGGACCCGGTTATAGCCATGTACACCAAAGACCCAGACGTCAATGCTCGGGTGCAGCAGCAACTGTTCCCCTTGTTTGTAGGCTGCACAGTTCTGGAGTGGAGTACGGTATAAACCAGGGCATAAAGGGTGCTTGAGTTCCCTGGAGCATCGCCAGTCCAAAATCTGCCACTGTCACTTTATGCCAGTTTACATTCAATGTCCATCAAAGAATATTATCCAACTTGATGTCCTGATGGATCTTTCCTCTGCTGTGCATAAAGTCCAAAGTACCGCGATCTGTGGAACACAACTCTTCATTCAAACCGAGCTGTAGGAAAAAGAAAAAAAAAAAAAAAAAAAATTGAGAAGCAGGGCCCCCCCCTCCTTTACAAAAGAAAGAAAATAAAAATATATATAAAAAAGGGGGTTAGCCATCCAGGGCCCCGGGAACTCTGGGCCCTTTAATAAAAAAAATATATAAACTAAAAACATTTATAAAAAAAAGGGGGGTTCGCCACATGGGGCCCTCTGAGCCCTTTTACCCCTTAACGCCCGCCTATGTACGTCCACAGAATGGCACGTACAGGCAGATGGGCGTATATATACGTCCCTGCCTTCTAGCGGGTCGGGGGTCCGGTCGGGACCCCCTCCGTGGCGGGCGGCTTACCTGCGGGAGCGATCCGTCTTCAGGGGGCAGCTGGTCGTTTCTGTCCGCCCCCTCGTGATCGCTCCCAGCCAATCCCGTCATGTTACTTCCTCTGCCTGTAAAATGTAAACACTGGCAGAGGAAGTGATGCAGCTCTCATCTCGGCGGTATTTTCAAACCGCCGAGACGAGAGAAGAGTCACAGTAAGTCGCACCAACACTACACTGACACCAGTACACATAGGCACATTAACCCCTTCCGATCACCCCCCCACCCCTCTGTCACACTGTCACTGTATGCAGTGCTCATATATTTTCTGATCACTGCATTTAGTGCCAGTGTGACAGTCAGTGTTAGGTCCAGGGTAGCCCCCTACCCCCCCTAAGTTTTTAACCCCTTGATCACCGCCCTAGTTAACCCTTTCACCCCCTATTGTCAGCGTCACTAATCGATCATTTTTCTGATCGCTGTATTAGTGTCGCTGTTGCGGCTAGGCAGCTAATTTTTTTTTTATTGCGATTTTTTTTTTTACTAAAGACATGTGGCTGAATACATTTTGGCCTAAATGTTTGACTAAAATTTTGTTTATTCAATTTTTTTTATAACAAAAAGTAAAAAAAAAAAATGATTTTTTTTTCAAAAATGTCGCTCTGTTTTGTGATAGATCAAATACCATCAAAAGAAAGCTCCATGGGAAGAAAAGGACGCAAATTTTGTTTGGGAGCCACGTCGCACGACCGCGCAATTGTCTGTTAAAGCAACGCAGTGACGAATTGTAAAAACGCCTCTGGGCATTTAGCAGCATATTGGTCCGGGCTTAAGTGGTTAATATATAATTATTAATATATATAAAAAAAAGGGGGGGGTTGCCACCTGGGGGCCCTGGGCAATATATATATATATATATATATATATATATATAAATTGTTTATAAAAAAAAAAAAGGGGGGGGGGGTGTCATCTGGGGATCTCCAGACCCCTAAAAATAATTGGCCCTTTAATAAAAATATTTTTTTTTAATAAAAAAAAAAAAAAAGAAGGTTTGCCATCTGGGGCCCTCCGGAAAAAAAATTAAACCTTTAATAAAAAGTAAATATTAAAAAAATATATTTTTTTTTATAAAAAAAAAAATCTTTCTGCTAGTAATGGCCAACTTTCCTTCCAAACTCACATTTCCAATCCCCATTCATGTAGCCCTAGGATCTGCCCCACCCTCCCACCGTCTCCACTCATAATAAATGAGTAGCTCCTGTGTGTTGGCCAATGAGAATCTCCCATCAATTAGGAAATTCAATCCTCTCCTCACATTTATACCAAACCTCTAATTTTTATTCAGTGACTCTCCTTTACATGGAGCGAAATGCTCATTGGTGGCGGCGGCCCCACAGAACGGTAAGCAAGGCCACAATGGATGTCATTAACCACTTCAGCCCCGGACCATTTTGCTGGTCAATGACCCGGCCACTTTTTACGATTTGGCACTGCGTCGATTTAACTGACAATTGCGTGGTCGAGCGACGTGGCTCCCAAACAAAATTGGCGTCCTTTTCCCCCCCCCCCCCCCCGCAAATAGAGCTTTCTTTTGGTGGTATTTGATCACCTCTGCATTTTGTGTGAAAGGGTCCATTGAGATGCATGGAGAGCGTTTTATGAGTTTTTTAATAGCTGTAAAAATGCTTCAGTGTGAAAGGGGTCTAAACAAAAATAGAGCGTAAATTTTGAAGAAAAATTTTTTTTTTTTTACTTTTTGCTATAATAAATATCCACATAAAATATATATATATATATATATTATTTTTTTCAGTTTAGGCCGATACGTATTCTTCTACATATTTTTCGTAAAAGAAAATGAATCGCATAAAACATTTATTGATTGGTTTGCGCAAGTATAGCGTTTACAAAATAGGGGATAGTTTTATGGCATTTTTATTAAAGGGGTGTTCCAGCCTTTTTTTTTTATGTTTAAAAGTCAGCAGCTACAAAAAGCGTAGCTTCTGGTTTTTAATAAAAAAGACACTCGCCTGCTCCAGGGTTCCAGCGACGCGCTCGCAGGGGCTCCGCTCCTCCTCCCCTCCCCAGCCGGCGTCTTCATTCCAAGTGTGGGCACCCGGCCGTGACAGCTTTCGGGTTCATGGCTGGGCACCCACTGCGCATGCGCGAGCGGCACTGCGCAGTGGGTTCGCCTGGGTCCTGTGACGTGTCCCAGGCGATCGCCTACAGGGAGGGGCTGCAGTAATGCGATTAAGCTATCGCCTTACCAGCCTCTCGGAGGAAGTGAGACAGGAAGTCCCACTCCTCCTAAAGCCCCCCCCCCCAAAAAAAAAATTACATGCCAAATGTTGCATGTAAGGGGGTGAGGAGTGGGTTAAGCGGAAGTTCCAATTTTGGGTGGAACTCTGCTTTAATATTTTTGATTTTTTTTACTAGTAATGGCGGCGATCAGCGTCTTTTTTTTTTGTGACTGCGACATTATGGCGGACACATTTGACACATTTTTGGGACCATTGTCATTTTTATAGCGATCGGTGCTATAAAAATGCACTGATTACTTTAAGGTTACATGCACACTGAAGCTGATAAACTGCAGTTGATTGGCGTTTTGGGCTTTTTTTTTGGTTAAAACACCCCATAAACTGAACTCTATGCTAGCCTATGTGCCCATCCACACCTGGGCGTTTTTTTTAGTGTTAATGAGCTTTGGAGTTTATTGTCTTTTTTTTTCTGAACGCACAAAATTTGCTTTCAAAGTGCAGTTTTTCGGCGGTGAAAACGCCAAAAAATGCAAAACGCTCAAAAACGCAGGCACCATCATTTTTTTTGCGTTTTTTTTGTCCATTGAAATAAAAAAAGTGAAAAAACGCTACACTGAAAAACGCTATTGCAAAAACGCTAAAAAATGTTGAAAGGCTCCCTGCAAAGCTACTGGCGTTTTTTTTATAGCTTTTTTTTTTAGGTTCGGTGTGCATGGAGCCTAAAAATGTCACTGGCAGGGAAGGGGTTAACACTAGGGGGCGAGGAAGGGGTTAAGTATGTTCCCTGGGTGTGTTATAACTGAAGGGGAGGGGTGGGACCGACTAGGGGAAATGACAGATCGCTGTTCGTACATTGTATGAACAGACGATCAGTCATTTCTCCCCCTGACGGGACCGGGAGCTGTGCGTTTACACACCCAGTGCCGATCCTGACCTCCCTGGGGCCTTAAGCAAAATGACGTCGCATTAAAGTTGAGAAGCGGGGTGGGGGCGCTGCCCCATGTCACATTAAAGATTAAAGTTGAGAAGCGGGGGGAGGGGGTGTTCTGCTGTTGGAAATGTCATCTTAGGCTGCGTACACCCGATCGGTCCAACCCGATGAGAATGGTCCGACAAACCGTTTTCATTGGTTCACCGCTGAAGTGGCCTGATGGTCTGATGTGCGTACACACCATCAGTCCAAAATCCGATCGGGTCAGAACGCGGTGACTTAGAACACAACGACGTGCTGAAAAAATGAAGTTCAATGCTTCCAAGCATGCGTCGACTTGATTCTGAGCATGCGCGGGTTTTTGGACCAATGCTTTTGCGTACTAACCATCGGTTTGGACCGATGGTCAGGCGTCCATAGGTCCGGTTTTTAAAGCAAGTTTTAAAACTTTGGTCCGACGGACGACGGTCCGATGGGCCGTACACACGATCGGTTAGGACCAATGAAACTGGCCTTAAGGCCAGTTTCATTAGTCCAAACCGATCGTGTGTATGCGACCTTAAGTTAAAGTGAGAAGCGGGGGGTGCTGACTTCTTAACCATTCTCCCATTGCAGCCAGCGAGTTGAGAAGCGGGGTGAGGGGCCGAAAATGACTTCTCACCAGGTGGGGCCTCTAGTAATCTGCGGGGCCCTAAGCGGCTTGCATAGTGAGCCTATAGGGCGGATCGGCCCTGCACACAGCTCACGGTTCTCGCTCTTTGACGAGCGATTGCGGGTGCCCGGCGGTCGCGCCCGCCGGGCACTCGCATCGGCACCAGCCTCGCAACCCCTAGTGGCTGCAATGCAAAATCATGTTATATTACGTGATTTTTCGCAAGCTGACCTGCCGCCGTAAAACTACGGTGGGCGGTCGGCAAGCGGTTAATGAAGACCAACTGGGAGACGTTCTACGTCTTCATTTTATAAGGTAAGTCATTTCCTAATTGTATTATACACATTGTTATACATTTTTTTTCCTCTTTATCCCAGATTCACACTGACAGTGGGATAGAAATCGTGAGGGTTCAGCTGAAGTCGCACGCCTTCAATCCCTCATGTCCGTCCAACCTTGGGGGCGATTTCAGAGGCCTCTGTGCGGGTTCCTGTCTATACAAATTGCGCCCGAAGTCCCCAAAAGTTGTAAAGAAACTACTTTTGGGAATCAGTACAGCGTCGCAATAGTCGCCGATTTGGCATGCAATTTGACATGTCTAGTCACATGCCAAATCGCATCAATGTGTACCAGGGATAAATGCTAGGATTTTTCTCATCTTTTGGACATGATTTTTCTACGGCCCCATTCACCCTGGGTCGTAAGGCGCGGTGGTGGTATAGCGCCGCTAAAAATAGGGGCGCTATTGCCGCGGGATTTGGCCGGTGCGGTATTAACCCCCGCTAGCGCCCGATAAAGGAGGTGCAGAGGCGCATTGCGGGCAGTGTTGCCGCGATTTCCCATTGTTTTCAATGGGAAGGAGCGGTGAAGGAGCGGTATACATGCCGCTCCTCTCACCGCTCCAAAGATGCTGCTGACAGGCGATTTTTTTTTTTCTTTCCCGCCAGCGCATCCCCTCTGGCTTTCACATTGAGATGGCTGAGCAGGAGTTTTTCAGGCGGTATGGCAGCCCAATTTTTAGTGCTGTAACGCCTGAAAAACTCCGTAGGCCGTGTACACACAGCAGAGAACCTCGACGGGCAGAACACATCGTTCCGCCCGTCGAGGTTCCCTGCCGGCCGTCGAAATTGGCGACCCGCCCGTTGGGAATGGCAACCAGCCATTCTTCCAGGCGGGCCGTCGAGCAAATAGAGAGCGTGCTCTCTATTTCTGCTCGACGGGCTTCCCGACGGGAAGCTCGCCGAGTGCGTACACACGGCCGAGGTCCTCGCTGGAATGCAGCTTCCAGCGAGGTTCTCGCTGGTTTCCAGCGAGAACCTCGGTCGTGTGTACACGGCCTCAGAGTGAAAGGGGTCTGAAGCCCCATACACACTATCAGTTTTCCTGACGGTTTTCTCTTCAGGTTTACCAAAACCATCTAATATGAGGTCAAACCTCAAGAGTTTCAATTTGTATGCAATCAGGCAGGCCCTTGCACTACATGGTTTTGGTCAACCTGATGAGAAAACCATCAGAAAAACTGATGGTGTGTATGGGGCTTTACTGATAAATTGGCAGCACGTTCAATAGGCAAATTACGTAACTTTCTTTAACCACTTAAGGACCTTGCCTATTTTTCAGATTTGGCGTTTACAAGGTTAAAAAAATAATTTTTGCTAGAGAATTACTTTAAACCCTCAAGAAATCTAAGTGTTGTCGGAAGCAGGACTGTTTCCATATCCAAGGCCTGAATCTGCTGTTCTCCTTCCAACCTTCATCTGTCCTTTCCATCACCTGTTACCTGTTTTTACCCAGCTGGGTAATAAAGAGCACATAAAAAACATTCCTTTGGGGACATTCCTTTTTCTACTGTCGCATTCATCATTCACCCCTAGACGTTCGGAAGAAGCCATGAGATAACATGCCATCCCATTCTATTATCAGCAGCCCCTCCGGGGGTACCGATACACTTCTATTTTAAAATATTAAGGGTTTAAGGACTCCCCACTGATTACCAGTGTGACGAACCCAGGACTATGTCCGTTGTCAATGCTTCTTTTGTCCAGAACCAGCACTATCCAAGACTCTTTAACCCCCCCAGTCAACACCAATCTGGGAGTACATCAGGAATAGCCTTTTATTTGAGATCTCACACAAATATATACACAAGGATGACCATACACTCTATAACCAGAAACCAAATTAACATGAGCTAATTCTCTGAGGCATGACCTTTCAGTTCCTAGCCTGGCTGTCTCCTAGCTCCCCAACTACAATACACAGTATCCTAAATCAACACAGAACTCCTTCACACAATAGCAGAGTTAACCCCATTGACAACGTCCAACGACGTAACGCGTCTGGAAGGACGTGCGGTGACGTCATCGCGTTCAGGAGGAAGGGTTCCGTTCATGTGTTCGCCGGCCGGCCACAACAACTTTCAGTCGCTTGTTTACTCTTTTAAAATGTGAGTACGTTTTTTTTTGTGTGATTTTAATTAAAGTCCCCTGCGGTATTACACTATGTCTATCATCATAATTTTTTATGCATGACCGTGCGGTGGTGTTTTGTCTGATCCACTGGAGCCAAGGTGTAGATTCTGATCCGGGGAGTGAGATCTCTCCCTAAAGGCCGCGGC
The DNA here is from genome assembly GCA_029574335.1 of Rana kukunoris. NCBI lineage: Eukaryota > Metazoa > Chordata > Amphibia > Anura > Ranidae > Rana > Rana kukunoris. Next base: position 736,898,126 of record CM056049.1, read on the forward strand.
TGGGCTATAGCCGACTGCTGTTACTGTAGCCCATCTGGTAAGCTGCTAGACATTATTGGTGGTGGGCTGTCAGGGGATGTCTACACACGCATCCAATATTAGCTAACAGGTCAGTGGGCTGCACTAAGGAAAATAGGCACAGAGGTAAGTAAACAATATGTATTTAAGAAGATTAAGGCACACGTGCAAAACAGAAAACCCACAAAACAAACAGCAATCTACAAACACAGCAACCATCAAGCCACCCAAACTAATGAACAAATATATACATGAAATCCAAGCGTATATAGCGGGTAATGCAGGGATTAGAGACAAGCAAGTCCAAGGTTCAAGCCGGGGTCAAGGATAGGAGAAGGCAGCAGAGTCCAAAGGTTCAAGCTGGGGTCAAGGATAGGAGAAGGCAGCAGAGTCCAAAGGTACAAGCCGGGGTCAAGGATAGGAGAAGGCAGCAGAGTCCAAAGGTTCAAGCTGGGGTCAAGGATAGGAGAAGGCAGCAGAGTCCAAAGGTACAAGCTGGGGTCAAGGATAGGAGAAGGCAGCAGAGTCCAAAGGTTCAAGCTGGGGTCAAGGATAGGAGAAGGCAGCAGAGTCCAAAGGTACAAGCCGGGGTCAATGGGAGCAAATCAGGAAACGAACTGGTAACAGGTATCCGGACAGACAGAAACAGGGCTGACAGGGAAAATACTGAAGCACTGGATTGTAGTGCGGGGCTTATATACCTGTAGCAGTTTATCTTAATTAGAGAGGAGTCCATCCCATTGGAGACACCCGCTGGTGGACACCAGAACTGCACCCCTGTTGCTGGGAGACACCCCTGGTGGACACCAGAACTGCACCCCCGTTGCTGGGAGACACCCCCTGGTGGACACCAGAACTGCACCCCCGTTGCTGGGAGACGCCCCCTGGTGGACACCAGAACTGCACCCCTGTTGCTGGGAGACGCCCCCTGGTGGACACCAGAACTGCACCCCTGTTGCTGGGAGACGCCCCCTGGTGGACACCAGAACTGCACCCCTGTTGCTGGGAGACACCCCCTGGTGGACACCAGAACTGCACCCCTGTTGCTGGGAGACACCCCCCTGGTGGACACCAGAACTGCACCCCTGTTGCTGGGAGACACCCCCCTGGTAGACACCAGAACTGCACCCCTGTTGCTGGGAGAAACAGTGCCACCAGCAGGTGACCAAAGCCATGACATAGATCATGACATGGGCTCTCACTGAAGAGTGAAGCGTGCTGTGGAATCACGCTGGTGACTGCTATATTCCATCCTGAGATAGACTATCCTTCAGTAACACAGTTCCTGCAGAAGACTATTTTTTATTTATTTGTGGACTATTGGATCACATCGAGTCCAGGTGCTATGGCGCAGTTCTAACCCCCCTTTTTTTTACAATACACATTATCCTAAATCAACACAGAACTCCTTCACACAATAGCAGAGTTAACCACTTGAAGCCCAGGCCAATTCTGACACTTCGATCCTACATGTAAAAAAAATCATAACTTTTTATCTCGCCACGGTACTTGCACAGCAATCTTTTAAACGCTTTTTTGGGGGAAAAAGTTTCATGCTTTAGAAAAAATAAATACAATTTTTATTTTTTATTTTTATTTTTTGCATAATGTGAAAAATGAAGTTGCGCCGAATAGATACCTAACATGTCACGCTTCAAAGCTGCACACGCTCGTGGAATGGTGCCAAACTTCAGTACTTAAAAATCCCCATTACAAATGCATGTTTTGAGTTCGAGGTCTAGGGCTAAAATGATTGCTCTCGCTCTAACGTTCGCGGTGATACCTCACATGTGTGGTTTGAGCACCGTTTTCATATGTGGGTGGGACTTGCATATGGGCTCTTTCACACGGGAAGCCCGTTCAGGTCCGCATGCCAGTTTTTTAAGCGGACCTAAACGGGCGCTCTGCGCTCCTCTATGGAGCCGCGGATGTCAGCGGTGACATGCCTGCTGACATCCGACCCACCAAAGTGTGACGGAGAAAAAAACTACTTTTCCATCCATTTGGCAGATTGGATCGGGTGAACACGGACAGACGGTCTGTGTTCATCCGATCCCCTACATAGGGGAGAGCGGAGAGCTCACAGGGCGGTCCCTGCACAGTGTGTGTGGGGACTGCCCTGTCATCTGCCGGCTCAGCGGGGATCAATGGAGCGATCCCCACTGAGCAAGCGGAGGTGCACGAGGCGCCCTGTGTGAAAGAACCCTATGTGTTCGCTTCTGCGTGCGAGCACACAGGGACAGGGGCACTTTATTTTTTTATTTTTCATTGTTGTTTATCGTTTTTTTACTTTTTTTTTTGTGACACTTTTAACCACTTCAGCCCCGGACCATTTTGCTGGTCAATGACCGGGCCACTTTTTGCGATTTGGCACTACGTTGCTTTAACTGACAATTGCGCGGTCGTGCGACGTGGCTCCCAAACAAAATTGGCGTCTTTCCCCACAAATAGAGCTTTCTTTTGGTGGTATTTGATCACCTCTGCGGTTTTTATTTTTTGCGCTATAAACAAAAATAGAGCGACAATTTAAAAAAAAAATGCAATATTTTTTAACATTTTGCTATAATATATATTTCCAAAAAAGATCTAAAAAAACTTTTTTTTTTTTCCTCAGTTTAGACCGATACGTATTCTTCTACATATTTTTTGTAAAAAAATCACAATAAGCGTTTGATTGGTTTGCGCAAAAGTTATAGGGCCAGATTCACAGAGCCATTACGCCTGTCTAACTGGTGTTAGACTGGAGTAATTTCGAATTACGCGCGTTTTTTAGCTAGTCGGAAACCTCAAACCATGAATAGACGACTGCGGGCTTCAATCCGACTGGATTACGTGTTCGTACGCCTTCGGAACTACGCTGCAGTAAAATTGCGGCCACTGGGTGGACTTCCCGTCGTTTTCCGCGTCGGGGTATGCTAATGAGCTTTTGCCGGCGATCCCAGAAATTACGAACGTTTATCGCAATCTCTTACGGCATCTTTAGTCATCTTTTTTTTGCGTAACACTATACCAGCTTTTTGCTGCTCTAATACTAGACAGCTCATGTTAAGTATGGCCGTCGTTCCCGCGTCGAATTTCTACGTTTTCCGACGTCTTTTATTATTTTTTACGTAAGTCGTCCGGGAATAGGAATGTTCGTAAACGACGCTACTCAAACAACGAATGACGTAACGACGTGATTTTGCGCAATGCACGGCGGGAAATTTCTGAACGGAGCATGCGCAGTTCGATCGCCGCTGGGACACGCTTAATTTAAATGCTTCACGCCCCCCAATCGCGTATTTCGATTACGCGGCGAGAAATAGACTACGCCGCCGTAGCGTACGGGCAAAAATCTGCCAGGATTCGGTGTAGAGCCTGGTAAAATACGGCAGCGTAGAGTATTTCGATTACGCAGCGCAATATTAAGTGTATGTGAATCTGGCCCATAGTGTCTACAAAATAGGGCATAGTTTATTTATTTTTTACTAGTAAAGGCGGCGATCAGCGTTTTTTTTATTTTTATTATTATTATTATTATTTTATTTTTTTTGCTGCCGTATAACTGTGGCGGCTGGTCGTCTAGTGGTTAAAAAAACAAATTGATCACTTTTATTCCTATTACATGACAGGACCTCTTTACAGTTAGATAAGACCCCACATCTCAGCACTAGGCTGCGAAGCCAAAAAAAGAATAATAAAAAAAAACGGCCGAAGCAGGGCCGTTTTTTCTTTTAATGCAGAGGCCGGGCATGACGTCATAACATCGTGCCCGGCCTCCAATGATCCTAGAGACTCCGGCGGACCAGATGGTCTCTATGATCACAACAAGGGGGACGGCAAATCCTGTCTCTGACTCACGGATCACATGGAGCTCACACTAGCCTTATTTACAATAAATACATTGGCCCAGATTCATAGAGCAATTACGCCTGTCTAACTGGTGTTAGACAGGAGTAATTTCAAATTTTGCGCGCCGTATCACTAGTTTGAATCCTCAAACCATGATACGGCAGCTTCGGGCTTCGATCCGAGAGGCTTACGTCTTCGTAAGCCTTCGGATCTACGCTGCGATATTTTTGTGGCCGCTGGGAGGAGTCCGCGTCGTTTTGATGCGTCGGGATATGCAAATTAGTTTTTACGGCGATCCACGAAGATACAAGCGGTCTTCGCAATCGCTTACGTCTATTTTGTTTTACGTACCGTTAGACCAGCTTTTTGCTGGTCTAACGGTGCGTAGCCCATGTTAAGTATGGCCGTCGTTCCCGCGTCAAATTTTATTTATTTATTTATTTTTTACGTAAGTCGTTCGGGATTAGAAATGTCCGTAAACGACGCCACTCAAACAACGAATGACGTAACGACGTGATTTCGCGCAATGCACGGCGGGAAATTTGCGAACGGAGCATGCGCAGTTCGATCGCCGCGGGAACGCGCCTATTTTAAATGCTTCACGCCCCCTACTCGCGTAGATGGATTGCGACGGGAGAAATACACTACGCCGCCGTCGTTTACTGGACAAAATCTACCGGGATTCCACGTAGAGCCAGGTAAAAAACGGCGGCGTAGTGTATTTCTGATACGCTACGAGAATCTAATTCTCTCTGAATCTGGGCCATTATAGCCAACAACAGACCGGTGGCTGGAGTTGATGGCATCGGCATCGGCATCTTTTATAAGCCCCACATTATGAAGCCATCACTATAATATGGCATATACAGGGTTCCCAGAGTCTGTGGGCCAGTATTTGCGGCGTATCCCATTTACGCTACGCCTACGCAGTTTTTACGGACAAGTGTTGTATTCTCAAAGCACTTGCTCCGTAATTTGTGGCGGCGTAGCGTAAAGGGGACGGCGTAAGGCCGCGTAATTCAAATAGGGAAGGAGGGGGGCGTGCTGTATTTAAATTAAGCGTGCCCTCGTGCCGAACGAACTGCACATGCGCCGGCCTTAAAAGTAGGCCACTGCGCATGCTCCATAGTACCCTGCAAATACAGCGATTACAACGGCAACGTAATTAACGTACATGCCTATTCGCGACAAATTACGCAAACGATGGAAAAACACAACGCTGTCCCGACATCCATACTTAAGATGGCTTACGGCGGACCTACGCAAGGTTACCCCTCATATAGCGGGGGTAACCTTACGTAAACTATGTCGACGCGGCGCAAAAACTTTCGGGAATCGGCGTATCAGCTGATTTGCATATTTGGCGCAGAAATCTACGTAAACACCACCTAGCGGCTGGCGTATTATTGCATTTAAGATCCGACGGTGTAAGTGACTTACGCCAGTCGGATCTTAGCGTAATTCCGGCGTATCTTGTTTTCTGGATGCAAAACAATGATACGCCGGCGGGAAATTAGAATTACACCGGCGTAATTCTTTTGAGATTCTGGCCCTGTGTGTTTTGTGGGGACATGGACTTGAATTCAAAGTAACATTACTTCAAGGTCCTCAGGCATACACCTCGCAGAGAGTATTGTTCCCTTCAAATCCATGGCCCATAATCAGAAGGCAAGATGCCATCATTCAGTCCTCTCCAAAAGCCTAGGTCACACTGGGATTGTGTATCATTTGATATATAGGCTTGATTTTTTTTTTTTTAGGTGTGTAACTTTCTCAGCTGTGAAGCAAGGTTAACCACTTCAGACCCGCGGTATAGCCGAATGACGGCTACAGCGCGGGTCTGAATATCCAACCTGCCGTCAAAAGACGGCCGCCCCTTTGGGCGTTCCCAGCGCGCGCTCTAGAGCGCGCTGTGGGGAAGCCCTGTGTTGGCTGTGTCCACTAACACACAGCTCCTTTCTCTATCTGCAACGTAGAGCGCGTCCTGACTCTCCTGTAGTACAAGCAGCGGCAGACTAAGCAGGGGGCAGACTAGGCACTGGGGGTGTGTCAGGCAGACGCACCCCCACCGCGACTAAAGCATGGCGCGGTGAAAGCATGGCAGCGCCAGCGCAGTGGCATACTAGGTAAGGTAACACACAGCCTGGCTATACCTGGGACCCGGGCCGGCCGCAATGATCCCCTTCTCTGTGGCAGCTCAGCGCAGCTGACAGTCACACAGCCGAGCAGCGTGAAGCTGCGGCCGCCTCCTCCAACTCCGTACAAGTGCTCTGTGTGACACGCGGCGCGCTGATCAGTACATTAGCATTACGGGATTGAAGGCAGGGGGGGTGTCTGTCTGCACTATTGTAAAGGGGGGGTGTTCTGTACATTTCTGTATATGTGGGGGAGTGTTCTGTATTGTGGGGGGGGGGGTGTTCTGTATATGAGGGGGGGTTCTGTATTGTGGGGGGGTGTTCTGTAGGGGGGTTCTGTATTGTTGTTGGGTCTGTATTGTAGGGGGTCTGAACTGTAGGGGGGTTCTTTATTGTAGGGGGTGGTATCTGTATAGGGGGTTGTGTGTGTATATAGGGGGGTTATGTATTGTTGGGGGGTCTTCTGTATTGTAGGGGGGTCTGCACTGTAGTGGTGGGTCTGTATTGTTTGGGGGGGGTCTGTATTGTAGGGAGGGGTCTGCACTGTCCAGAGGTGCAGTGTAATGTAAAGGGGTGCAGTTTAATGTAAAGGGCCAGAGGTGCAGGGTGCTGTGTAATGTAAAGTGGTATAGTTATGCGGGTGCTGCGTAATGTAAAAGCGGTGCAGGGTGCTGTGTAATGTAAAGGGGTCCAAAGGTGCAGGGTGCTGTGTATTGTAAAGGGGTCCAGAGGTGCAGGTTGCTGTGTAATGTAGAGGGGGTCCAGAGGTGCAGGGTGCTGTGTAATGTAAAGGGGTCCAGAGGTGCAGGGTGCTGTGTAATGTAAAGGGGTGCAGGGTGCTGTGTAATGTACAGGGGTCCAGAGGTGCAGGGTGCTGTGTAATGTAAAGGGGGTGCAGGGTGCTGTGTAATGTAAAGGGGGTGCAGGGTGCTGTGTAATGTAAAGGGGGTCCAGAGGTGCAGGGTGCTGTGTAATGTAAAGGGGCCCAGAGGTGCAGAGGGCTCTGTAATGTAAAGGGGTCCAGAGGTGCAGTTGTGGAGAGGGGTACACAGTAGTGACAAAGAGATATTAAAGGATGAAGGGGACTCAGTGGGGTGTTTTTACATTTTACTGTGGGGGGGGGGGGGGGTTGCCAGATATAGGATCCGCCCCGGGTGCCAAATGATCTAGGTACGCCCCTGAGTACGCCCCTGAGTACAAGGGAGCGGGCGAGCACGACACTCCACACCAGGGAGAAAGCTCAGAAGAAATTAGGACATTTAAAAGCAAAAGAGAATGATGAGGTAAGTGAAGGAGGACGGCACTAAGGGAAAGTGATGGTCCTGGATCTTGCACCATCAATGGTGACTCTCAAATTTGTATACCAACAGGTTTCCTTTAAGCATTCTTTTGAGTGTATTGAGCTAATTTTGTGTCCCGGTATGATGGCTGAAATAGGCTTCTTATTTCAATACATTTTTCCATGTTGGTGTCTAGTGACTTTTTTTTATTTTTTATAGGTTGGTTTAAATGAAGAGATCGTAAAGCACAGCGTTCCTCAGATGGCGAGGGGATTGGAAAGCATGCACAGCAAAGGGATGGTCCACCGTGACTTCAAGATGGACATTGAATGTAATAACAAAGTGTAAGATTTTGGACTGGCAAGGTTCCAGGGAACAGAAGCACCATTCATGTCCTGGATCATAACCCTACACAGCTCCGGAACTGTGTAACCTGAAACAAGGAGAACAATAACTTCTAATCCCCAGCCTTGATGTACAGTATGGGCCTTTGGTGTCATGATTTGCACATCTATGACTGGATCATTCCCTTGGAAAGGAGCAGAGGGTCATGACCCGATGTACAGAGACTTTGCATGGTGGTAAGTCCAAAAAAGCATCTGACCGTGGCACCAGAAAATCGAAGGGCCTTCTCTTGAAGCCAGGCAAATTTTCTGGGACTTGTTGGCCCTCAATGCCTCCGAGATGCTTGGCCATGGACATTCTAAAATATCTTCATGTGCCATGGAAATGACAAATGCTTTCAGAAAACCATACAAGGAGTGCAGTGATGCAAATGGAATACAGAGGAAATGATGCACATTCCGGAGCTATGGTTGTTGTAATACTACCTTTATCGCTGGCTCTTGGCTTGGCCGACTACCCGATCCTGTTACTGAACTCTGGCTATGTTTTGACTACGCTTACTCTGTTTACCTTTTTATTAAACAAGTGTGATTTAACTGTACTTCTGTCTCGGTCTGATTCATGGTTTCTGACGGTCTCACATCGCTTTGTGAATGGGCCGCTGATTTCTGGGATAAACACAGTTCCGAGAAGGCAGTACGCCCCCATTCCTCAGAAGACAAGACGAGGAAGAAGACCTGGGAAGATGCAGATTAGGAAGATCGCAATACCAACTGCCATTTCTGGTAAGTAAAAAAAATTGATTTTTTTAGGATGGACCTCCACTTTAAGTTGGCTGTTTTGACCTGAACCCCGGGCTGGGCTGTGGCCCCGTACACACGACCAAGCTTCTCAGCAGAATCCAGCGAGAAGCTCGCTGGGATCCATATTCTGCCGAGAAGCTCGATTGTGTGTACGTTTTCGCCAAACAAACTGAAGAGCAAGGCGTCGGGCCAAAATAGAGAGCAGGTTCTCTATTTGCTCGATGGGCCATCGGGAATAATGGCTCAACGCTTTCTCGACAGCCTGGTCGACGAACCCGACAGCTGGCCGAGAATCTCGTCGGGCGGAACGATGAGTTTAGCCCGACGAGATTCTCGTACGTGTGTACGCGGCCTGTGAATAGGGAGATAACGGGTGCTGCTGAATCTGGGGTCAGCCAATTAGGGTTTGCAAGCACCTATGGAAGGCTACTATGGGCTCTACGGGTCTTTGTTGAATTATTGGTGGTTGTGGTGACATTGCACTACTAGGGCTAGCCACCTCACCAGCTTGTATTGCACTGCTGGTGCTCACCACTTCACCATGAAATACTGAAGTGCTGGTGTCTAAAAAGACCAGAATGTACCACGCTGTTGGCCTGATCTTGCTAACACTGCAGTTTTGTTGGCAATGTATCAGAGGTGATCAGTAAAAATTGTACCGACAGTGCCCTTGTTGTGGGTGGAGGGGGGGTTTAAACACAAGTGCTGGCAGCGATCAGGGCTGATCCTGCTAACATTGCATTTTTGGGGACATTAGTGTAGTTCTGAATAAGATTTAAACCTCTTAATTGAAAAACGGAGTATAAATGGGTTAGGAAAGTACCATCATCCTAAAGTCAAGGATTAGATTGACGGTTTCAGGGAATCCCCAGAGACCCTAAAAGCCGACAGTGTAAGAGTGGGCGGGGAGGACTATATCGGTACCAGATAGGGTGTTTTATACTCGACAAGAGTAGTACAAGAGGGTGATTATTGAAAAATGTATTTTACATAATATACATGGAAAAACATTTAAAAAAAACAACAATACATACAGTACATTTAAAAACACAATACAAATAGAGCATATGAGTCACCGGGAGTGCAATCCCTTCAAGATGGAGGAGGGAGTACGGGTGGACCAAAGGCCCTAGGAGACAGTCTGTCTCGGGTCTCTACTAGTTTCGCGATTTTTGAAAATCGCTTCGTCAGGAGACAGTCTATGGGCAAAAATGTCCGGGTCTCCCAGCAGATTCCTGAGGCAGCCAACAATGTTGGGGGTACACCAAGGTAAATCCTAGGAGGATCTGGTTACCCAAAGGGGAAGTGTCTGGGTAATAGGGTGGAAGTCCCAGGACAAAAGGTCCGGTTCAGTTCAAACGTATAAAATGTTTACTGGTAAGTTTAGGATGATAGGTAGCCGGCCAAATAGAGCTTGAGTAAAACAGGGTTGCCAGTTCACAGATTCAAGGGCAACAGTGCTACTTTGGTGTGCATGGTGGTGCACGTATCCTGGGATCCTGGCTCAAATGCCAAAGTGTAGTTCTGGTCGTGATCAAGATATTGATCTGTACAGACACTATACTAGTAATGGCGGTAATTAACGACTTGGTGTGGTTGACAATCTGGCCCTAACTGACACTGGAAGCGCTAGTGACACTAACTCGGTGATGAGTGATAATATTGTACACTCACACTGTCAGGGCCGATCCTAGGGTCACAGGCGCCTGGGTGCAGAAATATTTCTGGCGCCGCCACATGGGCGTCATCATTTTACTAACTCCTCCCCTTTACAAATGTTTCTATGGCAATGACTCAACCACAGAAATGCTCCCCCACAAAGTATTAATTACCCTGAGATCCTTACATGATCTCTTAACAATAAACAAAATACAGGAAGAGAAGCAGAGTACTTTATTGGGACCTGAAGGGGGGCCTCTGTGATGGACACAAGAGGGCTTCTGTTAGATGTTCAGCGCCCCCACCTCTGCAGGCGCCTGGGTGCAATGCACCCTGTGCACCCTGCCTAGGATCGGCCCTACTAATGGCACACGCTGGTTGACTTAAGTGCACCTTGCCACAGATTGCGTCTATCCTTCAGGTTGTCTCCAAGACTGTCTTATTTGTTGGACACAATGGTGTCACTACGAGCCTCCACCAGATCAGCTGCTTTTTCTCAGTTTGGTTGGAACGACCATCTGGCACAGCATGAAATACATTGGCATTGCAATCTGGGGGTAGGAATGTGAGTTTGGAAAGGTGGGGGGAATCGGTGGGTAGTATAAACAGAAACGTCGGTGCTACTACCCATACACTGCATAGATAGCAGAGCTCTCAGGTGCTCAATCCACAGTCGCTGGCTGAGTATTGTAATGAAGAAAAAATGATCCGCACTCTGGTCGTTGCTCTTTAAAACATCTTAATATTTATTAACAAGCCGCAGTGAACAAACACAAATGAAAACAGTTGACACGTTTCAGCCTATGAGGCCTTAATCAAGGGATCAGTGGGCAAGATCACAGCTGCTACCGCTGCTGAGAATGTGGGCAAACAGTAGGACTTGTGGCCAGTGCTGATGCTGCTACCGCTGAAGCAATCAGAGCAGTGGTTCCCAACCTGGGTACAGGGACCCCCTCAGGGGTCAAATGATGATTTGCCAGGGGTCACCAACTCCTGGGCTGTCCCTGAAGCCCGCAGAACTCTCCTGGCCCTTTTGCAACCGCTCAGCAGGGCTGTCCCTTGAGCCTAAGGCCGCCCAGCTGGGCTGTTCCTGGAGCCCCGCAGCCATCCACTCAGCCTTTTTGCAGAAGCCCCAGGGCCGATCCGCCTATGAGGCCTTAATCAAGGGATCAGTGGGCAAGATCACAGCTGCTCCCGCTGCTGAGAATGTGGGCAAACAGTAGGACTTGTGGCCAGTGCTGATGCTGCTACCGCTGAAGCCATCAGAGCAGTGGTTCCCAACCTGGGTACGGGGACCCCCTCAGGGGTCAAATGATGATTTGCCAGGGGCCACCAACTCCTGGGCTGTCCCTGAAGCCCGCAGAACTCTCCTGGCCCTTTTGCAACCGCTCAGCAGGGCTGTCCCTTGAGCCTGTGGCCGCCCAGCTGGGCTGTTCCTGGAGCCCCGCAGCCATCCACCCAGCCTTTTTGCAGAAGCCCCAGGGCCGATCCGCCCCATAGGCTCACTATTCAAGCCGCTTAGGGCCCCGCAAAGCTGCGGAGGGCCCCCCAAATTACTAGAGGCCCCGCCTGGTGAGAAGTAATTTTCGCCCCCTCACCCCGCTTCTCAACTCGCTGTCTGCATAGGAGAAGAGGTAAGAAGTCAGCACCCCCCGCTTCTCAATTTAATGTAAGATGTCATTTCCGACAGCAGAACACCCCTTCTCCCCGCTTCTCAACTTTCTTTAATGTGACATGTCACTATCATCACCGCCCCACTTCTCATTTTTAATGTGCCATGTCACTTTGGGCCCCAGGGAGGTCAGGATCGTCACTGAGAAGCCCATTCAGTTCACGGCATGGCTGTGACTAGAGGTCAGCTGACTGGTGAGGAATGTGAAGTGGGAGGGGCTGGAGGAGACCCTATCTCCTGATTTCGGGATAGGTGTCACTGCTACGACACACCACAAAGTCGGAGACACAGTGAGTAACACTACCTGTGATAAGAGTTGCCATTAAAAGTCCCCACGACAGTTCTCAGATCAGCAGATGACCTTCATCAAGAGCACCTAAGTTGGCTGATCAGAACTTCCCCCAGCACTTCATTCCGTGGATTAGGGGCGCATATTACTTTTCTTACCTTGGGTGCTGACAACCCATGCTACAAAGATAATTTTACTTTTGGGGGTCCCCACAACTTGGGAAATGTTATCAAGAGGTCACGGTACTAATAAGGTTGAGAACCACCGCATCAGAGGCTCATGCTGTCATTACAGGACACAACCCAATTTGTACCAATTTGTACAACCCAGTTATAATTGGACAACTGTCTAAAAAGTATGGCCTTCCTGGCCAATCTGGAACAGTTGGTAAGTATCGATTACTGGAGCCCATCATTTCACCTGCTTGGTAATAGTGTTATTTTTAAAATAAAGTTAAAAAATAAATAAAATCCAAATCTGAACACCAGTACAATATAGAGGTTTTCCAGACATGTAGTAGCAACGTAGTAATAAATATTGGTAGTATAAATAATTGTCATATTGCTGGTAAAACATAATTATGTAATATTCAATAAACTAGAGGTGAAGAAGCACAAGAGCACCACCCAATGCACAGGAGGAGTAACTGCAGGATAGTAAAAGTTACTACACTATGCAGCTGGGGGGGGACTTGCTGATCTCGGGCTCCACAACATAACATTGTTCTATGTATGTATATAAGGATTCCTCAGTCCACTGCAACAAAGTAATTAGGATCTTTATTTCAATCATGACAATAATATACTTACCATACACACCTGCTATAGAATAATTGCAAAACCCACATTTTATTACACTCGACAATAAATAGTAAAATATATAGAAGAAAAACAACAAAAAAATTAATACATTTGTTCAGATACAGTAAATACTTGAGTATAAGCCGACCAAATATAAACCGACCAAATATAAGCCGAGGCACCTAGTTTTACCGCAAAAAAATGGGAAAACGCATCGACTCGAGTATAAGCCTAATGTAGGAAATTCAGCAGCTACTGTAAGTGGAAAAAAGGGTCAACAATGCCAATTTGCAGCCTCACTGTGCCCATCGCAAGCCTCACTGTGCCCATCGCAAGCCTCACTGTGCCCATCGCAAGCCTCACTGTGCCCATCGCATGCCTCACTGTGCCTATTGCAAGCCTCACTGTGCCCATTGCAAGCCTCACTGTGCCTATTGCAAGCCTCACTGTGCCCATTGCATGCCTCACTGTGCCTATTGCAAGCCCCACTGTGCCCATTGCATGCCTCACTGTGCCCATTGCATGCCTCACTGTGCCCATCGCATGCCTCACTGTACCCATCGCATGCCTCACTGTGCCCATCGCATGCCTGATCAGCCCGTGTCATGCAGTCAGACAGCAGCCACCCATCCAGTGTACAAAAGCCGTGCCTCCTACTTGTCCTCATCCGTGATAGACGGAACACTCCATTTTTTAGCACTGAGTTACTGTTCAGTGTTCCGCCTATCACGGACATCCTCCAAACAAAAGTCACTGCCCCTACCTATGACTGGTCTATACAGTAAGGAGCACTGGAAAGGGCGGATATACATACAAAAACATAGAATATCCAGGCTCAAACTTACCGACCAATCAGCAACCAAATTCACCTTTCTAACTGTGTGCGTTAAAAACAGAGGTTTAGTTGCACACATTTGCAAATGCATGTGTAAGCTGCAGGCCCCGTCAAGGCTCTCTGTATACTGCAGTCCTAACTATAACATTGCATTTTAAATCTCCTCAGTAGGAGCACATGACTGCTGATGGATAGATAAGGGGCAGGTGACCGTAGGTAGCCCAGCCCTCATTAAAGGGGCAGGAGCACACTCAGCACATGGAAGCAAAGGTGCCAGTGTACTGTCTGACCACAATGACATAAATACAGCAAACAAAAGTCACTGCCCCTACCTATGACTGGTCTATACAATAAGGAGCGCTGGAAAGGGCGGATATACATACAAAAACATAGAATATCCATGGGACGAGGATGAGAGGATGTCCGTGATAGGCGGAACACTGACTCACTGCTGGGAAACTGAGTGTTCCATTTATCACTGACAAGGACGAGGAGGAGGCATTGCCTTTTTACACTGGTTGCCCGCCGTCTGAGCATGACACGGGCTGATCAGCTATGTAGATGGACACAGACTCGAGTGTAAGCCGAGGGGGGCATTTTCAGCAAAAATATGTGCTGATAAACTCTGCTTATACTCAATTATATACAGTATATCTAGCAGTTATAGATTTACATTAAAGTCAACGGTCTTCTAAAATTTCTTACCTTCATAAAGGACACGAGGCTTGTACAAGTCCCAGAGTACATCCAACACATCCGTCTTGTAATTAATAAGTGACCAAAGGGGTGTTAAATGATTTCCACCTCTTCCAATATTGAGGGAGATTATCTTTTGATCTAGAAGAAGACAAAATGCAGCACCTGATGAGGCTCCATAATGGACATCTGTTATGTCACATGTACTACCGTATTCCTGGATAGATTCCCTGGAGGCATTTCTGCTTTCCATGGCAGGTGGACATATTTTAATACATCCAAAGCAGAACACCTCTCAGAGGCGTTGAGGGCCAACATGTCACAGAACATCTGCCTGGCTTCAATGGAGAATCGTCGCCATTTTCTTGGTCCCAAGGTCGGATCCTTCTTCATTTGCCACCAAGCAAAGTTCTGATAGGCGAGGTCACGATCCCCTGCTTCTTTCCAGGGGAAGGACCCGGTCATAGCTGTGTATACCAAGACTCCAAAGGCCCAGACGTCAATGCTCGGGTGCAGCAGCAACATTTCCCCTTGTTTTAGGGTACACAGTTCCGGAGCGGAGTACGGTATAAACCACGGCATAAAGGGCGCTTGAGTTCCCTGGAGCATCGCCAGTCCAAAATCTGCCAGTTTGACATTATTACATTCCGTGTCCATGACCAAAATGTTGTCCAGTTTTATGTCCCGGTGGACCATTCCTCTTCTGTGCATAAAGTCCAAAGCATTTGCGATCTGTGGAACAAAACTCTTCACTATATCTTCAGTCAAACCAACCTGAAGGAAAAAATACAAAATGAGTCGTTAGATACCAACATGGCAAAATGTTACCCAACATATGAAACTCATCTTATCTCTTGTACAGGGAAACAGAACATACATTAGCTGTGTACACAAGGAGTATACTTAAATTAAACCTGCATGTGGGGACTTCTATTATTGGTGCAAGATCCATCTTGAACCCACCCTACTCCATCTTGACTTTCCTTTACAACTGATAGAATCGCATATCTAAAATAACAAGCCTATGCTCATTTATATGTCCCACCAACTCACTGCAGTGGGAGAGGATTCCTTAAACCTCAGAAACTCTTTAACCACTTCCCTACTGCCCATTGTCATATGACATCCACAGATGGGATCTCCCATACTGGGTGGACGTCATATGACGTCCTGGTCTTCCCAGCCGTCTGGGTGGTGGGTGCCCGGCAGCCTCGATGTCCGCCGGGCTTCTGCAATTGCCCGCAATTACGGCAGGACTGTGGATCTGTGTGTGTAATGATGGGGTGTAAACACACAGATCCACCTCCTGTCATGTGAGGAGACCGATGTGTGTTCCCAGTACAGAGGAACACACATCGCTCTCCTCCCATTGTGAGTCCCCTCCCCCTACAGTTAGAATCACACATTAGGTAATGCATTTAACCCCTTCAGCGCCCCCTAGTGTTAACCCCTTCCCTGCCAGTCACATTTATACAGTAATCGGTGCAGTTTTACAGCACTAATCGCTGTGTAAATGTGAATGGTCCCAAATATGTGTCAAAAGTGTCCGATATGTCGTTTGCAATGTCACGGTCACAATAAAAATCGCAGGTTGCCGTCATTAACACAAAAAAAAAGGAGAAATGCAATAAAACTATCCCCTATCTTGTAGACGCTATAACTTTTGCGCAAACCAATCAATATGCACTTATTGCGATTTTTTTTTTTTTACCAAAAATATGTAGAAGAATACACATTGGCCTAAAATTAGGATTTTTTTTATAGATTTTTTGGGGATATTTATTACAGCAAAAAGTTAAAATATCTTTTTTTTTTTTTTTTAAATGTCGCTCTATTTTTGTTTATAGCGCAAAAAATAAAAACCGCAGAGGTGATCAAATACTACCAAAAGAAAGCTCTATTTGTGGGGAAAAAAGGACGCAAGCTTTGTTTGGTTGCCACGTCGCACGTCCCACGTCGACCGCTCTGGTAAGGAAGGGGGTAAATTCTTTGGGGGCTGAAGTGGTTAAGGGAACAATGGATAGAAATTATAACTTTTTAAATATCATTACATTTCTGATACAAACTTACACTTGGCTTTACCAATGACAGAAGATTTCCAGCCGTTGCCACCTCCTGGACAAAGACATAGTCACTGCTGGTATGGAAAACGATCTCATGGGTTGCAATGATATTTGGATGGCCGCTGAGACTAAGCGACATTCCGTATTCCATTAGGAAGTTGTCCTTTGGAGTTGTCTCCTTGCTCATCAGCTTCACAGCCACCAACTCATCTGTTGGAAAGAGGTAGAAAAAAGAGAATGAGTATCATAAACCCAACAATGATGAAACTCGCTAAAAAAAACTACTATATTTAGTTAAAAGCTTGTGTAAATCTAAAGCACTGACTTATTAAGATACATAATCAACACTTAAAATTTGGAAGAGCGGGATGGCTTGGAAAACTTTAAAGAATGCTTCTCAAAGTGTTGGAAATTTTCTGCGGATGAACTATTCTGTTGATTCTTAGATATTGAAAGTCACACTCATATCTCTCATATCATCACTCATATCAGATGATGGCCTCCCACGGCTTCCAATATCATCTCTACGCTGACGACACTCAAATCTATTTCTCTGCCCCTCAACTCACTCCTTCATTCTCCTCACGTATCACTAATTTACTATCAGATATATCACTTTGGATGTCGCACCACTTCCTCAAACTCAATCTATCCAAAACCGAACTTATAATTTTCCCTCCCCACGTGTCTCTTCCCCTGATCTCTCTGTCAAAATTGATGGCACAACTATCAGCCCATCCCCACATGCCAAGGTCCTAGGAGTAGTCCTAGACTCTGAACTGTCCTTTAAACCTCACGTCCTATCACTGTCCAAATCTTGCCGCCTCAACCTTCACAACATCTCCAAAATACGCCCCTTTCTAACCAAGGACACAACAAAACTATTAATTCATTCCCTGGTCATCTCTTGCCTCGATTACTGCGACTCCCTTCTCACTGGCTTACCTCTGTATACTCTATCCCCCCTTCAGTCCATCATGAATGCTGCTGCCAGACTCATCCACCTTACCAACCGCTCTGTCTCTGCTGCTCCTCTCTGCCAATCCCTCCACTGGCTTCCGCTCACCCGACAAATTAAATTCAAACTACTATTACCTACAAAGCCATCCACAACTCTGCCCCCAGCTACATCGCTGACCTAGTCTCTAAATACCAACCTAATCGTTCTCTATGTTCTTCTCAGGACCTCCTACTCTCTAGCTCTCTCATGACCTGCTCCCATGCTCATCTGCAGGACTTTTCCAGAGCCTCTCCAAGCCTATGGAACTCCTTACCCCAATCTGTCCATCTATCTCCTTCTCTATTATCTTTTAGAGGATCCTTGAAAACCCTCCTCTTCAGAGAAGCCTACCCTTCCAACACCTAGCAACTGTATTTTCATTTGAGTCCATCTGATCATCCCCCACAGCTAACTACCCTTTGTTCCACTTGACCCCCCCTTCTAGATTGTAAGCTCCTACGAGCAGGGCCCTCTGATCCCTCCTGTATTGATTTGTATTGTGAATGTACTATCTTCCCTGATGTAAAGCGCTGCGCAAACTGTGGGCGCCATATAATTCCTGTATAATAATAATAATAATATCTCAGTTTAGAAGACGAGAGACTCTCTAGACATCTGCTCAAACTTTCTTGATGTTTTGCGCTAAATAGAACCAAACCCGCAGAGGATCCCCAGAACATTGACTATACTCTCTAAATGTCATACTTGCACATTATAGTAGACTTGCTCACTGTTTGTCCTCCTCTAGAGATGAAAGGTCCCCTGATCACCACAGAAACTTTACATGTTAGTTATTTTTTTATTTAGATTTGTTCCACTAATTTAGAAGCACAAATCATTAATATTTAAATATTTTCTTTACATGAATTAAAGCTAAAAAGTTTACCTGAACCCCGATGTTTGGCCAGCAGAACCTTTCCATATGCTCCTCTCCCGAGCTCTTTAATGGGGTCGAAGAAGTCAGTTACCTCCATGATCCTCAGATTTTCAGAGGTTTCGGAGATGAGCTCAAGGAGATTCTTGGCGGTGTTCTTGGTCACCTCCTCAATGTTGGAAGCCATTCTGGAATCACAACATCAACAGATACAAATTAGTTTTATTTGACATGAATCTATAATAACCGTGTTTGATTTTCTTTCGACTGTACATGAAGAATGAACATCTGAATATAAAGCATCTGGTTGAAATATTTTAAAATAACATTTTGTAAAAATAATGTGGATATTAAATCAATATATTCATCTCTAAACTAAAAGGTCCTTTTTGTGTGACGATAAATAACAGGTGAAAAATAGAGAACATTAAAACATTTTACCAATCCATTTCCTGCTAAATACATCTCCTTATGTAAAATATGATGAAAGTGAAAATTAGGAAAATAGGAAAATACTTGGTGTGTCCACAAAAAGACAGTAATAGGAAAATTACAGAAATGTCAAAAATTAGAATAAGCTAAGATAGAAATGTTTAATTGTATTATCTGAATGTAAAGCATGCGGTTGAAATATTTTTAAAATTAAATATTGTAAAATAACGTGGATATTCAATCAATATATTCATCTCTAAAATAAAATGCCCCTTTGTGTGACAATAAATAACAAGCAAGTGAAAAAAAAATAGAGAACATTAAAAAGTTTTACTATTCCATTTCCTGCTAAATACATCTCCTTAAATCAGAGAAAAATCCCAGCATATTAAGGCATAAAAGTATCAGGTCCATAGAACTTTGAGGTTCTGTATGACTTACCTTATACAATGAAGGTCTAGATGTCTCCAAGTTGGTCTTCACTGAGGAAGTCTTTATGGTCTTCTCCAAAGCTTTTCTGGTGGGAAGAGATCAATGGAGAAAAGTCACTTCTGCTGCAAGCAAAATGTTATTCACTGAGTAAGGACTGGAGGTCTATATGTGTGTCTGGTATATATGTGAGAAGAGAACTGAATTTACTAATTGATGGGAGAGTCTGATTGGCTAACACACAGGAGCTACTCATTAACATATGACTGGAGACTTTGGATTGAGCTCTGGAAGGGTGTGGCCAATAGGCCCATAACAATGGGGTTTGTTTATACTGTGCCTGGGTGTAGAGGGCGGGAAAAATACCCTGAAACTAATTTCAAATGATTTACATAATTAAGCAAACCAGTTTCTATATACTGAGATTTCTAAAGTTAATGTATAAAATGTCTTAGTATTCTAACCAATAGTATATTTTATGTAATGGATCATTATTTGCAATATAAATTATGCAATTGAGTATTTTATTTAATAAAATAAAATAATAATAATACAATTAAAAAGGTATAGACTGGCACAGTTAAACCATGGTAAACGGTA
Organism: Rana kukunoris; assembly: GCA_029574335.1. Lineage (NCBI taxonomy): Eukaryota > Metazoa > Chordata > Amphibia > Anura > Ranidae > Rana > Rana kukunoris. The sequence goes on from CM056049.1 coordinate 736,917,887, forward strand.
TTTTTAGATGATATAAGATCATATAAAACATCTGTCTATGTGAATTGAATATACACTCATACCTGCATCCAGGTACAAATCATAAATATAAAATCTCAAAATCGACATTGAACTCTCTCCACCCCTAGAAACTACGAAGTGGGGTAATAAATAGCAATTGGCTTCCTAAACCATGTTGGGGTATCTAGGTGTAAATGGGTCCTGGAACTTACTGGTTACTTTTTAAAGTCTTAAACAAAGATGCTGAAAACTCTCTAAAAGACTCTTGTGGTGTCCATGAGTCGTATACAAGCATTGGGAGGACATAGGGAAATTTGCTCATCCACACAAGAAGTCTCCACTGTTGTTCTTTGGCCAAAGGTAGACATTTTTAGAACTTTGTTCTTCGGTAAAAACCTCACAGATAATTAGTGGAAAAGAGCACACATGTGGTTGTCCCATTTGTGGAGGATGATTGAGCTACTAATAAATGGCCTCCAATGAAGGGAGATACACAAGAACTTAGCATGCAGTAGATATTTGTGGCAGAATGCTCTATATATATGTGTCATTAATCAATACTACAAGATATGTGTTCAACCAGGTTCACTGATAAGGCAGAATAGCCGACTCTCCTGTACCGGGACTCGGCCGCATCAGTTCATAATAGGGGCCTTTACTAGCAGGAGGGACGGCTGTACTGCATTATTGTAGACACCGATCCTCTTACCCAGCATTGCTAAACTTCCCTCCTATAGTCTCCCAGGGGAGATGGAGAAGCTAAATTAAGGTGGTGGAGGAGATCGATTATGGGGGGTGGAGGAGCTCAGCTATGGGGGGATGGAGGAACTAAGCTATGGGAGATGGAGGATCTCAACTTTGGAAGATGAGGGAGCTCACCTATCGGAGCTGAAGAAACTCCGCTATGGGTGATGAAGGAGCTCAGCTATGGGAGATCAGGAGCTCAGCTATGGGAGATGAAGGAGCTCAGTTATGGGAAATTCAGGAGCTCAGCTATGGGAGATGAAGGAGCTCAGCTATAGGAGATCAGGAGCTCAGCTATGGGAGATGAAGGAGCTCAGTTATGGGAAATTGAGGAGCTCAGCTATGGGAGATGAAGGAGCTCAGTTATGGGAAATTGAGGAGCTCAGCTATGGGAGATGAAGGAGCTCAGTTATGGGAAATTGAGAAACTCAGCTATGGGAGATGAAGGCGCTAAGCTAAGGTGGTGGAGGAGATTATGGGGGGTGGAGGAGCTCATCTATGGGGCATGGAGGAACTAAGCTATGAGAGATGGAGGCGCTCAACTAACTATGGAAGAGAAGGGAGCTCAACCACATCAGTTTATAATAGGGGCCTTTAATAGCAGGAGGGACAGTTGTACTGCCTTATTGTAGACACCGATCCTCTTATGCCTTCCCCGGTATTGCTGAACTTCCCTCCTCTATTCTCCTGCTGGATGCTGGGGGAGGGGAGTGTTAGGGGAGTCAGTGACAGTTTTTTTTTTTAATCTTTCTGTGTATGGATAATATGTTCTAGGGTTTATAGCTTTCTATATGTGATCAATGAATCACATAGAGGTTTGCATTTTCTTGTTTTGTTATTAAAAGTTGAGATTGCCTTTTTGAGATGTACTTTAAGAAATGTGATTGTCCAGTACAGTCTGTATTTGTAGGGAATAAATGAGATTCATCTATTATTATGGGTTTATATGAGATATGGGTGTAAGTATGGATGTGTGAAGAACTTGTTTACAAAACCAACAACTGTCTCTCAAGAAAGACAAAGGTTTTCCTGTTGGTTCCTTGGTTATTATGTGAAAGCCAAATGTTGGGCATCATAATTAGGGTCACCCTTTGTCCTCAGACAGGAGGTGAATAGGTGGAGGCCGGGTAATAGGCAGTGTTTTCTCCATGATGTCAGGCTTCTTTGATATGCTAAGAGACCAACTGATGGGCAAATGTTTAGAATCACGTGGAGCGTCTTGGAGTGTCGGAGGCGGTGTAATTTCAGAAAATAACGCCTAACAAACGTATATTTACGAGAGATGTCATGACACGGAGCTTTTTACAGATGTGGAAATAGTGATTACAGGAAAGAGAAGCATGATGGAATGACAATAACTGTCAATTAAAAAAGAATAGGGAAATGTAGGGCTAAAACAGAACATAAGAAAAAGTAAAAAAAATTCCCAAAAACATTTTTAAATACTCAAAACTGGGGTGTTACAAGAATCACTGGTCCAATGCCAGTGCCGGAGACAGGACTGTGTATGTGTGACGTCAGAGCCGAGTCAGAGCCGAGTGAGAGCCGAGTAAAAAGAAGATGATGGCTCAGTGAATTTGGGTGGCGTTCCGCGGCCGCTCGTCCCCCTCATTCCCCTGCGAGTCTGAGGTACACTATCAGCGTATAACACGCACCCGTGATTTCCCCCTATTTTCAGGGGGAAAAGGTGCGTGTTATACGCTGATAAATATGGTGTGTGTGTGTATATGTAATATATATATATATATATATATATATATATATATATATATATACATATGTTTTTTTTTATTATTTAAAGAGTGAAAGTACAATAAATGATTTGGGGTGACATAGGACAAGATAGTTGGAGCACTCAGGCTCATATTTGCATCAACTTTTTATGTAGAGGAGAGATCACCTCCTACTGTATGTGGTCACCAGTGGATCTCCCCAACAAGGGGGTAATAAAAACCTGACAGAGCATATAACCCTCATCCATAAATCAAGCAAATAAATGGGTTTGTCTGGAGCCGGTCTATAACTACAGAACTTGTACCGAGTAACTGTTCAGAGTAGCCAATATTCTAGTCAATGTCAATGTTCTATCATTGTACCAATATAGCGAAAGAGAAAATAGGACAACACCTGCACTAAAAATGATAAATAGGAATGGTGGAATTCGGAACCCAACTACTATAAAAAAAAAAAAGAAAAAAAAAAAAAAAAGAAAACATATTTGCAAACAGTCTCCTCTGACAAATCAATCTTCTTTTTTTTTTCTTCTTTTTTTTTTGTTCCACATCAGACTAGACCCGAGGTACCGCCCGTCTAGCCAGCTCACGGACCTTTCCGCCCTTCGCTTACCACTGTGGTCATTGCATCATTTGTGGCTCCCTTTTTCTTCTTTCTGTTTCAATGACCATAGGTTTTTTTTTTCCCCTGCAGACTAGGTATAACATGTGGCTTTTTCCCCTACTTTTCTCCCCTCTCTCCCTCCCTCCACCTCGTGATTCCACTATCTCTCCCACCCAAGTGTCCCCCCTAGGTTTAGGTCTATTTTCCTCCCCAATGTCTCATGGTACTCTTAAATTTTCTGCAAAGCTCCAGGTTTTTTTAAATTCTCTCCATGGTCCCCACTTGTTGCGTATATCCTCGCTGTCATCCACCCCTCCAGGTCTCAACTCCTCCCTCCTGTGGGTTTCCTCCACTGAGTCAATCCACTCCCATATTTGAGGGCTATCCTTATTCCTCCATTTTTTAGGGATTAACCGTTTCGCTGCGTTAAGGAGGTGGGGTATCAAACAAATCAATCTTCTTACAAAAAATCAATGTGCAAATGTAATTTTGAATTACAGTTTGCCATCAAAAATGGAAACACGAACCCTTCTGGAAACAGTCATACTTCATATTCCCATCGCACACATTCCTGGATCCGCTCTTGGGTTTGGGAGCTTGTAGCAACAACCAGCTGGATGCTGGTGGACGTTACAGTAGAAGCCAGCACACCATGGAACGATGTAAATAGCGCCCAAACGGATGTTTTATTGCATGATCACAACACAAAGAGAGTGCAACATTTCGGAGTCACACAGGGCCCCTTCGTCGTGCCCTGCGTGGCTCCAAAAAGTTGCATCCGTTTAGATGCTATTTACATAATTCTATGGTGTGCTGGCAAATAATTCTACTACTTCTGGCATACAGTGGCATGTATGAACCATCCAGACTATACTGCACACACAGTGGAACCTCGGATTACGAGCATAATCCGTTCCAGGAGAATGCTCGTAATCCAAAGTACTCGCATATCAAAGCGAGTTTCCCCATTGAAACCAATGGAAACTAAAATATTGTGTTCCGCGTTGACTTTAATGCAATGCAATACCATATGTAGCCAGAGGCGGGGGGTGCAGGAGAGCCTTGGAAACATCCGGAAAGCTTGGCTGACCTCGGCAAACCTCGGAAAGGCTCGGGAACGTAGTCTTTCTGAGCATTTCCAAACGGCTAACGCTCGGCTCTGGCCCCCCCCACCTCAGGACAAACACAGTACTGCACATCGCTTTGGCCTGTATCCTGCTTGTTTTGTGAGACAACACTCACAAACTGAGTTAGGATCTTTCAAAATACAGTGCTTGTTAACCATGTTTCTCACAATTCAAGGTTCCAAAGTATAGCACATTTCCATCTACTCTCTCTACCAGATTTAGCATATCAATAGATATGAGGGAGAGGCTCAGTGATACTGTTTTGGTGTTCTCTAGATGGTAATCTTATTCTGATATTCAGAACTGTTTACCTTGTAGGATGCTAATATGAGATCTAAAAGTCTTATACTTACTATTCCATGTTTTTGTTTTACTATTCCATGTTTTATGAAAATTCCTTTAGGCTTTTCTATCAAGAGTTATGTATGTACAAAATACTGAATAATGTATTTACTATACATATTTATGTTAATGTATGTATTGAGTATAGCTCTATTTTTTTTTATAATTCTAATAAAAATGTATAGTAAAAAAAATACTTTTTTTTTCTTTTTAAACCTAACTGAAAATTGTAACAGAGAAACCTAAGGTGACTTAAAGGGGTTGTAAAGGTTAGTTTATTTTTATTTTCTAAATAGATTCCTTTAAGCTTGTGCATTGTGGGTTCACTTACTTTTTACTTCAATTTCCCTTCTAAATGTTGTTTTTCTTTGTCTGAATTTCTCACTTCGTGTTTCTTCCTTCGTAAGCTTTGCACCATCATCCGAGCTGTTCTGGCTGGGGGTTGGTCAGCATGCTCGTCCCCAGCATGCTCATCTCCCCACAGGGATGTAGTCCCAAGGGAGGGGGCGGGCACACTGACTAACCCCCAGCCAAAACGGCTCAGATGATGGTGGAAAGCTTACTGAGGAAGAACAGGAAGTGAGAAATTCAGACAAAGAAAAAAAAACATTTAGAAGGGAAATCGAAGAAAAAAGGTAAGTGAACCAACAATGCACTAACTTAAAGGAACCTATTTAGAAAATAAAAAAAGAAGCTTTACAACCCCTTTAAGAAGAGCTGATTTATTTTATTTCTAAAATACATGACTAACTGACTAACCCCCAGCCAAACGGCTCAGATGATGGTGGAAAGCTTACTGAGGAAGAACAGGAAGTGAGAAATTCAGACAAAGAAAAAAAAAATTTAGAAGGGAAATCGAAGAAAAAAGGTAAGTGAACCAACAATGCACAAGCTTAAAGGAACCTATTTAAAAAATAAAAAAAGAAGCTTTACAACCCCTTTAAGAAGAGCTGGTTTATTTTATTTCTAAAATACATGAACAAAGAACACCTCAATGTATGCACAGTACGAGGGTGGTTATATGCTAAATAGCAACAGTCCTGAATATTCAATAAATATATGTATCTCTCTAAAATTAAAATTAAAAAAATAAAATAAACACACGTAATCTCATTTGTAGAGCTTTAAAGGCAAATGAAATAAAGAAAAATTACATAAATTCAGGGAACATTAAAACCTTTTTTTCTGTATAACTTTCTGGTAAGACATCTGTATTGTTTGGGTTGAGATTAGGAAAAATAAAACTTGTATGTACATAAAAAAGACAGACAAATTGTGAAATTTGGAACTCGGGAAAAAAATAACTTTTGATGTTGAATTGTTTAATCACTTGAAGACCGGGCCTTCTCTGTAACTTTTTGTTTAAAATTTTAAATCAGATTTTTTTTTATTCTACAAATTGACTTAGAACCCCAAACATCAGGGATAATTAAAAACGTTTTTTTATATATAATTACTATACTATTAGGGTTAAGATTAGAAAAAAAAAAAACTTGCAAGTACAAAAACCACAGACAGGAATGGAGAAATTTGGAACTCAAAAATAAACAACTTTTGATGTTCAATTTTTATTAAAATGCAACTGATAATCTACATTCTATCAGACAACTTAATGGTTTAATTTTATTTCAAGGGAACATGAAGAAAGAACAGATGAATGCATGTATTAGGTTGGTTTAATTCTAAAAATGTAAATATTGCAAAACGATGTGGATATTTAAATATGGATCTCTGAGCAAAATTCAATCCCACTTGTAGGGCAGTAACGGGCAAGTAAAATAAAGAAAAAAAATATCAAAAAGCAGCTAAACTGTACACCGGCGCGATTGTACATTTCCGGTCAAATGCTCCGCCCATAGGCTATAGAAGAAATTAAATGCTGGATGACTAGTAATAATAGTTCATAAATATAATTATTACTAGTGTCATACAACGTTAGAATTCTACTATAGCTTGTAGGCAATTCAGGGAACATTAAAAACTTTGGGTGAAATTAGGAAAACACTTGCAAGTAAAAAAAAGACAACTTTTGATGGTGAACATTCAGTTGCTAAAATACGATCCAGCAGACAACTTAAGATGGAACTGTTTAATGTTATTTTAATGGCACATTAAGAAAGAACATATAATATAATATATATATATAATGTATGATGCTGATTGGATTGTAAAAACAAAATATAGCAAAATAATGTGGATATTCAATCAATATATATGGATCTCTAATCCAAAAGAACATAATCTAATCCTACTTGTAGGGCCACAATAGGCAAAGTGAAAAAAAAAAAAAAAGGAAACTTATTTAAATTTACATTCAGGGAACATTAAAAAACACATTTTTTTTATTTTTAACTGTCTGCTAAGATATCTATATTGTTAGATTGTCATTGTAAAATATGGTGAAAGAGAAAAAAAAGTTGATTTTGAATTGCGTTTAACATGCAACTGCTAATCTACCATGTAACAGACAACCTAAGATGGAACAGTTTAATTTTATTTCAAGAGTACATGAAGAAAGAATATCTGAATGTAATGTATGAGGCTGGTTGGATTCTAAAAAATAAAATATTTCAAAATTATGTGGATATTTAATCAATCTATGGATCTCTGAACAAAAGCAAATAATCTAATCCCATAATGTAGGACCACAACAGGCAAGTGAAAAAAATCCAAAATAATTTAAATCCTTTAAATTCAGGAAACAAACACAACAGGTGAAGTAAAAATAAAAGAAAAAAAAGTTTTAATTTACATTCAGGGAACATTAAAAACATATTTTTTTCTTTTTTTAACTGTCTGCTAAGAAATCTGTATTGTAAGGTTGCCATTGTAAAATATGGTGAAAGTGAAAATTAGGAAAATAGGAAAATATTTGCTATGTCCAAAAAAGATAAATGGAAATAGCAAAATGACAGAAATGGCAAAAATTAGAACAACCTAAGATGAAACTGATTCATTTTCTTTCGACAGTACGTGAAGAATGAATATCTGAATGTAAAGCATCAGGTTTAAATATTTTAAAATAAAAGTCTGTAAAAATAATGTGGATATTAAATCAATATATCCATCTCTAAAATAAAAGGTCATTTTTGAGTGACCATAAATAACGGGTGAAAAATAGAGAACATTAAAACATTTTACCAATAGATTTCCTGCTAAATACATCTCCTTATGTAAAATATGGTGAAAGTAAAAATAGGAAAATAGGAAAATACTTGGTGTGTCCAAAAAAAAGACAGACAGGCATAGTAAAGTGACAGGAATGGCAAAAATTAGAACAACCTAAGATGGAAATGTTTAATTTCCTCATCTGTATGTAAAGAATGAGGATGACATATTTTTAAATTAAATATTGTAAAATAATGTGGATATTAAATCAATATATCCATCTTTAAAATCTATGGACAAAATAAAACAAAACACAAGAAAATAATCTAATCCCATTATATGGAACTACAACAGGCAAGTGAAAAAATGAAAAATAATTTGTAATTCTACTTTTTTCTACTTAACTTTCTGCTAATAAGTCTGTATTAGGTAGTCATTGTAAAATATGGTAAACGTGAAAAATGCCCCTCTGTGCGACAATAAATAACCAGCAGGTGAAAAAAATAGAGAACGTCAAAAATATTTACTATTCCATTTCCTGCTAAATACATCTCCTTAAATCAGAGAAAAATCCCAGCATTTTAAAGCACAAAACTATCAGGTCCATAGAACTTTGAGGTTCTGTATGACTTACCTTATACAATGAAGGTATAGATGTCTCCAAGTTGGTCTTCACTGAGAAAGTCTTTGTGGTCTTCTTCAAAGCTTTTCCGGTGGGAAGAGATCAATGGAGAAAAGTCACTTCTTCTACAAGCAAAATAAGATTCACTGAGTAAGGACTGGAGGTCTATATGTGTGTCTGGTCTATATGTGTGTCTGGTATATATGTGAGAAGAGAACTGAATTTACTAATTGATGGGAGAGTCTGATTGGCTAACACACAGGAGCTACTCATTAACATATGACTGGAGACTTTGGATTGAGCTCTGGAAGGGTGTGGCCAATAGGCCCATAACAATGGGGTTTGTTTATACTGTGCCTGGGTGTAGAGGGCGGGAAAGTTACCCTGAAACTAATTTCAAATGATTTACTTAATTAAGGAAACCAGTTTCTATATACTGAGATTTCTAAAGGTAATGTATAAAATGTTTTAGTATTTTAACCAATAGTATATTTTATATAATAGATCATTATTTGCAATATATATTATGCAATTGAGTATTTTATGGAAAATAATAAAATTACAAATAAATCTACATTGTGTATGTGTATATATATATATATATATATATATATATATATATATATATATATATTTTTTAGTAAATAAAATACTCAATTGCATAAAATATACAGCTATGAATGTATAGTCAATTTACATAGACAGATATTTTTTTTTAATCATCTTTAGAAATATCGTTTACCATGGTTTAACTGTGCAAGTCTACTTTTGTTTATAAGGTATGGTTATATATATATATTATATATATATATATATATATATATATATATATATATATATATATATATAGGGCCAGATTCACAGAGCGATTACGCCTGTCTAACAGGTGTTAGACAGGAGTACTTTCAAATTACGCGCGCCGTATCACTAGTTTGAATCCTCAAACCATGATACGGCGGCGTTGGGCTTCGATCTGACAGGCTTACGTCTTCGTACGCCTTCGGATCTACGCTGCAATCTTTTTGTGGCCGCTGGGTGGAGTTCGCGTCGTTTTCAGCGTCGGGGTATGCAAATGAGCTTTTTCCCGCGATCCACGAAGTTACGAGCGTCGTTCGCAATCGCGTACGTCATTTTTTCGCTACGTAAAGTTAAACCAGCTATTAGCTGGTCTAACGTTACGCGGCCCATGTTAAGTATTGCCGTCTTTCCTGGGTCGACTTTCAATTTTTTATTTTTTTTTGCGTAAGTCGTCCGGGAATAGGAATGTCCGTAAACGACGCTACTCAAAAAAAAAATAACGTAACAACGTGAATTCGCGCAATGCGCGGCGGGAAATTTCTGAACGGAGCATGCGCAGTTCGATCGCCGCGGGAACGCGCCTAATTTAAATGCCTCACGCCCCCTAATCGCGTAGTTTGATTCCGCCGGGAGAAATACACTACGCCGCCGTACCTTACGGGCCAAAATCTCTCTGAATTCCTCGTAGAGCCAGGTAAAGTACGGCGGCGTAGAGTATCTCTGATACTCTGCGGGAATCTAATTCTACCTGAATCTGGCCCATAGTATATAGTGTGTATATATATATTTATGTATATGTGAATATATATATATATATATATATATATATATATATATATATATATATTTAAAATATTACCTTTTATAAACACCTAGGTAGACTGGCACAGTTAAACCATGGTAAACAGTATTTCTAAAAATCATATAAAATATCTATCTATGTGAATTGAATATACACTCATACCTGCATCCAGGTACAAATCATTCATCTAAAATCTCAAAATTTGACATTGAACTCTCTCCACCCCTAGAAACTATGAAGTGGGGTAATATATAGCAATTGGCTTGCTAAACCATGTTGGGGTATCTAGGTGTAAATGGGTCCTGGAGATTACTGGTTACTTTTTCAAAGTCTTAAACAAAGATGCTCAAAACTCTCTAATAGAGGAGCTCAGCCATGGGGGATGGAAGAACTAGACTAAGGGGAGTTGGAGGAGCTCAGCTATGGGAGATGAAGGAGCTCAGTTATGGGACATGGAAGAGCTCATCTATGGAAGATGGAGGAGCTAAGTTAAGGTGGTGGAGGAGATTGATTATGGGGGATGGAGAAGCTGAGCTATGGGGGATGTAGGAACTAAGCTATGGGAAATGGAGGAGCTCAACTATATATAAGGGAGCTCACTTATCAAAGCTGGAAAAGCTCATCTATGGGGGATGGAGGAGCTCTAGCTATGGGGCATAGAGAAACTAAGCTATGAGAGATGTAGGAGCTCAGCTATGGGGGATGTGGGAACTAAGCTATGGGAGATGGAGGAGCTCAGCTATGGGGGATGTAGGAACTAAGCTATGGGAAATGGAGGACCTCAACTATAGATGAGGGAGCTCACCTATCAAAGCTGGAGAAGCTCATCTATGGGGGATGGAGGAGCTCAGCTATGGGGCATAGAGAAACTAAGCTATGAGAGATGTAGGAGCTCAGCTATGGGAGAGGAGGGAGCTCAGTTATGGGACATGGAAGAGCTCATCTATGGGAGATGGAGAAGCTAAGTTAAGGTGGTGGAGGAGATTGATTATGGGTGGTGGAGGAGCTCAGCTATGGGGGTGGTGGAACTAAGCTATGGGAAATGGAGGAGCTCAACTAACTATGGGAGAGGAGGGAGCTCAACCTCATCAGTTCATAATAGGAGCCTTTACTAGCAGGAGGGACGGCTGTACTGCCTGTAGACACCAATCCTCTTCTGTCTTCTCCAGTATTGCTGAACTTCCCTCCTCTACTCTCCTATCAGATGCTGGGGGGATGGGAGTGTTAGCAGAGTCAATTAGAGGTGTTTTTTTTTTAAATCTTTCTGTGCATGGATAATAAGTTCTAGGGGTTATAGCTTTTTATATGTGATCAATGAATCAAAGGTTTGCATTTTTTTTGTTTTGTTCTTAAAAGTTGAGATTGCCTTTTTGAGGTGTACTTTAAGAAATGTGATTGTCCAGTGAAGTCTGTATTTTTAGGGAATAAATGAGATTCATCTATTATTATGGGTTTATATGAGATACGGGCCTAAGTATGGATGTGTGAAGAACTTGTTTACTAAACCAACAACCGTCTCTCAAGAAAGACAAAGGTTTTCCTGTTGGTTCCTTGATTATTATGTGAAAGCCAAATGTAGCGCATCATAATTAGGGTCACCCTTTGTCCTCAGACAGGAGGTGAATAGGTGGAGGCCGGGTAATAGGCTGTGTTGTCTCCATGATGTCAGGCTTCTTTGATATGCTAAGAGACCAACTGACTGGCAAATGTTTAGAATCACGTGGGGCGTCTTGGAATGTCGGCGTCGGGATCATTTCAGAAGATAAAACTTAACAAACTTATATTTGCAAGAGATGTCATAACATGGAGCTTATTACAGATGTGCAGGTTAGAGACGTCTTTGGGAATGGTCATTACAGGAAAGAGAAGCATGATGGAATGACAATAACTGTCAATTAAAAAAGAATATGGAAAGGTCGGGCTAACATAGAATACAAGAAACACTTTGCTACAGCAAGTAAAAGAAAATCCCCAAACCATTTTTAAATACTCAACACTGGGGTGTTACAAGAATCACTGGTCCAATGCCGGTGCCGGAGACGGGACTGTGTATGTGTGACGTCAGAGTCGAGTGAAAGCCAAGTAAAAAAGAGATGACGGTTCTGTGAATTTGGGCGGCACCCTGCAGCCGCTCGTCCCTATCGGCGTATAACACACACCCTATTTTCAGGGGGAAAAGGTGCGTGTTATACGCTGATAAATATATATACCATAATGTTTTTTTATTATTTAAAGAGTGAAAGTACAATAAATGATTTGAGCGTCACATAGGACAAGATAGTTGGAGCACTCAGGCTCATATTTGCATCAAGTTTTTATTGTGATGTGTGGAAGAGAGATCACCTCCTATGTGGTCATCAGTGGGTCTCTCCAATAAGGACACAGGGGGTAATAAAAACCTGACAGAGCATATAACCCTCATCCATTAATCAAGCAAATAAATGGTTTTGTCTGGAGCCGATCTCTAACTACAGCACTTTGTACCGAGTAACTGTTGAGAATTGCCAACATTCTAGTCAATGTCAATATTCTATCATTGTAACAATATATTGAAAGAGAAAATCGGACAACACTTGCACTAAAACTCGGCAAACCTCGGAATGGCTCTGGAACGTAGTCTTTCCAAACATTCCCGAACGGCTAATGCTCGGATCCGGCCCCCCCACCTCAGGCCAAACGCGGTACTGCAAACCACTTTAGCCTGAATCCTGCTCATTTCGCGAGACAAAACTCACAAACCGAGATAGGATCTTTCAAAATACAGTGCTTGTATTGCAAAATGCTCATTAACCATGTTACTCACAATTCAAGGTTCCAAAGTATAGCACATTTCCATCTACTCTCTCTACCAGATTGGTCATATCAATAGATATCAGGGAGAGGCTCGGTGATACTGTTTTGGTGTTCCCTGGATGTTATTATTATTCTGATATTCAGTACTGTCTACCTTGTAGGATGCTAATATGAGATCTGAAAGTCTTTTACTTACTATTCCATGTTTTTATTGTTTTTGCTTTCTAAAATTCCTTTATGCTTTTCTATCAAGAGTTATGTATGTACTGTACAAAATACTGAATAATGTATTTACTATACATATGTTTGTTAACCACTTAAGCCCCGGACCAATATGCTGGTAAATGACGCAAGGGGTTTTTACAATTTGGCGCTGTGTTGCTTTAACAGACAATTGCGCGGTCGTGCGACGTGGCTCCCAAACAAAATTTGCCTCCTTTTCTTCCCACAAATAGAGCTTTCTTTCGTTGGTATTTGATCGCCTCTGCGATTTTTATTTTTAGCGCTATATACACAAATAGAGCGACATTTTTGAAAAAAAAACAGTGGGGCAGATTCACGTAGATCGGCGCATTATCATTCCGGCGTAGCGCACCACTTTTCCGTTAGACTTGCGCAATCTAGCCGCGTAATCCGGCGATTCACGTAGCTTTTACGCAAGAGCTTGCGCAAACGTAAGGTTTTTTCCGGAGGCGTAAGGAGGAGTAATACAAATTGGGAGGGACGTGGGCGTGTTACATTGAAATGAGCCGTGACCCCATGCAAATGAAGGGCCGGCCGACTCGCGCATGCGCGCGTGAAGGAAACCATGTCAGCTCCGTTGTGCGCATGCTCACAACTCGGGAGCGGCGCAATCATTGAAATTGGAAATGGACTAGGGCAACGTTGTGAACTACGCAGACAGCATAAATAGACACACACAAACGCCCTTCCATTGCAAAAGTACATCCCTTTGTGTCCCTTCCCATTGAATCAAGTGCTTTTGCTCTGTTGTTCGTTAGAGTGTGTTTTGTAGTTGTGAGATTAGTGTTCTGTGTGATCTTGTGCTTGTTGGTAGTTTTGTGAAAGTGTATTTTGATAAGTGTTTGAGACTGTTTGTTTGATTGATATATTTCTGAGCGTTTGTTTTCTTGCTTTTTTTTTTCATCTGATTTTTTTGTGTGTGTTTCTTGCTGAGTGCTAGTGTGATTTTTGGCTGTTCTTTTTCTCTTTGTGTGTGTTCTTGTCTGATTGGTTGTGCTTGTATTTGTGACAGATTTTTGGTGACTGCTAGTGAGTTTGTTTGGAAGTATGACTGAGAGAAAAAGAAAGCTCAATTTTACTGTGGGGGAAAAAAGAATTCTTGCCCGGGCCATTACCGACTATGGGCGTTTTCTCCACGGCCCGCAGAGTGCCACCACCACCCCGGCCAGGAGGAGGGAGATCTTGGATATGATCACAGAGCAGGTCAATTCATCGGGGGAGGGGGAGACACGGACCCGCTCTGGGATAGAAAAGAAAATAAATGACCTCCGGCGTGAGGTGAAAAAAAAACTGGCCGCAATAAATGCCCATGCCAGGGGCACAGGAGGGGGCCCACCATGCCGGGTTAGATTTTCAGAGACGGAGCGTGTGGTGGCCCTGACCTTTCACCGGCATGAAGTGGAGGGCCTGCCAGGCTTTGACACAAGTCCGGTCCCCGCGGTGCCAGGTAAGGTTTTTATTTCTCTCAGGTGTGTAGCATGTGTGGGGGAGGGGGTGAAAGGGAATATGTGGCAAGTGTGTGGATCCTCCAACCTGTGAATGTTTTGTGTCATCCACAGCTGTGCAGGAGGGTGCAGGGCCATCTGGACTGACCGCTCCAACCCCAGGACAGCAGCCTAATGAGGCCCCCCCAACAAGGCCAGAGTCCGCAGAGGAGGAACAAGAGGAGGGGGAGGATCATGCGGAGGACGATCATGAGGAGGAGCAGAATCATGAGGAGGAGGAGTCCATGGAAGGCACTGGCCCTTTGGTTTCTGCGGACTCTTCCCCTCTGGCTGCAAGAAGCCTGCCCTCCCTAAGGGTCAGCCCCCCCCCCTCCTCCCCCAACATGGCTCCCCTCACAAGGGCCTCCCCTTCTCCCCGGCCACAACCATCAGCTGGAGCCAGGAGGTCATCCCCAAGCACCAGGGGGGCGCCCAATCTCATGCCCGCCTGTCTGAGAAGGAACCTGGCCACCCAGACCCGCCTTCTGAGACAGCTCTGCCAGACTATGGGGCGGGTGGATCAGAGCCTGTCCTCCATTAATGATAGCCTGGGTAACCTGGACTCCCACTCCCGGGCCTCCACAACCTGCCTAAATGACCTGCAAACTACAGCAGCAGGCGTTGGGCAGGATGTGAGGGCCCTTACCCAGGCTATCCAGGGCAACACGGCAACACTTGGTGCTGCCCTGGACAGAATAGCCGTGGCCTTGGAGGGCAGGCCGCCAGGTGGGCAGATCTCAGGGGCTGCTCCTCCTTCCCCGGCTTTTCCCCTCCCCCATGCGTCTCCCCTGAGGGTCCGGGGCCGTGGCCGGGGGCGCCCCAGGCGTGGCTCAGGCAGAGGGCATTAATTTTTTTTTCCCCCTTTTGTTTGTTTTGAAAGCTTTTTTATTTTTGTTCTCTGCTTTTTATTGTTTTTTCTATGCAATTTTTTTTTTGCTATGCATTTTTTTTGGTTTGACTTTTTTGGCATATTTTGGGTTGTGAATGATGTTTGAATGTGGGGGTGACATTCCTGCTGGAAAAGGGGTGTCACCCTCAATTTTGGTGGAGAAGGGTTCCCCAGGACCAGGGAGAAGTGATCTCCAGGTCCGTGTGAATGGTGTATGAATGTACAGTGACATAATTGGAGCCTTGACGTGGCGTTACTGCTCACCAGTCTTGCATGGTGGACTGGTGCCAATCCAATTTGATGAGGATGTGGGGTGTGTGTGCTAGGGACCATAGTGGTGTGCATGCATGCATTCTCATTGTGCCATGATTAATGTGTGTGTTTAACGTGCAAAGATGCCCAATATGAGCTGCCTCCTGACTGCTCTTCCCTCAGAAGACGGGGTATCCTCGGTTAGGGGTTGATTTTCTGGTTGGGGGGTCAGATCATCACGTAGCTCAACCTGCAGGCCCTTCCTCACTGCGAGATTGTGTAGCATGCAACATGCAGCGATGATATGGCACACGAAGTTTGGGGAATACAACAGTGTACCCCCAGACTTATCCAGGCATCGGAAACGTGACTTCAGGAGGCCAAATGTGCGCTCCACCACTGCACGGGTTTTGATGTGTGCTTCATTGTATCGTTCCTCTCCTGGGGTTTGGGGGTTCCGGATAGGAGTCATGAGATGGGGTCCCAGTGCATATGCAGAGTCACCTGTAAAGGAAAAGACAGGAGAATGTTAGTCATGCATGTGCCACTTCTGTTGTGCATCACGGGAGGGGATAGTCATGCCTGACTCCCATGTCACTCACCAACCAGCCAGGTGTTCCCATACACGTTCTGTTCGAATTCTGTTCGGATGTGGCTTTGATTGTAGATGTAGCTGTCATGGCTGGACCCTGGGTGTTTGGCACGGACGTGCCATATGAGGCCTTGGGCATCAACTATCACCTGTACGTTGATGGAGTGCCAATTCTTCCGATTGCGGTACATGTGCTCGGTCTCATGGGGGGGCTGGAGTGCCACATGTGTGCAATCTATGGCCCCGATGGTGCGTGGGAATCTGGCAATTCGGTAGAAATCTGCCATTGCCTTGATTCGAAGCTCCTCAGTGGTGGGTTTGATGATTTGGTTGGCCAAGCGTGTGAGGATTGCAGGGACAACCTGGTGCACACATCTGCTCATGGAGGATTGTGACATCCCAGCCACCACTCCACTTGTACGCTGAAAAGAGCCACTGGCAAGGACATGGAGTGTTGCCAGGACCTTCACCAGTGGCTGCACTGCATGTGAGCGTTGTGTTGGGCTGGTGATGTCCTCCTGCAAGGTTGTGGTTAATTCCAGGATGGCATGAGGGGGGAATCTGAAGATGCGAAAGACCTCTGAATCATTCATGCCAAACAGGTGTATGCGGGTGCGGTATACCCTCTCCCGTGCCATCCTCCGTGCCCTCCTCCTTCTTTGGTCATCTATATTCACTAGTGCAGCTATGAGCGACGATGCCCCTAGCATGTTGGCAGTCAAATTGTAGTGCAACACGTGTGTGTGGTCTGCTCCTCAATAACGGTGTTGCTTTATCTGACAATTAGACTTTTTTTCAAAAGTTAGATCAGCTTTTATGTGCTCTAACTTTAGACAGGACATTTTGCAGTTGCGCACATCGCGTAGCCTGCGCAGCAACTGCGTTTTTTTGTGGATCCCCGTAACTCCCTCATTAGCATATTTGACTAGCAAATCAATGGTGTGTCTAGCGCAGTTTTGCGCGAAGGGAAGCGAATGTCTACCTCAATTACGCCGGACCAAAAAACGTAGATTTCTGGCGTATATTGTTTTGTGAATCGCGTCCAACTATACGCACGCGCACATTTAGACTTACGCACGCGCAACAGCAGTTGCGCACGCGTAATCGCTCTGTGAATCTGGGCCAATATTTTTTACTTTTTGTTATAAGAAAAATCAAATAAACTAAATGTTAGTCAAACATTTAGGCCAAAATTAATTCAGCCACATGTCTTTAGTAAAAAAAAATTGAAATAAAAAAAAATTAGCTACCTAGCGGGAACAGCGACACTAATACAGCGATCAGAAAAATTATCGCTTAGTGACACTGGCAATAGGGAATGAAAGGGTTAACTAGGGTGGTGATCAAGGGGTTAAAACTTTATTAGGGGGGTACGGGGGCTACCCTGAACCTAACACTAACTGCCTGTCACACTGACAATAACTGCAGTGATCATACATACATGATCACTGCAATCAGTGACACTGTGACAGGGGGGAGGGGGGCGATCGGGGGGGGGGTTAAATGTGCCTATGTGTGTGGTGTCAGTGTAGTGTTGGTGCGACTTACTGTGTCAGTCTTCTCTCCTATTGGCGGTTTGAAAATACCGCCGAGGGAGAGAAGACACCACTTCCTCTGCCTGTGTTTACATTACACAGGAAGAGGAAGTGACACGCAGCGAGGGAGCCACTTCGCTGGGATCGATCCGGAGGGAGCGGACAGAATCGAGCAACCGCCCCCTCAAGATGGATCCCAGGAGAAGGTAAGAGGACCGCCGCACGCAGCGGAGGGGGTTCCCGATCAGACCACCGACCCGCAACAAGGCAGGGACGTACCTGTGTCTGTAGGTGCCATTCTGTGGACGTACATCTGCGTGCGGCGGTCCATAAGTGGTTAATGTATGTAATAAGTATAGCTCTCTTTTATAATTCTAATAAAAATTTATAGTAAAAAATTTTTTTTTTTTCTTTCAAACCCAACTGAAAATTGTAACAGACAACCTAAGATGACTTAAATGGGTTGTAAAGGTTTTTTTTTTCTTCTAAATAGGTTCCTTTTTAAGCGTGTGCATTGTTGGTTTACTTACCTTTTCCTTTGATTTTTCCCTTCTAAATGTTTTTTTTTTGTTTGAATTTCTCACTTCCTGTTCCTCCTCCGTAAGCTTTCCACCATCATCCGAGCCGTTCTGGCTGGGGGTTAGTCAGCGTGATTGTCTCCTTGCAGGGATGTAGTCCCAAGGGAGGGGGCAAGCAGACTAACCCCCCCAGCCAGAACGGCTCAGGTGATGGGGGTAAAGCTTACTGAGGAGAAACAGGAAGTGAGAAATTCAGACAAAGAAAAAAATATTTAGAAGGGAAATCAAAAGGAAGAAGGTAAGTGAACCCACAATGCACAAGCTTAAAGGAACCAATTTAGAAAATATTAAAAGACGACCCTATACAACCCCTTAAAAGAGGAGGTAGAATGCCTAGCTGGGGTGTGGCTGCTGATACTGTCAATCACAATGACCGTGTTTATGGAAGCCAACCTCCATTGTTGGGAAGAGTGGAACCCCTTTAAGAAGATCTGTTTTATTTTGTTTCAAGAATACATGAACAAAGAGAACCTCAATGTATGCATGAGGGTGGTTATATGCTAAAATAACAGCCTTGAATATTCAATTAATATACAGATCTCTTAAAAAAAAAAAAAAACATTTAATCCCACTTGTAGGGCATTAAAGGTAAAGAGAAATACGAAAAAATAATTTAAATTCAGGAAACATTTAAAAAATAATTTTCTCTATGACTTTCTGGTAAGACATCTGTGCGGTTTGGGTTTAGATTGGGAATAATAAAATGTGAATGTACAAAAAAAAAAGAGACAGAAATGGTGGAATTTGGAACTTATAAAAAAAATATAACATTTTAAAGTTGAATGTTTTAACCACTTGAATACCAGGCTTGTTCTGTAATTTTTGTTAAATTTTAAATCAGATTTGTTTTTAAGAAAATTTACTTGGAACCACCAAACATCAAGAAAATGTTTACTTTTTCTGTATAACTTTCTGGTAAAACATCTTTACTGTTAGGGCTTAAATTATGGAAAAAAAAGTACGTGTACAAAAAAAGACACAGGAATGGAGAAATTTGGAACCCGGAAAATAGATAACTTTTAATGTTGAAATGTTTATTAAAATGCAGTTGATAATCTACATTATATCAGACAATTTAATGGTTTAATTTTATTTCAAGAGAACATGAAGAAATAACATCTGAATGCATTGATTAGGTTGGTTAAATTCAAAAAATTAAAATATTACAAACAATGGGCCAGATTCACAGAGCGATTAATAGGTGGTATAAAATTAGACAATCCGTCTACATGTCAGAGAAAGCAACACTGTTAGTGAGGAGCTGAGCAGTCACACTTGTTGCACAACAATCTGTATGCCAACATGCCAGTGGCATCCATGCTCATAGCTATACTACTGACTTTAGATGAGCAAAGAAGGAGGAGGGCACTGAGGAGGGCACGGAGGAGGGCACGGGAGAGGTTTTTTTTTGTTTTACAAAAAAAAATTCTTTGCTTGAAGAAACATTTTTACAAAAAATATACATACATATATACATCAGGGTTAGAAGAATTTCCCAAGGAGAAATGGGATATTGGTTAAGGATTCTCAATGGTGCATCAGGAATAGATGTTAAACATATCTATGAGTCTGATCAGGCCTCAAAAGATAACAATATTTTTTGAAAAAGTATAAAAGATTTATTGATACACAAAAAAAAAAAGAAAACATAAACATTATACAAAACGTTAAAAACATTCATATTAGGAGCGAAGATGTTACAAGTGCAGATGTCTGCATACTGTCTCCGTTGTTCCAATCGTGTTTCGGGTTCGACTAGTTTCGCCCTAAAGAGGGCTTCGTCGGGAACCCACGGTTGAATATATTTTCTATGTAAATACAAAAACATACAGTAAGCTGACATATCAGAATAGTAGAAAATCATTAATTTACAAATCATAGATAACCTCTAGTGTGAAACATAGGGAATAGTACAATTGATCTTTATGAAAGTTTTTAAACCAAAATGAAGTTCATGCGTAAATTTTGTGGAACCAAGGAGAACGCATACCTGGGACAGGTGAGAGGAAAATCTCTGGGGGGGGCGCGTCCACAAAGGCGTAATCTCTAAGAATGGAGAGAAACAACAGTGTGGCAGGATGGATTTTAATGGCCCCCACGGGGGTCACTGAGCTGGTGTGTTGCTGTATGCTGGTGATCTAGTGGAGAGAGAGTGTGTTGTATCAAAGCAAAATAGTAGAGACGGTTCCCCAAGCGCTACCAATGAGTTATTGTAAAGGTAGGGTTAACTTACTTGCTACTGCTTGATGGTACCAAGAAGTGCCAGGTCAGAATAGATACTAAGTCCAATACAGCAGGTGAGCTGATACTCACAGACTGGTATGGCTGCAAGGTTACTATCATAAGACCCTATGTATAGAGGAAAGTCAATAAGAGCTTATTAATAGCTATAAAAAGCTATAAAACAATAAAGTATAATATAATATAAAATATAAAATAAATTAAAGCACAGCTATCTGTGGATACTCCTACTACATCTTCTGATGCAGGGGCATGGACAGAAAGCCTCAAATTTGCACATTACTGACCTTGCTAACAAATAGCCAAAGGTGCCTTTGGAAATGTGTCCATATGTAGCTAACACTGCGCCTAATCAATTCAGCACTGCACAGCTAAAAAAAGAAAAAGAAAAATAGAGAGTCCTTTTGAAATAAGGTTGCTATATGCAAAAAAGAGAATTTGCAAAGATCTATGAGAGATAGTACTTCAAAGTTATCTCAAAAATACCTGTAAACAGTGATGTTTAGCAGCAGGGGAGTGTATAACCAGTCTCTTCGTGAGCGCCGCACTGAATGGTGACAGCTCACAGAGCTATTTGTATAGCTCTCTCCATTAGATCAACCTCGCCTCAGCTGGTGAGAGGGGCGGTAGTCCAGTTAGTAGTGGGCAGAGGAGTGACGTGTCTCAGGGATTCCCCCTGTGAGTCAGAGACAGCCGCCCACGTGTGATATCACGCAGAGCGAGTGGCTCGGCTCGCTGCAATGGAGGAGACCGGGGACAGCCCATGGGCGGGACAGATATGCCGCTCCGCCAATAGGATTTGTCAAAATACGGACCTGGCCAGCATCTGAGCCTCCGCCCAGATTCGATGCTATGAAAGTGTGCATCGGAACAGGCCCCTACCCGCCCACATACACTGGAAGGCATCGCTAGCTTGTCTGACACCGCTGTTGACCCACATGACCAGAAATGGAATAGTGTTCTTATAAAGACATCTCTGCATACGATCACCAGGTTGTCTGGCGCGCTGTCCTGGTCCGCAAGAAGCGCATGAAAGTCATCATATAAAATAGTACTATTGTTTACATTAACAGATGATTGCCATATATTCATATTAAATAGCAGAATTGCCCCCTCCTATGCCAACCTGTACCTGGGGGGGTGGGAGCGTGACCTTTTTGGGGAGGACACTAACGATGATTTGCCTGCAAATGTGCTTACCTGGCACCGATACATCGATGATGTATTTATGGTCTGGGCGGGATCAAAAGATAATCTGTTAGCGTTCCTAGACCAACTGCAGGTGAACCAGTACAATCTTAAATTCACCTACAACTACAGCCAAGAACGTATTACCTTTTTAGATGTCGAACTGTACATAGATGAGCATGGTTCCCTTTGTTCCACACTTTTCAGGAAACCCACAGCAGGAAACAGCTTATTACATGCCACTAGCTCACACCCCAAACCCCTTATTAATAGCATTCCGTACAGTCAGTACCTGAGACTGCGACGCAATTGTTCGCAGGATGCTGACTTCAAACGTGAAGCTGCACAACTGTATTCACGACTAAAGGAAAGAGGCTATACCAAGACATGCCTCCGCAGAGCATTCAATAAGGCTAACAAACAGGAAAGAAATTCGTTGATCTATAAATCAAAAACTGAATCTAAGGGGAGCACTACCAGAATTATCACCCGATATAATAGACAGCATGACTCAATACGGAAAATCTATAAAAAATTTTGGTACCTGCTCACTTCAGATGAGAAGATCAATAAATTCATCAATACCTCCCCAGAAATTACATTTAAAAGATCCCCTTCTATCAGGGACAAGACAGTGTCGAGTCACTATTCAACATCATTGATTCCTAAACCTACACACATGGGAACATTCCCCTGTGGTAAATGCAATTTTTGTTGATACATCCTGAAAGGCAGTAGTATCAATCTCCCAAATGGAGAAACGTTGACTCCCAAATTTCGGGTCACCTGCCAAACAATGGGAGTGATTTACCTGATGAAATGCAGTTGCGGGGCATTCTATGTCGGCAAGACAAAGCGTAATTTCCTTTGCAGAATAAGAGATCATGTACGATCAGTCAACAAGAAACTGATGGAGACACCCATCAGCCGACACATCGGACTTTATCATAACCATAATAAATTAATGATGGGGTTTTATGCCTTAGCACATATACCTCTCAATGAAAGAGGTGGTGACGTAGATAAACGTCTCTTGCAAACCGAAGCAAAATGGATTTACCTACTACGCGCTACCCAACACCCAGGTTTGAACGAAAATATTAGTTACAAGCCCTTTTTATAATTTTTATAATTTACAATTTCTTCTGTGTGTTACAAACTAGCTTGCTATGGGGTAATTCAATGACTTCAAGTTTGCAATCAAGCTGTATATCATACACAGTCAATGACATCGTTTGATCGCTTGTTCTGCTCAGACTCTCCTTTTAGTCACTTAATCATTTTGCTCGCGTTTATCCTTTGTTGCAAATACCATCAATGCACCAGTTGTCAAACTTTGATACTCTCGACCTCCAAAGTTCCTCTATATATATACTCTTGAGGACTCTCTCAGTCACTGATGCTTCCGTCATTTATAATTTAAGATGTATCGATTTCTTTGGCAATTTTAAGGCATGATGTCTGTCACCGGGTTTTTAAGTGCCCCCCAGGAACATGAATTAGTGATATATCACTGTCATGCCACAAATGGGGGGGCTCTGTAAACAAGGTGCCTTTCATATATATATACATACTCATATTTAACAGCTTTTGCCTTCTGTTTTTGTTTTGTACTATTATCATTATATTTATTCTTTTCTGCTATTTAATATGAATATATGGCAATCATCTGTTAATGTAAACAATAGTACTATTTTATATGATGACTTTCATGCGCTTCTTGCGGACCAGGACAGCGCGCCAGACAACCTGGTGATCGTATGCAGAGATGTCTTTATAAGAACACTATTCCATTTCTGGTCATGTGGGTCAACAGCGGTGTCAGACAAGCTAGCGATGCCTACCAGTGTATGTGGGCGGGTAGGGGCCTGTTCCGATGCACACTTTCATAGCATCGAATCTGGGCGGAGGCTCAGATGCTGGCCAGGTCCGTATTTTGACAAATCCTATTGGCGGAGCGGCATATCTGTCCCGCCCATGGGCTGTCCCCAGTCTCCTCCATTGCAGCGAGCCGAGCCACTCGCTCTGCGTGATATCACACGTGGGCGGCTGTCTCTGACTCACAGGGGGAATCCCTGAGACACGTCACTCCTCCGCCCACTACTAACTGGACTACCGCCCCTCTCACCAGCTGAGGCGAGGTTGATCTAATGGAGAGAGCTATACAAATAGCTCTGTGAGCTGTCACCATTCAGTGCGGCGCTCACGAAGAGACTGGTTATACACTCCCCTGCTGCTAAACATCACTGTTTACAGGTATTTTTGAGATAACTTTGAAGTACTATCTCTCATAGATCTTTGCAAATTCTCTTTTTTGCATATAGCAACCTTATTTCAAAAGGACTCTCTATTTTTCTTTTTCTTTTTTTAGCTGTGCAGTGCTGAATTGATTAGGCGCAGTGTTAGCTACATATGGACACATTTCCAAAGGCACCTTTGGCTATTTGTTAGCAAGGTCAGTAATGTGCAAATTTGAGGCTTTCTGTCCATGCCCCTGCATCAGAAGATGTAGTAGGAGTATCCACAGATAGCTGTGCTTTAATTTATTTTATATTTTATATTATATTATACTTTATTGTTTTATAGCTTTTTATAGCTATTAATAAGCTCTTATTGACTTTCCTCTATACATAGGGTCTTATGATAGTAACCTTGCAGCCATACCAGTCTGTGAGTATCAGCTCACCTGCTGTATTGGACTTAGTATCTATTCTGACCTGGCACTTCTTGGTACCATCAAGCAGTAGCAAGTAAGTTAACCCTACTTTTACAATAACTCATTGGTAGCGTTTGGGGAACCGTCTCTACTATTTTGCTTTGATACAACACACTCTCTCTCCACTAGATCACCAGCATACAGCAACACACCAGCTCAGTGACCCCCGTGGGGGCCATTAAAATCCATCCTGCCACACTGTTGTTTCTCTCCATTCTTAGAGATTACGCCTTTGTGGACGCGCCCCCCCCAGAGATTTTCCTCTCACCTGTCCCAGGTATGCGTTCTCCTTGGTTCCACAAAATTTGCGCATGAACTTCATTTTGGTTTAAAAACTTTCATAAAGATCAATTGTACTATTCCCTATGTTTCACACTAGAGGTTATCTATGATTTGTAAATTAATGATTTTCTACTATTCTGATATGTCAGCTTACTGTATGTTTTTGTATTTACATAGAAAATATATTCAACCGTGGGTTCCCGACGAAGCCCTCTTTAGGGCGAAACTAGTCGAACCCGAAACACGATTGGAACAACGGAGACAGTATGCAGACATCTGCACTTGTAACATCTTCGCTCCTAATATGAATGTTTTTAACGTTTTGTATAATGTTTATGTTTTCTTTTTTTTTTTTTTTTGTGTATCAATAAATCTTTTATACTTTTTCAAAAAATATTGTTATCTTTTGAGGCCTGATCAGACTCATAGATATGTTTAACATCTATTCCTGATGCACCATTGAGAATCCTTAACCAATATCCCATTTCTCCTTGGGAAATTCTTCTAACCCATATCTATAGAAGGATTCGGATGCACATGGTTTTATTTAATTTGTAATATATTCGCTGTCAGCTCTAGAATAAAACTTTCTATACTTACATATATACATCAATACATAACATACATACAAATTACAAACACGGTCTCACTATCTTTCAATAACCCTTTAAAACCTTGATGGATATAATAATCTAATCTGATACAAGCCCCTCACTCTTCACTTGATATATCACACACGCATAGACATCTTTGGCATGAGTGATTCTGAGGTGTCTCACATCTTCAGATTCACCCCTCATGCCATCCTGGAATTAACCACAATCCTGCAGGAGGACATCACCAGCCCAACACATGACACCACCCATGACACCCATGACAGCTACATATACAATCAGAGCCCCATCCCCACAGATTTCAAACAGAACATGTATGGGGACAGCTGGCTGGTTGGTGAGTGACATGGGTGGCAGGCATGACTGTCCCCCCCATGATGCTGAAATCACAAGGGGCACATGCACTTCTAACATCCTCCTGTCTTATCCCTTCAGGGTGACTCTGCATATCCACTGGGACCCCATCTCATGACTCCTATACGGAACCCCCCATGGTACCCTGTTGTATTCCCCAAACTTTGTATGCCAGATCATTGGTGCATGTTACATGCTGCACAACTTCGCAGTGAGAAAGGGCCTGGAGATTGACATACGTGATGACCTGACCCCCGAACCAGACAATCCCCCCCTAACCGAGGCTACCCCGTCTTCTGAGGGAAGAGCAGCCAGGAGCCAGCTCACATTAGGCATCTTTGCACGTTAAACACACACATTAATCATGGTACAATGAGAATGCATGCATGCACACCACTGTGGTCCCTAGCACAGACACATCACATCCTCATCACATTGGATTGGCACAAGCCCACCATGCAGGACTTGTGAGCAGCAACGCCACGCCACGGCTCCAATTATATCACTGTACATTCATACACCATTCACACGGACCTGGGGATCACTTCTCCACCACAAATGAGGGTGACACCCCTTTTCCAGCAGGAATGTCACCCCCACATTCCCAAATCATACACAAACAGAACAAAAAAAAAAAAATTGACCAGCAAAAATAAAAAATGCCCAGCAAAAATATAATTTGAACAAAATAACAACAAAGAAAACACATAAAAGACAAAAATCACTCTGCAAAACAGTCCCCAAATATCTCAAAGACACGTCACAAACAAACAAACAAACAAACGCTAATAAACAACAGAACAAAAGCACCTTGCTGTATAGGAAGGGATACAAAGGGATGTACTTTTGCAAAGGAAGTGCGTTTGTGTCTGTCTATTTATGCTGTCTGCGTAGTTCACTAAGTTGCCCGGGTCCACTTGCAATTGCACTGATTGCGCCATCCCCGAGTTATGAGCATGCGCACAGAGGTGCTGACCATGGTCTGCTTCATGTGCGCATGCGCGAGCCGGCCGGCCCTTCATTTGCATGGGGTCACGGCTCATTTCAATGTAACACACCCACGTCCTTCCCAATTTGAATTACTCCGCCTTACGCCTCTGAAATTACGTTGCACAGGCGCTATTTTCTGCGCAAATCAATCGAGAATACAGTAATTGCGCCGCTACTTTGCGGCAGTCAAACTTAAAGGAGGTGCGCTACGCCAGTCAAAAAATGCGCCGATGTACGTGAATCTGGCCCAGTGTGAATATTTAATCAATATATGGATCTCTAAGCAAAACAAAATGATTTAATCCCACTTGTAGGGCAGTAACGGGCAAGTGAAATAAAGAAAAAAAATGTTTAAATTTAGGGAACATTAAAAACTTTGGGTGAAATTAGGAAAACATAGTTTGATAATATCCAGCAGATAACTTAAGATGAAACTGTTTAATGTTATTTCAAGGGTACATGAATGAAGAACATCTGAATATAAAGCACGAGGCTGGTTGGATTGTAAAAACAAAAGAAATTGCAAACCTGCGGGCCCCGCCGATGCCTGACCGTCCGTGCCTCTCCCCGGAACATCGCTGTAAAGCCCTCGCCCCCTACACCTCAGTAAGACGCTGAGGAGAACACCCTCCAAGCGCAGCCGTGCAGAGCGGACGACACTGCGGATGACACAGCGAGCGGGTAACGGCTGACGGGTGGGTAAGACCGCAACCTCCCCCATCCCAGACCCCCGGCGGAACCAGGTAAAAACAAACTTGTGATTCTGTATTCAGCCTTGATATCTATAATATGAATGGCCAATGACTCACTGCAAGATTGGGTGAGGTGAACAGCTTCTATCTGTTAAGAGCCCCTGGAAAAAAAAAAAAAAAGGGGGGGTCAAGAGACCAGGTGTAAATATATATGGACTATGCTTGTAAGAAGTGGTGGTTTCTCAAGGGTTAAAAAAAAACAGTGTATTGCCGGTTTAAACAGCTTATATTATCATCACCATAGAAGTAATAAGGCTCCCCTATGGCTGGTACTTGATGTATGTAGTTGAACAGACTCCCGGGGCATGATATTATAGCCCACTTGGTGCTGACATAGTTGGTTGGCGCTAGAGATAAACTCACACCGCTAACCTAGGTAACAAAAGGAGGTAGTAGCAGTGGCATAAGGACCCTGTGCATTCTGTGCATTTGGTATACCTGGGGCAACCTCCCCTACATACATTGAGGCCTACCAAGGCTGAAGACGGACAGTTTGATATAAAGAGGCATCTACCGTGGTGCTCAACCGTATGCTTCAAGGGTAGAAGACAGGGCACAAACACCAGGAACAGGGTCTTTCTTCCCCCCGCGCATTCCCACTGGAGATGGGTTGGAGAGAGAGTCGGCACCCGGGAAGAAGCGCCCCCCTCTGGACCCCCTTCCTTGGGGCAGCCCATGGGAGGGATAAGAGGGAGTTCTAGAAGAGAAGGTGCAACACGTGCAATCTAGTAGATCTAAAATAAATACAGTAAACAAGGAAAGTCCTGACCCCCTGCTAAACTGGGGAAAAGAAATAGGACTGCGAAGAAATATAACATGAGTAAAACAACTAGGGGTACCACCCCAAAGATACCTAAGGAAAACATGACTACCAGCACGATTAGGCAATATATGACCCAAGATGGTAACATCAAAAGCCCTAACACTACAAAAAAAAAGAAAAAAAAAGGGGAGACCAAAAAAGGAGTAGGTGGATTGAACAGCACAAATACGGACGTATCAATAGAAGGGGACCAGGATACAAGCCATATTGAGGAAGTAAGAGCAGACACCCAAATACCTACAAAGAGTGATATGAATGTCATGCTAAAGAGACTGGAAGACGTAATAAGAAAAGAAATCAGGCAGGAAATCAGCATGCTGAGGCAGGATCTATGCCACCTCTTAACACGGGTGGAAGAGATGGAGACAACAAATGAACAACAAGCCCTGGAAATCAACCAATTAAAAGATCAACATCGCATAATGAAACAAAACCACAGATTATTACAGTACCGGCTGGAAGACCAGGAGAATAGAAATAGGAGGCAAAACTTAAGGATCCACTCAATTAAGGAAGAAAAAGGGGAGGACTTAAGAAAAATTATGAATGATCTCTTTCTGCCCATCTTGGAGAAAAATACTGAAAAACCCCTCAAAATAGAGAGAGTCCATCGAATAGGACAATCAAAGAACAGAGAGAGGGAGTGGCCAAGAGACATCATCGTAAGGTTTAAAAACTACGAAGAAAAAGCCGAAATTTGGTCACAACTAAGAAGGAAGCCACCTCTGAGTTTAAAGGGAGCAGAGATCCAGATATTCACCGACCTTGCTTGGGAAACCCTGGCAAGGAGGAGGCTGCTCAAACCACTGTTGGAACAGCTGCGCTTACAGAATGTCAAATATCAATGGGGCTTTCCAGCGTGCCTCATAGGGCAGAAAGAGGGCATTTCAGCAAAGCTAACATTCCCAGAGGAATTAGAAGCCTTCTGTAACAAGCTAGGCATCCCCGCTCCGGAACTACCAGGATGGGCAGAATAAGCAATAATATAATATCAATGACTATAAGTAAAAGATCCCGGGGGGTCTGGGGGGTGGGGGGGGTGGGTGGTGGTGGAGGGGTGGTGGAAGGCGGTGAAGGGAGGTCTCTCTTTTTCTGGCTCCCGGCCGGGTCCCCCCCCTCTCCGGACCCCACCGGAGGGGGGGGGGGTTGGAGCGGGGCTGGACCCACCTCAGACAAGAGAACCGTGGGAAGAGACGAATGGGGGATCCACGGTTCAGAGGCCTTTTTTTTTGAGTGGGCCCAGGGTGGGGGGGGTTGGGGGGGTGGGGAGAAGGGAATGTGAAGCCCGACAGGAGGCGGAAGGGATTGTATTGCTGTAGAATAAGAAAAAGGTGGCAGTAACCAAATTTCTGTCTTATAATGTTAAGGGGTTAAATTCCGCGACCAAAAGACATAAGGTGATAGAAGAAATTAGGGAATACAGACCTGATGTAGTTTGTCTTCAAGAAACACATCTCTCCCTAGATTCAAATGTAAAATTAGGCTCTTTCTCCTACCCAGTATGGTTTTATGGGGATTCCATATCAAAACGGGCCAGGGGTGTGGCAATAGGATTCGCAAGGGACACGAGATTTACTGTGGAGGATAGAATTACAGACCCTGAAGGAAGATTTTTATTTCTAAAGGGTAAACTCGGGAATACCACCTACACGCTGGCCAATATATACGCGTCTAATGCAGGGCCTGTAAAATATCTTAACAGGATCTTGGGCAAACTTAAAGTATTCTCCGAAGGCTACACGATAGTGATGGGGGATTTTAATTTTGGTATAGACCCGGGAGTCGACAGTACGTCCCTTGTGCAGGGGAGGAATTGTATGTGGTTACAAAAATTTAAACAGAAAATGCATGAAAGCCAGTTGGTGGACGTATGGAGGATGTTGCACGCAAGGCAACAGGACTACACCTTTTTCTCCCCTGTACACGGGACCTACTCTAGGATAGACTATATCCTAGTAGATCATAGGCTTTTAGATAAGGTGGTTGAGGCTAAAATTGAAATAACGACCCTCTCGGATCACGCCCCAATAACCATGATAATGGAAACCGCCCCACAACAAAATCAGTCACCTAAAACGTGGCATCTGAATGAAAACCTAATAAGAGATGAGGACGGAGCGAAAAAGGTGGAACAAGAACTCAATTTTTTTTTCCTAACGAATGACAACGGGGAAATTTCAGGAGCTACCCTATGGGAAGCGCACAAAGCCTACATTCAAAGAATACTAATCGCTGAGGGGGCTAGGAAAAAAAAAAGCGGAAAGTAGGAGGTATGAGTCCCTAGTTAAAGAAATAGCACACCTAGAACAAGTACACAAACAGAAGAGAACACAAGAGGTCCACCATAAGTTAACTTTAAAAAGAGAGGAATTTAGAGAGGTTCTGGAACTAATAACAAAAAAAATTTTAACAGCATAGCAAAGGCGAGATATTTATGGGGTAATAAACCTAGCAGATACCTGGCGAAAATGGTTAAAAAAAAGAAATCCAGAAATTACATTGAGAAGATAAAAAAAAAATGGAGATTTGGCCTACACCACCAATGAAATAGCTGAGACCTTCAAAGACTATTACCAAGAGCTGTACTCGTGTGATCAAGGGGGTCACCAAATTGCAGATAAGGAGATTAAAATCAGAGATTTTATTTCAAAATCTGGGTTATCTAAGATTGAGGAAATAGATAGATTTAACATAGACAAACCAATAACGGAAGCTGAAATCAAAGAAGCTCTAAAAAATACGAAGGCGGGAAAAAGCCCAGGGCCAGATGGCTTCACGGCCCTGTACTTTAAAAAATTTAGCAACATTTTGATACCCAGGCTATGCAAATATTTCAACGGGTTGGGGTCTGAGCACGAAACAAGTAGGGAAGCCCTAGCCGCTTCGATTACTATCATTTTAAAAGAAGGTAAGGACAGTTCGCTCTGCTCAGGATATAGACCAATTTCGCTGTTGAATGCGGATATCAAAATATTCGCAAAAATCCTAGCAGAGCGACTGAAAAGAGTAATGCCCCTATTAGTCCACCCAGACCAGACCGGTTTCATCCCCGATAGAGAAAGTAAAGACAATGGAATAGGAGCGCTCCTCTTAATCCAGAAGTTAAAAATAGACAGGATCCCAGGTATACTCATGTCGGTAGATGCCGAAAAGGCTTTCGATAGGGTAGACTGGGGCTTTATGTTTAAAACACTAGAGGTGATGGGCGTCGGGGACAGGATGATCAGCTGGGTGAAAACACTCTACCACCACCCTATGGCCAAAATCAAAATCAACGGCACCCTATCCGCCCCCTTTGAAATGAGAAATGGGACGTGCCAGGGATGCCCTTTGTCCCCCCTCTTCTTCATCCTGTCTCTGGAGCCTCTGTTATCTACGATTAGGAATAACCCTGAGATCAGCGGGATAGAGGTCGGGAACGAGGAGCATAAGCTATCGGCGTTTGCTGATGATATTTTATTTTAAATTACTAACCCACAGACAACTATTCCAGCGTTAACCAAGGTAATCCAACAGTACGGTACCATTGCAAATTTCAAAATTAATGAATCAAAAACGGAAATTTTGAACATTAACTTAAATAAAAAAGATGAGAAGATTATTAGAAGGAGATATGTATACCACTGGAAAAAAGAGCTCAAATATTTAGGTATCAAATTAGCAAGGTCAGATAAGGAAATGTATAAAATAAATTTTATATCCCTGTTAAACGAGATCAAATCAGATATTAAAAAAATAATAAACAAACCAATCTCTTGGGTAGGACGTATTAATACCCTAAAGATGTTCTTGGTTCCTAAGATCCTCTATAAATTCCAAATGATGCCTATAGCACTTCCCCAACAATTCCTGAGGACATTAAATTCAATTCTGATGAACTTTGTGTGGAAAAACAAAAAACATAGAATCGCAATAGCAATATTAAAACAAGAAAAGATCAAAGGGGGACTAGCCGTGCCAGATATAAGAGATTACTATAAAGCTGCGGTTTTGTCTCGGGTAGTAGAATGGGCCAGAGATCGACGAGAAAAAAGATGGGTACAAATAGAAAACGCACAATCTAAAGCACCATTGAGCATGATAATATGGATCCCCGCAAAATACAGAGCACTAAATAAAAAAACTTTTGATATAACGCAAGACACACTGAGATTATGGGGAAAGAGTTTACAAAAAATAGATGAGGGCCACAATTCACCCCTTATAAATTTGAAGGAAAACCCATATTTCGCACCAGGGGAGAAAAACATTGGGGGGAACTGGATTAAAATAGACAAATTATATTTAGGTGAAATAATAAAGGAGGGTAAAATTATGGGTTTTGAAGAGTTGAAAGTTAGGTCAGAAACCTGGATTCTGGATGAATGGCGGTACACCCAGCTATGCCACTTTGTGCAACATCTCCCACACCCCCTGCGGACGAGCTTAGAACTCACCCCAGTGGAAAAACTGTGCAAAAAAGTAAATTCAAAAGGTACCGTGTCGAAATTATATAAGATCTTGGTAAAGGTGGACGCGCGGGCGGAACCGCCCTTCGTGCAGAAATGGAAAAGAGAATTGGGGTCACTAAGAGGGGACAACACTTTCGAAAAGATAATGAAATTGACCCATTCCTCTGCCATCGATACGAGAACCGCGGAATCAAACTATAAATGTATCTCGAGCTGGTACACCACGCCTGACAAAGTGAGAAGATTCAGCGTAGGAGAACCGGGAAATTGCTGGCGGGGATGCCCGGAAAAAGGAACGATGGCACATCTATGGTGGCTGTGCCCAAAAATTAAAAAATTCTGGCAACAAATTATAGAGCAAATAAAAAAGATCACGGGGAAAGAAATAAAAAACGATCCGTGGGTAGTCCTCTTCCATGGAGGGCAAGAGGGGATAACAAGGTACAAAAAATCTCTCACTCCCCACCTTCTCAACGCGGCAAAGAGGCTTATACCTAAGAATTGGCAGAAAGTAGAAACCCCTATGATGTGGGAATGGATCAATGTGGTGGAGGAGACCTATAGAATGGAAGAATTGAGGGAGATGGCGTGAGGGGGGGGGACCAGGAAAATCAGGATTTTAAGGAAAAATAGAATAAATGGCAAATGTACAAAAAGTCATGGAGCTATGCGGAAAATCTGAAGTTAGACAGTTATTGGAACTAGAAAAAATAAAATTAGAACAGCAACACAGTTAGTATCAGGAAGTTTTTCTCATCCTTGTTTCCTGTCGGGGGCCACGGGGGTGGGGGGGGGGGTTGAAATTACTTAAGGATTGGACAGCACAATAATCTATCCATTGTCTTATATTATAAACAACAAATATTTATATATATATATTAAAAAGAAAAAAAAAAAGGGTAAAAAAGCTGTTTTTGATACCACAGATGATGCAAAACTGTAATGGAGACAAAGGAAGCATTGATCCATGAGCTGCTCTCTAGTTTCTTAGTTAAGGCTGACGTGGTATAAAGAAGAAAAAAAGAAAAGAATATCTGAATGGAATGTATGAGGCTGGTTAAGTTCTAAAATCAAAATATTGCAAAACATTGTGGATATTCAATCAATCTATGGATCTCTGAACAAAATAATATAATCTAATCCCATAATGTAGGACCACAACAGGCAAGAGAAATTTGGAACTCGGAAAATAAACAACTTTTAATGTTAAATTGTTTATTAAAATGCAACTGCTAATCTACATTCTATCAGACAACTTAATGGTTTCATTTTATTTCAATTGAACATGAAGAAAGAACAGATGAATGCATTCATTAGGTTGGTTAAATTCTAAAAATGTAAATATTGCAAAATAATGTGGATTTTTAATTAATATATGGATCTCTAAGCAAAAGAAAATAATTTAATCCCACTTGTAGGGCAGTAACGGGCAAATGAAATATAGAAAAACAAATATTTCAATTCAGGGAGCATTAAAAACTTTATCCGGGTGAAATTAGGTAAACAAATAAAAAAAAGACAACTTTTGATGGTGAACATGCAGTTGCTACAATCCAGCAGACAACTTAAGATGGAACTGTTTAATGTTCTTTCAGTGGTACATGATAAAAGGACATTGGAATATAATGTATGAGGCTAGTTGGATTGTAAAAACAAAATATTGAAAAATAATGTGGATATTTAATCAATATATATGGATCTCTAATCAAAATAAAATAAAAATAATCTAATCCTACCTGTAGGGCCACAACAGGCAAAGTGAAAAAAAAGGAAAAAATGTATAATTATTTAAATAAACTTTCTGCTAAGATATCTGCATTGTTAGATTGCCATTGTAAAATATGGTAAAAGAGAAAAAAAACTTTTGATTTCTAATGTTGTTTAACATGCAACTGCTAATCTATCATATATTAGACAACCTAAGATAGAACTGTTTAATTTTATTGAATCTTTGAACAAACAAACATAATCTAATCCCATATGTAGGACCACAAAAGTGAAAACAATTAAAAATAATTTAAATCATTTTAATTCAGGGAACAATAAAAATAAAAAGTTGTTTTGTGTTTTTTTTTTCTACTTAACTTTCTGCTAAGACATCTGTATTATTAGGTTGTCATTGTAAATTAGAAAAAAAATACTTGCTATATCCAAAAGAATAGACAGTCAGGAATGGCAAAATTACAGAAATAGTAAAAATTAGAACAACCTAAGATGAAACAGTTTAATTTTCTTTTGACAATACATGAAGAATGAACATCTCAATGTAAAGCATCAGGTTGAGAAATTTAAAATAAAATGTAAAATAATGTGGATATAAAATCAATATATCCACCTCTAAAATAAAAAGGCCCTTTTTTTGTGACAATATATAACGGGTGAAAAATAGAGAACATTAAAACATGTTACCAATCCATTTACTGCTAAATACATCTTATGTACAATATGGTGAAAGTAAAAATAGGAAAATACTTGGTGTGTCCAAATAAAGGCAGACAGGCATAGTAAAATTACAGGAATGGCAAAAATTAGAACAACCTAAGATGGAAATGTTTAATTTTCTCATCTGAATGTAAAGCATGAGGTTGAAATATTTTTAAAATAAAGTATTGTAAAATAACGTGGATATTAAATAAATATATCCATCTCTAAAATCTGTGAATCTCTGAACAAAAGAAAATATTCTGATCCCATAATGTGGGACCACAACAGGCAAGAGAAAAAATTAAAAATCATTTTAATTCAGGGAACAATAAAAACAACGGGCCAGATTCAGGTACATCTGTGTTTTATTGGACCGGCGTAGCGCACCGCCTTTACGTTAGACTGGCGCAATGTAGTGGCGCAATCACCCTATTCTCTTGCTTTTATGCAGAAATTTGCGCCTGTGCAACGTTATTTCAGAGGCGCAAGGCGGAGTAATACAAATTGGGAAGGACGTGGGCATGTTACATTAGGCATGTGCAAAAGTGAAAAATTCGTTTCGTTTCGTTTCGTTTCAATTCGTCATTTAATAAATTTCGTTAAGTTAGGTTCGTTACATGTGTTGAATTCGTTTTCGGAATTCGTTCGTTTTCGACCGAATTTCGAAAAATACGGTCGAAAGCGAAAATATTTCGACCGTTTTTCGAATTCGTTCGTTTTCGACCGAATTTCGAAAAAATCGGTCGAAATCGAAAATATTTCAACCAGATTAGAAAACAAATAGTCTCTTTTCTAATATAATTTTTTTCGAATTAAATTCGAAAATATTTTTTTTTTTTTTTTTTTTTTTTTTTTTTTCGAATTCCGATCGAATTTAGTCCGCGGGTATTCGATTCGGAATTCGAAAAAAAAATCGATTTCGACCTTTTTTTTTTTTTTTTCGAAATTCGGTCGAAAATGAACGAATTCGGAAAACGGTCGAAATTTTTCGTTATTATAGCAATTCGGAAATTCGTATGCATCCGAATGTCCGAATAATGGAAAATTCGTCCGAATTTCGATTCGGAACGAAACGAAATGCACATGCCTATGTTACATTGAAATGAGCCGTGACCCCATGCAAATGAAGGGCCGGCCGGCTCGCGCATGCGTGCTTGAAGCAGACCATGGTCAGCACCTCTGTGCGCATGCTCACAACTCGGGAACGGCGCAATCAGTGAAATTGGAAGTGGACCCGGGCAAATTAGTGAACTACGCAAACAGCATAAATAGACAGAGACAAACGCCCTTTCTTTGCAAAAGTACATCCCTTTGTATCCCTCCCTATACAGCAAGGTGCTTTTGTTCTGTTGTTTATTAGCGTTTGTTTGTTTTTTGACGTGATGTGTCTTTGAGAGTGATTTTTGTCTTTTATGTGTTTTCTTTGTTGTTATTTTGTTTAAATTATATTTTTGCTGGCCATTTTTTATTTTTGCTGGTCATTTTTTTTTTTGGTTCTGTTTGTGTATGATTTGGGAATGTGGGGGTGACATTCCTGCGGGAAAAGGGGTGTCACCCTCAATTTTGGTGGAGAAGGGTTCCCCAGGACCAGGGAGAAGTGATCCCCAGGTCCGTGTGAATGGTGTATGAATGTACAGTGACATAATTGGAGCCGTGGCGTGGCGTTGCTGCTCACATGTCCTGCATGGTGGACTGGTGCCAATCCAATGTGAGGATGTGGGGTGTGTGTGCTAGGGACCACAGTGGTGTGCATGCATGCATTCTCATTGTGCCATGATTAATGTGTGTGTTTAACGTGCAAAATGCATAATGTGAGCTGGCATGAGATGGGGTCATGAGATGGGGTACCAGTGCATATGCAGAGTCACCTTGAAGGGAAAAGACAGAAGGGTGTTAGTAGTGCATGTGCCCCTTGTAATGTGTGCATCATGGGGGGGGCCAGTCATGCCTGCCACCCATGTCACTCACCAACCAGCCAGCTGTCCCCATACATGTTCTGTTCGCAATCTGTGGGGATGGGGCTCTGATTGTATATGTAGCTGTCATGGGTAGTGTCATGTGTTGGGCTGGTGATGTCCTACTGCAAGGTTGTGGTAATTCCATGATGGCATGAGGGGTGAATCTGAAGATGCGATACACCTCAGAATCACTCATGCCATAGATGTCTATGCGTGTGCGGTATATCCTCTCCCGTGAAGAGTGAAGAGTGAGGGGCTTGTATCAGATAAGAATATTGTATTCGATTAGATTAAATTGAAAACTTTATATAAGCCCAAAAAATAATTTAGAAAAAAAAAAAAATTCTGTGCCCTCCTCAGTGCCCTCCTCAGTGCCCTCCTCAGTGCCCTCCTCCTTCTTTGCTCATCTAAAGTCAGTAGTATAGCTATGAGCATGGATGACACTGGCATGTTGGCATACAGTTTGTTGGGCAACACGTGTGACTGCTCAGCTCCTCACTAACAGTGTTGCTTTATCTGACATGTAGACGAATTGTCTAATTTTAGAGCAGCTTTTATATGGTCTAATTTTAGACAGGACATTTAGCTGTTGCGCACACTGCGTAGCCTGCGCTGCACCAACGTTCTTTTGTGGATCCCCGTAACTCCCTCATTAGCATATTTGAATAGCAAATCAATGGTCTGTCTAGCGCAGTTTTGCGCGGACGGATGCGCCTGTCTAACGAAATTACGCTGGACAAAAAAAAGTAGATTTCTTGCGTATCTCGTTTTGGGGATGCCGTGCATCGAAACGCATGCGCACATTTAGACTTACGCCACGCATATCCTGTTACGCCGGCGTAATCGCTCTCTGAATCTGGCCCAAAGATTTTTTTTTCTACTTAACTTTCTGCTAAGAAATCTGTATTATTAGGTTGTCAGTGTAAAATATGGTGAAAGTGAAAAATAAAAGGCTCCTTTGTGTGACAATAAATAACAAACAAGTGAAAAAAATAGAGAACATTAAAAATATTTACTATTCCATTTCCTGCTAAATACATCTCCTTAAATCAGAGAAATAGTATCAGAGAATAGTAAGGCATAAAATCAGAGAATAGTAAGGCATAAAACTGTCAGGTCCATAGAACTTTGAGGTTCTGTATGACTTACCTTATACAATGAAGATGTCTCCAAGTTGGTCTTCACTGAGGAAGTCTTTATGGTCTTCTCCAAAGCTTTTCCGGTGGGAAGAGGTCAATGGGGAAAATAAGTCACGTTTTCTACAAGCAAAATGAGATACACTGAGTAAGTACTGGAGGTCTATATGTGTGTCTGGTATATATGTGAGAAGAGAACTGAATTTACCAATTGATAGGAGAGTCTGATTGGCTAACACACAGGAGATACTCATTAACATTTGACTGGAGACATTGGATTGAGCTCTGGAAGGGTGTGGCTAATAGGCCCATAACAATGGGGTTTGTTTATACTGTGCCTGGGTGTAGTGGGCAGGAACGTTACCCTGAAACTAATTTCAAATTATTTAATAAATTAAGGAAACCAGTTTCTAGATACTGAGATTTCTAAAGGTAATGTATAAATGAATAATGAATGAATGAATGACTTTTATAGCGCAACGCATGTGAACTCAATCGCCTCTGGGCGCTTTTTCCAGCCAGTGACTGCTTGGCTGGTGCGGTCATTTTTACCCCGTAAGGATCTTGACACGCTAGGGACACACAGTCATACACCGATGGACCGTTTCAGCAGACATCTCCGCTCGTGTGTATGGGCTAGCGGACAGACTTTGAAATCTATACGGTGAGAATCTGTCCGCCCGACATGTCTGCTGGTTAGTACACTTACCAGCAGACATGTCGTCCCGCACCGCCGCCGCGCCGTTGCCG
Organism: Rana kukunoris; assembly: GCA_029574335.1. Taxonomy (NCBI): domain Eukaryota; kingdom Metazoa; phylum Chordata; class Amphibia; order Anura; family Ranidae; genus Rana; species Rana kukunoris. The sequence continues at coordinate 736,956,812 of CM056049.1, forward strand.
AATGGATTCGGCGCATGCGCGGAAGTGTTTTACTTCCTGGTGCGGTGACGTGGCGGTGACGTGGCGGTGGCGGGGAATTTGATCCGATGGTGTGTACACGCCATCGGATCAAACTCCCGATCGGACATATCCGATGGAAATGGTCCGCGGACCGTTTTCATCGGATATGTCCGATCGTGTGTACGAGGCCTTAAACAAAGATGCTCAAAACTCTCTAATAGAAGAGCTCAGCCATGGTGGATGGAAGAAGTAGGCAAAGGAGAGCTTGAGGAGCTCAGCTATGGGAGATGTAGGAGCTCAGCTATGGGACATGAAAGAGCTCATCTATGGAAGATGGAGGAGCTAAGTTAAGGTGGTGGAGGAGATTGATTATGGGGGATGGAGGAGCTCAGCTATGGGGGATGTAAGAACTAAGCTATGGGAGATGGAGGAGCTCAACTATGGATGAGGGAGCTCACCTATCAAAGCTGGAGAAGCTCATTTATGGGGATGGAGGAGCTCAGCTATAACAGATCAGGAGCTCAGCTATTGGAGATGAATAGTGTTGCTCACGAATATTCGTATTGCGAATATTCGGCTCGAATATGGCATATTCGAGTATTCGCGATATATTCCGAATTTCGCGGTGAATATTCGCTATTTCGAATATTCTTATTTTTTCTATTTTTTTTTAGAACAGATCACATCCTAGAGATCCCCATCGACGTCTAAATGCATTGCTGGTATGATTAGAGACCTTGGGCCGAGTAGCTGCAGCGATCATTTTATATTGCCGAAAAATCGCAATGCGATTATTCGGCAATAGCGATATCGCGCGATTATTTTCGAGAAATTTGTTTTTAGCTAAAATAACACATATATTCGATTTCAGAGTGTTACTGTCAAAATTCCGCAATCAATTTCTCATTCGCATTTTTGCGAAATTACGATAAAATATCAAGAATATTCTGAGCCAATCAGAGTGCTCCTTCCGCATTTGCCGAATATTCGCAATTATTTTGTATTATAAAATATCACGAATATTCTGAGCCAATCAGAGTGCTCCTTCCGCATTTGCCGAATATTCGCAATTATTTTGTATTATAAAATATCACAAATATTCTGAGCCAATCAGAGTGCTCCTTCCACATTTGCCGAATATTCGCAATTATTTTGTATTGTAATATATCACGAATATTCTGAGCCAATCAGAGTGCTCCTTCCGCATTTGCCGAATATTCGCAATTATTTTGTATTGTAATATATCACGAATATTCTGAGCCAATCAGAGTGCTCCATTCCGCATTTCTCGAAATTTCGCAATTATTTTGTATTATAAAATATCACGAATATTCTGAGCCAATCAGAGTGCTCCTTCCGCATTTCTCGAAATTTCATTCGCATTCGCAATTCGCATTCGCAATTCGCATTCGCATTCGCATTCGCAATAGCGAAATTTCGCAATCATTTCATTTCCAAAAAATATCGCGAATATTCGCATTTAACGAATATATCTTGAATATTCGACTATATATTCGAGATATATCGCGAAATCGAATATGGCATATTCTGCTCAACACTAGAGATGAAGAAGCTCAGTTATGGGAAATTGAGGAGCTCAGCTATGGGAGATGAAGGCGCTAAGTTAAGGTGGTGGAGGAGACTGATTATTATTATTATACGGGATTTATATAGCGCCAACAGTTTGCGCAGCACTTTACATCAGGAAAGACAGTACATTCACAATACAAATCAATACAGAAGGCATCAGAGGGCCCTGCCCGTTAGAGCTTACAATCTAGAAGGGAGGGTCAAGTGGAACAAAGGGCAGTAGCTGTGGATGATGATCAGATGGACTCAAATGAAAAATGCAGTTGCTAGGTGTGGGTAGGATAGGCTTCTCTGAAGAGGACGGTTTTCAGGGATCCTCTAAAAGCTAGGAGAGAGGGAGATAGACGGATAGATTTGGGTAAGGAGTTCCATAGGCTTGAAGAGGCTCTGGAAAAGTCCTGGAGACGAGCATGGGAGCAGCTGATGAGAGAGCTAGAGAGTAGGAGGTCTTGAGAAGAACGAAGAGAACGATTAGGTTGGTTATGGGGGATGGAGGAGCTAAGCTATGGGGCATGGATGAAATAAGCTATGAGAGATGGAGGAGCTCAACTATCGAAGAGGAGGGAGCTCAAGCTCATCAGTTCATAATAGGGGCCTTTACTAGCAGGAGGGACGATTGTACTGCCTGTAGACACCGATCCTTTTCTGCCTTCTCCAGTATTGCTGAACTTCACTCCTCTACTCTCCTGCCGGATGCTGGGGGGAGGGGAGTGTTAGCAGAGTGAATTAGAGTTTTTTTTTTATATTTCTGTGCATGGATAATAAGTTCTAGGGTTTATAGCTTTTTATATGTGATCAATGAATCAGATAGAGGTTTGCATTTTTTTTGTTTTGTTCTTAAAAGTTTAAGATTGCCTTTTTGAGATGTACTTTAACCACTTGCCGCCCTATTACAAATTGACGGTGGCAAAGTGGTTGCTATATCCTGACTGGACGTCATATGACATCCTCAGGATATTGAGCTGCTGCGTACCCCCGGGGGCGCGCATCGCGGTGATTGTTGTTGCAGAGTGTCAGTCTGACACCCCGCAACACCGATCTAAGTAAAAAAAACTCTTTACCACGTGATAAGCTGTGTCCAATCACGGCAGATCACAATGTAAACAAGGAGAGACGGTTATCGGCTTTTCATCACTCGCGTCTGTCAGATCAGCTGCTCCTCTGACAGGGTGCCCCACACTAGACCACCAGGGATGCCACTAGACCACCAGGTATGCCACCCTAGACCACAATGGATGCCAATCAGTGCACACAATGGGAATCACTGATTGGCAGGCATTGTTGTTTGGCACTGATTGGCATCCATAAGTAAAATATAATACAGTACATCCTATCAGTGCCCATCCATGACACCTATCTGTGCCCATCCATGCCTCCTATCTTTGCCCATCCATAGTGCCTATCTTTGCCCATCTGTGCGGCCTACCTGTGCCCATCCGTGCCGCCTATCTGTGCCCATCCGTGCCACCTATCAGTGCCTATCTGTGCTGCCTATTAGTGCCCATCCGTGCCGCCTATCAGTGCACCATCAGCGCTGCATATTAGTGCCCATCAGTGCCCATTAATTCCACCTCATCAGTGCCACCTCATTGGTGCCCATCAGTGCCGCCTTATCAGTGCCCGTCAAGTGAAGGAGAAAACTTACGTATTTACAAAGTTTTGTAATGGAAACAAAAGAAAACATTTGTTTTTCAAAATTTTCGGTCTTTTTAATTTTTTTTTAGAAAATAAAAATCCCAAAGGTGATCAAATACCACCAAAAGAAAAAGCTTTATTTGTGGGAACAAAATGATACAAAATGATACAAATTTCGTTTGGGTACAGTGTAGCATGACCACGCAATTGTCATTGAAAGTGCAACAGTGCTGAAAGTTGAAAATTGGTCTGGGCAGGAAGGTATATAAGTTCCTCCCCGGTATGGAAGTCCAGTACAGTCTGTATTTGTAGGGAATACATGAGATTCATCTATTATTATGGGTTTATATGAGATATGGGCCTAAGTATGGATGTGTGAAGAACTTGTTTACAAAACCAACAACTGTCTCTCAAGAAAGACAAAGGTTTTCCTGTTGGTTCCTTGATTATTATGTGAAAGTCAAATGTTGCGCATCATAATTATGGTCACCCTTTGTCCTCAGACAGGAGGTGAATAGGTGGAGGCCGGGTAATAGGCAGTGTTGTCTCCATGATGTCAGGCTTCTTTGATATGCCAAGAGACCAACTGACGGGAAAATGTTTAGAATCCCGTGGGGTGTCTTAGAGTGTCGGAGTTGGGGTAATTTTTAAATATAACGCCTAACAAACTCAGGAGGTGTAATGACATGGAGCTTATTACAGATGTGCAGGTTAGAGACAACTTTGGAAATAGTGATTACAGGAAAGAGAAGCTCCGTGAAATGACAATAGGGAAAGGTCCAAGTAAGAAAAATCCCCAAAACATTTTTAAATACTCAAAACTGGGGTGTTACAAGAATCATTGTTGACCCCACAGGGTTAGATATCTCATACTATGATGCTATGGATGGGTTTTTAAGATTTGTGTTGACAGAGGGTAGATGTTGTGTATGTTTTATTTAATAATGGCTACCCTATTGTTGGCCCTTTTTTTTTTTTAATAACAGCCACTTATTGTTTAATGGTTACATTTCAATAAAAGACTGGATTTAATATCTACATGTGTATATTGACATTTGTTGAGAGACTGTCCACTTTTTTTGCAATGGCTTTGATGATGTATAAACTATCTGTTACAATATTTGGGATGTGGTGGTAAGAAAAACATTGTATCCCCGGCATTGTAGTGATGACACCGAGGTTGGAATTAAGAGCTCAGGTTCAGTGTTTGTTGTTGTTACCAGATTTTGCCAGGAAATAACATCATCACAGGATGGATCGTCATTACAGGAAGACCTTAATAAAATAGGGGGCTGGGCAGTTACATGACAGATGAGGTTCAATATTAAGAAATGTAAAGTTATGCACTTGAGTGGCAAAAAGGGGGGAAGAAAGTATGGGAGGTCCATGGCCAAAAAAGAAGAGTATGGATTTAGAGTAACCCAAAGGGAAATAGAAAGGAGGGCTACACTGTAAAAGGGTTTTATATGGCAAAATATATAGTTTGATATATGTCTAGGATGTATATCTGTATTGTCTTTTTCCTTTTAACTGGTGAAAAATTATAAGGAGAAAAAAATATATTATAAGGAGTTCAGGGGCGGGTAACAGAATTAATAAGAGGGACGGAAGAGCTCAGCTATAGGAGATGGAGGAGCTCAGTTATAGAGAGTGGAGGAGCTCAGTTATAGGGAGAGGAGGAGCCCAGCCTTGGGAGATGGAGGAGCTCAGCCTTGGGAGATGGAGAAGCTCAGCTTTTAGGAGATGGAGGAGCTCAGCCTTGGCAGATGGTATAGCTCAGCCTTGGGAGATGGAGAATCTCACCCTTGGGGTGTGAAGGAGCTCAGCTATGGAGGATGGAGAAGCTCAGCTATGGAGGATGGAGGAGCTCAGCTATGGGTGATGGAGGAGCTCAGCTATGGGAGATGGAGGAGCTCAGCTATGGGAGATGCAGAAGCTCATCCTTGGGAGATGGAGGAGCTCAGCCTTGGGAGATGGAGGAGCTCAGCCTTGGGAGATGGAGAAGCTCACACTTGGGGGGTGGAGGTGCCCAGCTATGGAGGATGGAGGTGCCCAGTTATGGAGGATGGAGGAGCTCAGCTATGGGAGATGGAGGAGCTCAGCTATGGGAGATGGAGGAGCTCAGCCTTGGGAGATGGAGCAGCTCAGCCTTGGGAGATGGAGGAGCTCAGCCTTGGTAAATGGAGGACCTCAGCCTTGGGAGATGGAGGAGCTTAGCCTTGGGAGATGGAGAAGCTCAGCTATGGGAGATGGAGGAGCTCAGCTATGGGAGATGGAAAAGCTCAGCTATGGGAATATGGAGGAACTAAGCTATGGGAGAAGAGGGACCTCGCCTATCAGAGCTTGAGAAGCTCAGCTATGGGAAATTGAGGAGCTCAGCCATGGGAGATGAAGACGTTAAGCTAAGGTGGTAGAGGAGATTGATTATAGGGCATTGAGGAGCTCAGATATGGGGGGTGGAGAAACTAAGCTATGAGGGATGGAGGAGCTCAACTAACTATGAAAGAGGAGGGAGCTAAGCTATGGGGGATGGAGACACTTGGCTATGGGGGGTGGAGGAGCTCGGCTATGGGGGATGAAGGTGTTCAGCTATGGGAGATGGAGGAGCTCAGCTATGGGAGATGGAGGAGCTCAGCTATGGGAGATGGAGGAGCTCAGCTGTGGGAGATGGAGGAGCTCAGCTATAGGAAATGGAGGAGCTTAGCTATGGAAGATAGAGGAGCTCAGCTATGGGAGATGGAGGAGCCCAGCTATGGAAGATGGAGGAGCTCAGCTATGGGAGATGGAGGAGCCCAGCTATGGAAGATGGAGGAGCTCAGCTATGGGAGATGGAGGAGCTCAGCTATGGGAGATGGAGGAGCTCAGCTATGGGAGATGGAGGAGCTCAGCTATGGAAGATGGAGGAGCTCAGCTATGGGAGATGGAGGAGCTCAGCTATGGGAGATGGAGGAGCTCAGCTATGGGAGATGGAGGAGCTCAGCTATGGAAGATAGAAGAGCTCACCTATGGGAGATGGAGGAGCCCAGCTATGGAAGATGGAGGAGCTCAGCTATGGGAGATAGAGGAGCCCAGCTATGGAAGATGGAGGAGCTCAGCTATGGGAGATAGAGGAGCCCAGCTATGGAAGATGGAGGAGCTAAGGTGGTGGAGGAGATTGATTAAGGGGGGTGGAGCAGCTCAGTGAGTGGCGATGTCCTTAAACTCTACATTTGACACCAGTCTTTTACAGGAGCCAGTTCACATATCCCCGAGGCAAATTTGTACAGGTGCCCTGTGTGTCTTTTGTTCCATTCCAGGCCCGAATTCAGCCAAAAATTTGGGCTGAAATCTGACTTAAAACATTGAACGGGGATGCAATGGACCCCTGCTGTGAGCCACATGCGAAGATAGTGTGAAATCAGTCTGAAATGTTTTAATCTCAGTTAACTATTTGGTTCCTATTCCTTCTTATATTAGATATTCAGTCTACAATCTGGTAAAAAAATGTATTAATATAAAGCAAACAGAAGGCCTGTGACTCTTGTTTTCACCACATGGAGAGATGTTCTTATCGTTTGAGGTAAATTTAAATGAGTATAAAAGATGTAATGTAATGTACAGGTTACTAATGTTACCATCTGTGTGTTCCAATACTGAGACAATAATGCAAATTTGGTATTCCCTGAGGGACACAATAGGACACCCCTCTTCCCAACAATGGAGGTTGGCTTCCATAAACATGGTCATTGTGATGAAAACAGTATCAGCAGCCACACCCCAGCCAGACATTCTACCTCCTCTTTAACATATAAATTCATAAACCCGTCACCATTGAGATGATTCATTGTATCCTGGGTGTGAAATTTCTCTCTATATTCTGCAGATCGATATAAATTGTCCAAGGAAAACCGAAGCGTATTCAGTGAACAACGCTAATCTCAGCTGTATTATTACATTTTAAAATTGTTACTTTTTTATATGTTTCACTACATTTCAGAATTTTAGGTGCTTCTCTGAGAGGCAAATCCATATAGAAGTCATCACTGATGAACAACAAGTGACATAAAGGGAAGTAATATAACAAGTGTATTGTTTTTATACAGACTGCTCAGACTGGTAGAATTATACTGAGATGAAAGATTCAATCAGATTCTCCATGTTGAATGAACAATTGTGACTTCCTTCTTGTACACATTGGCCCGGATTCACAAAGCACTTACGCCGACATATCTCGAGATACACTGCGTAAGTGTACATATGCGCCGTCGTATCTGTGCACCGTGCCCAACTATGATACGCCTAAAAACTGACTTCATCCGACCGACGTAACTTGCCTACGCCGGCGTATAGTGGGCGCATAGCTACGCTGGACACATTTGGCACTCCCATTGATTTCCGATGCAAATATGCAAATGAGGGAGATACGCCGATTTGTTGTAAGCGATTTGCGTAAGGGTTACGTCCGGTGTAAAGTTATTCCACATATAGGAGGTGCAACCCATGCAAATGTATGGACAAGGGAACTCAAGCCGTCGTATTTTACATTGTTTACGTAGTACGTGAATAGGGCTGGGCGTAGGTTACGTTCACGTCGTAGGCAGTGATCCGTCATGTGTTAGGCATTCGATCTGACGTGATTGTGAGCATGCGCACTGGGATACATTCATGGGACGGCGCATGCGCCGTTCATGTTAAGTACTTGTATGACGCTAGGCCCATCATTTGCATGGGGTCACGCTTCATTTAAATGTATCACGCCCACTTCCACTTACGCTGACGTACGCCCACAAATTTACGCTACGCTGGGCGCAGATTTGGGAGCATTTGCTTTGTGAATTCCATGCTTCCCTCTCCGCGCTGCTCTGGCGTAGCTTAAAAGAGATACGATACGGTGGCATAAGTATGTGCCGATGTCTGTGAATCCGGGCCTGAATGTTTTTTTTTTTTTTTTTTAACATAAAGCATAACTACACAAAGTTACACACAATTACACAAAGGTACATAAAACCTGGCTGGCCAATAAATAAACTTGACAATTTTGGGGGGGGGGGGGCCTTTGGAAGGGTCTGCCAACTTTTTATTAAATAGAATCCAGAAAGAAAATGGCATTTTCCATCACTTTGAAACCATTTTTATTTGTAAATGTCAATGCTAAAATAAAAACAATAACAAAGAATACATATATAAAATGACTGCTTTTTATCAAATTGATTCTTTTTTTAAACTTTGAACTTGTAAAAAGTCCCCAGGACGTTTTTTTTTTATAACGCTTTGCCTTTTAGCCAAGAAAATGGTCGTTGTGACTTGGCAGATTGAGTAGGTTCACCATCCAGTCTTTTTTGGAGTTTCACAAACCCTGCTTGAACGTAAACCATGGCAGTTTGGCTCATCCCAAAAAGGATTGTCCCCTTAAAAAAAAAAATTATATAAACAAAATGACCCTAAAAGTTTTTCTAATAAAGCTAAAAACCTACAAGTAAGTCAAATAAAATATATAACGCCCACCCTAAAAACAGTTAACCAAACTAAAACCTTTTATTTGACTTACTAAAAAAGAAACAACCTACTATTAACAAAATGCTTAGACACAACCCCATTTTTTTTAAAAAAAGCATCCCTAAAAAGAACTGTGGGGTCTGTTTATATTGCAGTGAATACAACCAGGGTTATACTTCACTAACCGGTCTTTCCATTAACTACTTGGCAACCGCACACCATCAAATGACGGCGGGCGGAATACCCTATTGTTCTGACAGGACGTCATATGATGTCCTGTCATTTAAAGCCGCTAGGGGGCGTGTGCGCTCACGTCACGTTACTGGAAACACAATGCGCGTGCCCGGCGGTCGCGATGGCCGCCGGGCACCCGCGATTGCCCAGTAACTGAGCAGGGACGTGGAGCTCTGTGTGTAAACACAGAGCTCCACGTCCTGTCAAGGAGAGAGGAGACCGATGCTGTGTCCCTTGTACATAGGGACACAGATCAGTCACCTGCCCCAGTCACCCCCCTCCCCCTACAGTTAGAACACTCACTAGGCTACACATTTAACCCCTTCCCCGCCCCTAGTGGTTAACCCCTTCCTTGCCAGTCACATTTATACAGTAATCAATGCATATTTATAGCACTGTTCACTGTATAAATGTTAATGGTCATAAAAATGTGCCAAAAGTGTCCGATGTGTCTGCTATAGTGTTGCAGTCCTGAAAAAATTGCAGATTGCTGCCATTCCTAGTAAAAAAATTAATAAAAAAAAATCATAATTATGTCCCCTATTTTGTAGGCAATGTAACTTTTGTGCAAACCAGTCACTATACAGTTATTGCATTTTTTTTTTTTTTTTTTACCAAAAATATGTAGAAGAATAAGTATCGGCCTAAACTTTTTTTTTTTAAATGGGATATTTGTTATAGCAAAAACGAAAAAAATATTGGCCCAGATTCACAGAGAATTAGATTCTCGTAGAGTATCAGAAATACACTACGCTGCCGTATTTTACCTGGCTCTACGTGGAATCCAGGTAGATTTTGTCCAGTAAACGACGGCGGCGTAGTGTATTTCTCCCGTCGCAATCCATCTACGCGGGTAGGGGGCGTGAATCATTTAAAATAGGCGCGTTCCCGCGGCGATCGAACTGCGCATGCTCCGTTCGCAAATTTCCCGCCATGCATTGCGCGAAAACACGTCGTTACGTCATTCGTTGTTTGAGTAGCGTCGTTTACGCACAATCCTCGTCCCGAACGAGTTACGTAAAAAAAAAAAAAAAATCTACGCGTGAACGACGGCCATACTTAACATGGGCTACGTACCGTTAGACCAGCAAAAAGCTGGTCTAACAGTACGTAAAAAAAAATAGACAAAAGCGATTGCGAAGACCACTCGTATCTTCGTGGATCGCCGTAAAAACACATTTGCATATCCCGACGGATGAAAACGATGCAAACTCCTCCCAGCGGCCGCAAATATATCGCAGCGTAGATCCGAAGGCTTACAAAGACGTAAGCCTCTCGGATCGAAGCCCGAAGCCGCCGTATCATGGTTTGAGGATTCAAACTAGTGATACGGCGCGCGAAATTTGAAATTACTCCAGTCTAACACCAGTTAGACAGGCGTAATTGCTTTCTGAATCTGGGCCATTGTGTTTTTTTTTTCAAAATTTACGCTCTTTTTTTGTTTATAGCCCAAAAAATAAAAACCGCAGAGGTGATCAAATACCACCCAAAAAAAGCTCTATTTGTGGGAAAAAAAGGACGCCAATTTTGTTTGGAAGCCACGTCGCACGACCGCATAATAGTCAGTTAAAGCGACGCAGTGCCGGAAGCTAAAATTTTGTCTGGGCAGGAAGGGGGTGTATGTGCACAGTAGGCAAGTGGTTAACAAATGTCAGTTGTCCTTCACTCACACTAAATCCACCAACGCACTGACAAAAGGGTGCTGTGAAGTCCGTCTTTTATAGTGTACTGGCTGAAACTTTACTGGATTGGAAAACATCTTGCACCTGAATAGAGGTCAAGTATATGAACATTGCCTGAGCCAAGGATAGCTCAAGCAATGCATTGGGGGACATTTGGTGGGAGGAATTCCAACCAAACATCCTTAAAGTTCAGATCTTCTCTAAATAGTCAGAGTGTTTGTAGTTTGAACCTATGCTTGGACCCAACGTTTACCTCTACCCTACCTATCATATAGAGTTTTGCCTACACTATAATTTTCTTGGTCCTGAAGCATATCATTTCTTGGGCCATCTTACATTTTTATGATGCTTTGATCCATTATTAAAAAACAAAAAAAATGTAGATAAGAAATCACATGAGCAAAAACATGTGTGTTCTAAGATGCCTACGATTTTTCCTTCAACTAGGACACAAGTCTTGTAAAATTCCCCAGAGTGCATGTATCAAGTCTGTCTTTTGATTATCGGGTGATCAAAAGGATCTATGCAATTTCCACCTCAGCTCCTAGAGTAAGTGAAGTTATCGCATCAGTTAGAAGACACACAGAGGCACTTGTGGTAGCTCCAGAATGTACATCATTTCCTCTGTAGGCCGTATGTATTACAGTACTCCTTGTATGATTTTCTGATTTTTTTTTTGCTTTCCATGGCACAGTAAGATATTTTAGAATGTCCATGGCCGAGCACCTCTCGGAAGCATTGAGGGTCAAAATGTCCAAGAACATTTGTCTGGCTTCAAGAGAGAACGTCTTCCAATTTTCTGGTGCTGAGGTCAGATTCTTTCTGGCTTGCCACCTAGCAAAGCCCCTGTAAATTGGGTCACGACCCATTGCCTCATTCCAAGGGAATGATCCAGTCAAAGCTGCGTAAATCAGGACACCAAAGGACCAGATATCAATGCTCGGGTGTAGAAGCAACGGATCTGCTTGTTTCAGGCTACACAGTTCCGGAGCTGTGTAGGGTATAAACGAGCACAAAGATGGTGCTTTGGTTCCCTGAAGCCTTGCCAGTCCGAAATCTGCCACTTTGATAGTATTACATTCAAAGTCCATTAGCAGAATATTGTCCAGCTTGATGTCACGGTGGACCATCCCTTTGCTGTGCATGTATTCCAATGCACTCGCTATCTGAGGAATGCAGCGCTTCACTGTATCTTCATTTAATCCAACCTATAAAAAAAAACAGGAAAAATGAGTTACTATATGCTAACATGGAAAAATGTAATCAAATAAGAAGCCTATCTTATCCATCATACAGGGACGTCAAATATTAGCTCAATACTCTCAAAGATTCCTAAAGAAACCCATTTGGGGGGGGGGGTGTTTTAATAGCAGTACTTTATGCCATAAACTTATATGAAATTGGCTCAAGGAGCTCTGATTCCTTTCCAAATGTTCAGACAAAGTGAGCTTCACTTGGTTGGGCTGGCTGACTTTTAAGCTCCACTCAGGTTACCGTTCTCCTTTGCTTCCTTTTTCTTCTTTTCATTTTCCTTCACACACTGCAGGAAACTGTCTCCGCTCTTTGAGCGGCGGATGTGCTCTACATGGACATTGAATCTTACCTTTGACTTGTTTGTTGACATTTATTCCAACAGCATGCTGTGTGACATTGTATATCCGTCCAGTCTTGCCATGGTAGAACTTGTGTGGCATACCTTTCTTGATTGCGCCTGTACCCTTGATGTCCACAATATCACCGTTCTTGTATATGTGCATATAGGTTGACAGTGGAACCGGCCCATGATAGGGTCTAGAGAACATATATAACGGGTCCTTCGCCTTTTGACTCATGTTTTCATAATTTTTCAGTTACAATTGCCCCTACTGCAAAATGGCAGGTTCGGTGGAAAGCAGAAAACCTGTTTTTATACAAAAATGAGTCACCATTCCTGGTGCAAGATCCAGGACCATCGTTCTCAACCTTGCTTCACAGCTGAGAAAGTTATATACCTAAAATCAAGCCTATAAGTCATATGATACACAATCCCACCAACTCACTGTAATAAGTGGGGAGTCCTTAGGCCTCAGAAATGCTTTAAAGAAATTAAAGACAAAGATTAAACCTTTCCTTAACCTAAAGATTATTAATTTTTTATACAAACTTACATGTTGCTTTATTATGGAAAAAAGAGTCCCAGCTGTTGCTGCCTCCTGGACAAACACATAGTCTTTGCTTGTATGAAAGGCAAATTCATGTGTCCTGATGATGTTGGGATGACCGCTGAGGTTGACAGACATCCTGTATTCAACCATGAAGTTGTCCATTCTAACCTTCTTCTTGCTAAGCAGCTTCACGGCCACTAACTGACCTGTCAAACAGAGAGAGAGAGAGAGAGAGAGAGAATTAGTAACATAAACCAAATGCAGAAGCTTGCTAAATGCCCATTGAAGTGTGCCAGAAGCCTGATTAAATCTACAGCAGTGATTTATTAAGATGCATAATCATTCCACCAAAACTGGAAATGAGGGGTGCTTTAAGAACTTACTTTGAAAGGTACTTGGAAGCAACTTAAAAGAACACTGCTTAAAGCAAGGTTCATGCTTTGTAAATGCCTCCTGTACACAATGATCAGGATAATATTCACAAGCTAAAGTTAAACAATTTGTGTGTACACGTGGCTTCAAAGTTGTCCTATGGATTCCCTACAGATGAGCAATTCTATTAAGTCTTGGGCATGAGATGTCTACATTTTTTTTCCAGAACAAACACACAAGTCTTTTCTACAAGTAGTCACAAGCCTTTTCTACTGTAGCTGGTGGGAATTTGTCATTTTTTTAAAAAACATTGTTCCGCTAGTTCCATTAAATTGGTTTTGGTGGCTCTGATATGATTTGGAAGCACAACTAATACTAAGAAGGTATTTTCTTTACATGGATTAAGTTACAATGTTTACCTGAACCCCGATGTTTGGCAAGGAGGACCTTTCCATATGAACCCGTCCCAAGTTCTTCGATGATGTCAAAGTGTTCTGATACCTCCATCATCTTCAGGTTTTCAGAGGTCTGGGTGATGAGTTGAAGGACTTGCCTTGCGGTGTTCTTGGTCACCTCCTGGGTATTAGAAGCCATTCTGGAATTACAACAAAATGGAAAATACAGATTAGTTTCTCTAGACATCATTATGATAACACACAGCAATAAACATCCCTCTAAATATTGGCCTTCATCTATGGTCAGGATTTTACAAGCATATGTATCCCAATTGGGGAGATATCATGTTCTGTGTCGTCTCCAGTGATGGATACATATGACAGTTAAAAGCTGACAAAGATTATAAACCAAGAAATGGGTTTTGGTTGAAGCTGATCTCTAAACTACAGCACTTGTAGAGAGCGGCTGGTCAAAAATATAAACATTCTAATTAATAGAGGCGCAAAATGTCACTGGTATTGTAATAAAAAGGCAAAAGAGAAATTAAATAACACTTCTACATAAATTTAAAAACAAATTGGATTGGTGTAATTTGGAACCCAAACTACTATTAAAAAAAAATATGAAATAAAAGTGGATTGTGCTTTCACACCCAACTGTTGGATGGTGGAAATTAACAAATAACTTAAGACTTCACAGTTTAATTTAACTTCATAGATATACGAAGGCAGGACATCTCCATGTATGAGGTCGGTTATATATAAAAATAAAAAATAAAGTATTTGCAAGATGGATTTCCAATCTGCAAGAGAAATAAAATAAAAAATCTAAATTTAAATAACATTAAAGAGTCTGTCTATAGGATGAGGACATGAAACCAGAACTGCAGTAAGGATTTTACACTGTGATTCCTTTATTTTTTATATACCCTCGGATCGATGTTTTGGGAGTGCTATTCACCTTAACAAGGACATGGATCATCCCAGCTATCCTCGATCTCAGTCTCTTACCACGCTCTATATGATCTCCTCTAAACAGGGATCATTTTTATCTGGTAAGAGTACATTTATCATTGTGGTGGAGGTTCTTATCTTTTTGGCACTGGTTTAGTGTGTAATCGTCTTGCACCCGGTGGAGATTATCTACGAACTTTCTTTTGGTGGACTGTTATTTTGTGATCAACATTCATCTGAACATACTGTCTCACGGACTTTATCCAACCAATTTTTATTTGAATATATTGTCTCACGGACTTTTATTTAATTTTTAGCGCGATCTTTTTTCTTTTTTGCATATTGTTTGATGTAGTATAACATCTTTTTGATCCCTGCTTCTTGCATATAATTCCAAATAAGCGCAATTTTTTCTTTTTTACTGTCTATTTAACTCACTGCTTAGTTATTTGTTACAAAGAGTAGACAGCAGGTTCTAAAAGAAAGATCCTAATATTTTAGAGGAAACTATAATGTTTTAAATGACTAACCTGAGAAAATGAAGGTGCAGATGATATCTCACTGGGTCTTCACGTGTGGAATCTTTGTAGACTTCCCAACGTGTTAATTCTTCTTGAAATAGTTGCGGGATGAAGTCGTCAATGGAAATACAAACTCACTTTTGCTTCAAGTAAAAGTAAGATCAGTATGGACTTGATATGCTGTATGTGGGGTATATATGTGGGAAGGGGAGTGGCTTTTGCTAATTGATGAGAACCTGATTGACCAAAGCACAGGAGCTGCTCATTAACATATGACTGGAGACTTTGGAAAGAGATCTAGAAGGGTGGGGCAGGTAGGTCCATATCAATGGGGTTTGTGTATTCTGTTTTGTGGAGAGTTGAAACTTGAGCCTGAACATAAGTAATCTGATTTAATAAATATTATGTAATGATAAATATTACGTAATGATAAATTAAAAAAAGTCAAATATGTTGGCACGCTTTAACCATGTAAAATCAAATTTTAAGATCATGTATAAAACATCTGTATAAGTAAGATATAGATCATAAATACAGTATACAATCTTAAAAGTAACATAGAATTATATTTATCTGAGAGACTATAAAAGGGGAAAACCAATATTAATTGATATAAAGATTTAAACTCTTCTTTGTGAATGGGCCGCAAATCTGAAGGTATTCTTTAAACAACAGATTCCAGATTACCAAAATCTTCACAAATGCTTTGCAGACTCTTGTAATGTACACTCATCTTATATAAGCAGTGTCTTTAGATATACAATTTGGGGATAAAACACACTTCTCTGCTATGGGGCTGCATTACTAGTAACCTTTAGTAGACTGTAACTGCTAAGTGAGTGAGTGAGAGAAACTTATATAGCGCAGCACATGCAAACTGAATCGCCTCTGAGAGCTTGTTGCCCATTTCTCCTTTGTCCTCAAAACAGATGGGTTTTGATCTTTCTCTTAAAGGCCAAGTGATTCCCCTCCAACCGAATGCTGGTTGGTAAAGGGTTCCATAGTCTGGGGCCTTGCACCGCAAATCTTCTTTCTCCTTTGGACTTGTATTTGACTTTGGGTATCTGAAGCAGATTTTGGTTGGTGGATCGCAGAACATGATTGGAGTTGTGAGCTTTTAGTTTTTCGTATAGATAATGGGGGGCATTCCCATGGATGCACTTATGCGTCAGACAGAGTGCTTTAAAAGCAATTCCGTTTTTTACTGGCAACCAATGAAGACTTCTCAGTGAATCCCCCATGTGCTCCGACATTTATATGTTCATTGGAGAGATCTGAAGGAACTTTCCTTGAAATTATGATATTTGTATCTTTACTGTCACATTGTATGTGTTGTATTTTGTTTCCCTAATTTGTCCACTTTACTCTAAATGTTCACTTTGACATCACAAAATAGAAAACAGAGAATGTGCCATTGTGGTACAACAGATCAGATTGGGGGGGGGGGTATTTTAACTGAAGAGGTAATAAATCCCTTCACATCAGTAAAATCCAAAGTTTTTTGGGGGGTAAAGGTAAGGAGGTGGCCTCACCAGTGTACCCCATGTTGCCAGATCTTATTGAACAAGGCATAGGGAACTATAGACCCAATGTGGAGGAAATGCAGGAAATACCCAGCTACTCTGCATTAGGTTGGATAATTTAACATGACTGAGAATGACCTTGTATAAAAATAATGGATTGCTGAATTTTCATATTCAGGTCATTTTACTGTACCCAAAAATGTTGTTGTGGATGGACTTCACTTAAGTGTCTGATCGTATTACCACTGGTTATACAATATCTTCATCACAACCCCTATATCTGCTTATGAAAGTAAGGTTATTATTTGGGGGGGGGGGGTTTCAAGCTGATCCAAATTACCAGCAGTGATTCCCACCACAGCAATACAATTTACTTAAAATGTGTATCTTGTTTTTTTTGTTTTGGGGGGTATAATAAAAAACTCTAGAGGGTTAATGTACTACATGGGATGAAAGACTGAACAGGAAACATGTTTTGTTTGTTTTATTTTCCTAATTGTCTGTTGTTTGTTTTATTAATAAGGTAACACTTTTAGTATCCTTATTTTTTATTTATTTTTTGAAAAATGGAAATTTATGGAAGATATGTAAAGTGAATTTAGTTGTTGATAAATTATAGTTGTACTTGTTTTTCTGTGAAATGTAAAAACTTTCTTCTGCATAAAGTTGTGTATGGTCAATGGACCAGAGTATGGAGTATTTTTCATTTCTTCTGGTATACCCATGGGTATTTGTTTAAAGTTTAAATATTCATAGGTGATCCCCTCTACTATTGTTAGATTGTTTACTGTAATTACTGATTCCTGTCACCATTGTTCTCCGCTCCCCCTCTGTGTATTGTTTGTTGGGTGTAGGCTGAAACCATTCAGGGTAGATCTTATTGTTATGATAAATCTCTATGCTTCTTCACCTATTCTCATATGAGAATCTGGCCCACGGTCTTCAAGTAATTACCATCATACTTTTCAGAGTTACACTATCAAGTTGAGATAATGCAAGAAAATATGTTATAAGATACATAAATAACACAAGGGAAATCAACAAAATATAATTTGATTACGCCAATTGTCTGAGACTGGAATATTCAGTACGCCATCGTATCTCTGTTTTTCCTGCTGTGTATCTATGTGACTGATTCTTAGAATCAGTTACGCATATATTGTGCTTAGATCCGACTTGCCTAAGTCACTTACACCATTGGATTTAAGTTGCAATGTTACGCTGGCCGCTAGGTGGCGTTCCCGTCAATTTCTGCGTCGAATATGCAAATGAGCCTGATACGCCGGTTACCTGAACGTATTTGAGCGCCGTCGTCGTAGTTGATGTAAGTGTAAGGTTACCCCTATATGAGGGGCAACCTTGCGTAGGTCCCGTGTACACCATGTTAAGTATGGACATCGGGACAGCGTCGTGTTTTTCCGTCGTTTTACGTAACTCGTTGCGAATAGGGCTGTGCGTTAATTAAGTTCACGTCGAAACCAATGTGTTTGTGGCATACTATGGAGCATGCGCACTGGGCTACGTTTACGGCCGGCACATGCGCAGTTCGTTCGGCGCAGGGGCACGCTTAATTTAAATACAAGCCGCCCCCTTTGAATTACGCTGGAATTCGCCGGGCCATTTACACTACGCCGTCGCAAATTACGGAGCAAGTGCTTTGAGAATATGGCACTTGCTCCATACGCTACGCCGCCAGATATGAGAATTTGTCCCTGTGTGTACTATCTGCTAAAATGGCTGTCCTGTCTACTATGGAAAGCATTACAGGTCATACTCTTAACCATAAGAGCAATTCATTTGTATGTGAAGATCAATTTAACGATACATTATACCCAGGGAAACTGGCTTAAAAATCCTAATTACTCCCCTAAATGCTGGAGATTATGTAGTTTCTCAGGTGACCTGGTCCATATTTTTTATGGTTGAACTGGATGGACTTTGTGTCTTTTTTCAACCTGACTAACTATGTAACTATATTTGGTGGAGTTGCTTGAAATGTTATGACTTTTAGACAACTGTTTTTCTGTTGATCGCTACTCTAACTGCTTCTGTAAAGCCCTGTACACACTGATAGAATATCTGGCAGTTTAATAGAAATCGTTCAACATTCGGCCCACATGTACGACAACTAACCCAGTTTTATTGTACAATATTCACCAGCAGTAGATTTGAAAGGTATTTGCTTTTGAAGGCACAAGGTACAGTTATGGCATCCTTGTCTCAATACTTGGTTTGTCATTTACCCAGAACATCATGTCAATATGATATTTTCCATTTTAAGATATACACATGGATTGTTCTATATCAGTGTCTCACCAAGTAGTGAAGAAATGATCAGGATGTTTGGAGATGAATCTCTAGAAATAAGCCCAGACATGGCAGCTCTAATATTTCTATCCTGACAGGTCGTTTTAATCCTCCTGCAAAATATTTCATGCTGATGATATTTTTAGACTTTTTTTTTTCATAAAGTTAATTTTAAACGAAATTCATTGGTGTGCAATGTTACTAGAAGGCATAAAAACATAATAGTATAAAAAAAAAACACAAGAAGCTACAGCCAATGTCACATTGTTGTTTTCCCCAATAAATTATCTGGTTAGTTCTCCCTCTTGTATTAGTGATTCAGTCTACAATCAGGTAAAACAAAAATATTATAAAACAAAAAATAAGTTCCAATTTTATAGTTAATATGGAGAAAAGTTTATTTTAAAAATGTAGCAAATTTTTAAAGCATTTGGGGTTTCATCATGTTTAATCTTATCGCCTATTCTCTAGAAAACCTGTTTATATGCAAATCAGCAAGAACAATGCAGGATTGTTTACACATCATTTACATGAGAAGTCAGCCAATGGAAAGCCTCATTCTCTGCCTTTCCCGCCCATCTCCCTTATAAAAAGGGGACCTCTCCCTCCTCTGATCAGTAGCTCTACGTTCAGAGATCCCTGAACACTCATCTATTACAGCCTAGCTGGAGATTTGGTGACGTTGTCTGGTGTGGATCTGCAGAGGAACTGAATACTCAGAGAAACAAATCCGACTTCATCACCGCTGAATCCCCACCACATTAAGGTAAGGTCACTTTCTTCTAACTAATCAATGGATCTTTATTATTTAATGAGCATTCTGATAATACTGCCGCAGAGGTTTTTTGAGGTGTATGTAATAAATATATAAAACCTAACTATTAAAAACTTGACAAAAAGGGGCAATGAGTGGAGCTTCAGGACAGGATAATATGTAATAGAATGTATACAGAGGACAGGATAGACAATGGAGGCTTGTCATGATCAGTCTAATGAAAAAGTTGTTAACAATACATTATAAGCAATACAAGTTGAAAGAGTAATTTTTGTGATGTAATATAAAGGGAACTATATGATTGGGTATGATTTTATCTAAAACTCCTATTACAAGTATATTCCAATTTGTACAAAACAATTGGCTGAACAGTGTTGAATAGTTTCCTATGAAAGTCTCCCTCTCACCAAAACCAGAGTACAACATTTTACATAATGATCTCACTGAACGTTCCCTTCAATTCATTTCATGAAGTCTGTCAGTCTGATGATATGAGGTTTTGTTGAGAACATAAAAAAATGACATTGAGTGGGAAAATAAATTCAAAATGTTTTTTAAGGTGCCTGAAAAGAGATGTGACAATTGAGTGTTTGTTTCTTATGACATCACTCATGGTCATTGTGGGTCATTCTGGGACTTCACAATTTTGGGGAGAATGTTTTAAGTAAGTGTCACTAATATCTTCTGATGGACTTTATCATGGCCTCTGATGTCTTGTACTGGTCACAAAAAGTGAGACAACCATTTTCCATATTTTACATAGTCCTGAATAAAATTACACTTACCTGACTGAGCTCTGTGTTCATTCTCCTGACTTTACGTAACAAAACTAGAAAGTCGGCATAGCTGGTCGGCAAAAAGAAAGCAAAGTATCTCTTGTAGGCCATCCTTTTGGTAAGTTTGGTCTTTTCATGGCAGTGTCTGCCAGAAATATAAGATTCACCAAAATTCTTCTGGCAGCAGATACACCTTTCCACCTGCTAGCCAAAGATTATTACATTTCTTTCCTGAAGGGCACTTGGGGGTAAGATTACTGTTTTGACCAACTACCCAGGTGGCCCCCACACATGACTGAACTGGTACTTATTGGATATATCCAGTCACCTATTTATTGCTATAAGGCCGCGTACACACAAGGAGACATGTCCGCTGAAACTGGTCTGCAGACCAGTTTCAGCGGATATGTCCGATCATGTGTACGGCCTAGCGGACAGGTTTCCAGCGGACAAAAGTTTCTAAGCATGCTTAGAAACTTGTCCGCTGCAAACCTGTCCGACGGACATGTCCGATGGATAGTACGCCCAACCATCGGACAGAAATCCAGTGCATGCATCGAATTGATTTTACGCATGCGTGGAAGCATTGAACTTCCTTTCGCCAGCACATCGTCTTCTACGTTACCACGTTCTGGTCCACGGGGATTTTGGTCTGATGGTGTGTACACACATCAGACCAAAATATACCAGGAGACATGTCCGATGAAAACGGTCCATCGGACCTGTCTCATCAGACATGTCTCCACGTGTGTACACGGCCTAAGTCTTAGCTTTTCCATTTGATTTTGTACTTGACCAAATTATAAATTTGCTTGATAATTGTCTTGTATATGGATCGCTGTATTTCCATATTCCATATTCAGGTGTCACATATCAGATAAGACCAGAACTGTGTGGACTGCAACAGAGGAAACCCAGATGTGTTTAAAGTGAAAATATAATTTATTAAGGATAGTGAAATAATATTAAAACAACAACCTCCAATACCACATCAACCAACACCAACATAAACCACAAATAACAAGAGTGATAGACCAATATGTACAAGTAATAGGTAAAAAACAGAATCACAACAGGGCCAGGCCAGGATCATCAACGGGAGGTCAGCAGCTGGGGAAAGGGAGAACAAACAGGACAAGGAGGGGATGGATGGATCACAGGTATAGGTACAGAGCACAGGGTACAGGATTCCAGGTTCAGGTTCAGGTTTCAGATCAGGATCAGGGAGCATAGAAAGATATCAAGGCAAGGTCTAATTGTCACTGCCAGGTATTTATACACATCTCCTGCAATCAGACTCAGGTGACGCCTGATCGCAGGAGATGTCGGCCCCACACTGCCAGGAACACTGCCAGGACACCAGTACTGCGGCCCAAAGATCACATAATACCACCAGGGGAGAGTTCCCCTGGCAGTTCCAGACTGCCAGGAGACACCTGGTGGTGGACCACAGTACTGCACACCAAATATTAGGCAGTATCACCAGCGGGAGGAACCTTTCCTGACATCAGGTCCTTTTAACTGTACTCTGTACATTTCTGTTGCTCTGTTAAATATTTTACTTATATGACTGAACCTTATTCCTGAGTCACATTCATTAATATGTGGAACTTTATTGAGCATTTCATATTTATAAGTATATTAAATTCTAGTTATAGTATTCATATTTGACACATTTCTAAATGTTTTCTTCTTAATGTAACAAGTTTTCTGTTTTTGCTCTCCAGGACACTATGGCCTCCATTGGTGATGCCTTGAAAGGACTTCTGGACAGAATGGTCTCCTTCTATTCCCAAGGGATACTGAATGTAGACTTAGAGGGACACTTCTTCATTGTGAAGGAACTTGGAAAGGGAGGCTATGGAAAAGTATTATTGGCAAACGAGAAGATAACAGGTCAGTGAATTATTCTAACCAACATTTCAATATCAATGTCATCTGTGATAATTTATGTATATGTATGTAAATTTGATCTGTAAGCTATAGACTTTATATTTATTACATCTCTATAAGTATAAACTGTGTAAAATATGAATTAATGTTGGTAGAATTATTTAGGGAACTAAGCAATAGGCTGGGTTTTGGGAAGACTTATGCAAATATTAAAATACTATGATGGGTACATATCTGTCTGGAGGAGTAGACCGTATTTTCATGCAGACTGCCCTAGATAATGGTCACATGTGATGCTGATCCTCCATGATTAAAATAACAGAAATCCAATGAATGAAAGGGGTGGGCCAGGAACAGTCAGTCTGGGGAGGATATGATACTAATAATGACGGACGTCCCCCAGGCAGGAAACAAGATGGGGTCTGTCTGACTTGTTGCTGCTTCTAATGCACATTAAAAAAATTAGAGTAGGAAATTTCCGTCAAGTAGAGTTTCTTCAGTATGGGAGAGCTGGCTACTGGAAAGGCTGGTATTTAGCTTTAAATGGAGCATAATACATTCTCAAACATTTTAATCAGATGTGTTGCTCCAAGATTGAGATTTTCAAGTGAACCTAAAAAAATAACCAGCTAAAAAAATGATATTTTTAATCCAAGTTAAATTATTATTATTTTATTTTTTTTACAGGTCAAACCATGGCATTGAAGGTCATGAATAAAAAAAGAACCAGCCAACAGTCTTTCCTCCAGGAGTTCAGCATTTCATACTTACTTTCTCCTCATCCCAATTTCATCGGAAGTCATGACATCGCCTTCACCACCATTGACTACTTTGTCTTTGCCCAGGAAGTGGCCCCTGCTGGTGATCTGTTCTCCATGATTGTACCACATGTAAGTACATTAAGGTTTCGGTATACCTTTTTTTTTCTAGTTTTGATAAAGAAGTGTTAAAACTAATATTTAAAATGTTCCATTACTTTGTCTTAATGATGGCGAAAAGCTATGACCATACATATACTTTAACTGATTCTGAATTTCTTTATACTCTACCAAACTGTATTTTTAACATCTATTTTGTATTCTGATATTTTTTTTCATAGGTGGGAATTCCAGAAGGCGCAATCAAGAGGTGTTCTGTGCAGATCTCCAATGCTCTTGAATTCATGTCCGAGAAAGGACTTGTTCATATGGATTTGAAGCCAGAAAACATTTTAGTGTTTGACAAGGACTGCCATATCATCAAGATCACAGATTTTGGCCTTACTAAGGTAAGAGGGACAGTGATAACCTGCAGGTGTGGCAGCAAATCCTTCATGGCCCCAGAATTGCGTGACGTGACCATCTCAGATGGACTGGTTGTAGATGGCAGCCTGGATGTGTGGTCGTTTGGTGTCAACATCTACTCCCTTATTACAGGGGAGATGCCATGGCAGGTGGCCACCTTTGATGATGAAGGATATAAATGTTTTGTTGACTGGCAGAACCATTTTCATATGAATAGTCCTCCTGAAGCATGGAGAAAGATTCCCACTGGGATACGAAGGATGTTTATCGATCTTTTGGCCATTGACTGTATGAAAAGAAGTAAAGCTACAGAAATTCTGAAATATGTGAGTGAAAGATGGAAGGAAGAATCCCCAGATGTAGCCACAGGACAAGAAGATGAGGATCCCATGGAAAGCAGTTCTGTACAATCGGAGGAATCCATGGCTTCCAACCTGAACACCTCACAGGGTAATGTTTCCATCACATCCTTGTCTTACCTTTTGACCAAAGACTCTTCTGGATCTCAGTCTGAGATGACTGCCGAGCCACAGAAGGACAACATGGAAGAGGCAATTATCATTTTTGATGATGAATTTTCATTACATGTTGGTGCAGAGGTAGACATTGAATGAACACAAATTGGTGAGTTTTGTTGCATCAGAAAGAAGATCACATATGACCAACTTTCTCAGGTATGTGGCTTTCTCAATGTTTTATGATCATATCACACTAGCAGTTCATTACTTTTTGTAATGAGGTATGCCAATGATGGAACGTCTGTTAGCAACTTTCAGAGTGGTGGGGATAAGTCTTGTAGTTAGGAAAGTGAAACAGAAACCTGAATCAAAGTGGCTAATACAAAAGGTCTTCTAGCTAACAATGGTAATAGCAGGACTCTTGGATATGATATTAGCAGTTTGCTGTTCAAATTTTTAAATTGCATTGGCATTGCCAAGACCAATTATAACATGTTTAGAGCAGTAACAGGAACCTGAGTCATTCCGTTTTTTATCAATATAGAGTAGTCAAACCAGTGAAGGATGGTTGCTTAATGCTTGGTGTAGGCCTCTATCTATATGTATTTGCTCTTATTAACCAGTTAAGGGCCGCTGCATGTACATTTACGTTGGCAGAATGGCACGTACAGGCACATTGGCGTACCTGTACGTCCCTGCCTAGACGTGGGTCGGGGGTCCGATCAAGACCCCCCGGTACATGCGGCGGTTCCCGTGGCTGTGCGAGCGATCCGGGATGAGGGGGCGGCTGTTGGTTTTTGTCTGCCCCCTCCGGATCGCTCCCAGTCAATGCGCGTCCTCCCCGCCGTGTCACTTCCTCTGCCTGTGTAATGTAAACACTGGCAGAGGAAGTGATGTGAGCTTTCCTCTCAACAGTATTTTCAATCTGCCGAGAGGAGAGAAGACTCACACAGTAAGTCGCACCAACACTACACTGACACCACACACACAGGCACATTAACCCCTTATGATCACCCCCCACCCCCTGTCACAGTGTCGCTGAATGCAGTGATCATATATTTACTGATCACTGCAATTAGTGTCAGTGGTGTGTATGGCCCATCAGACTGTTGTCCGTCAGACCAAAGTTTTAAAACATGCTTTAAAACCTGTCTGATGGAACATGTTCGTCGGACAGGTTCGATGGTTAGTACACTAAAGCATCGGACCAAAAACCTGAGCATGTTAAGAATCAAGTCGACGCATGCTTGGAAGCATCAAACTTTTCATCACGTCGTTGTGTTCTATGTCACCGCGTTCTGGTCTGATTGGATTTTGGGCCGATGGTGTGTACGCACATTAGACCATCAGACAAGTTCAGAGTTGTCTGATGACAACGGTCCGTCGGACAAGTCTCATCAGACATGTCTGATCGTGTGTACAGGGCCTTAGTGTGACAGGCAGTTAGTGTTAGGTCCAGGGTAGCCCCGTACCCCCCCCTAATAAAGTTTTAACTCCTTGATCACCGCCCTAGTTAACCATTTCACCCCCTATTGCCAGTGTCACTAAGCGATCATTTTTCTGATCGCTGTATTAGTGTCACTGTTGCCGCTAGGTAGCTAATTTTTTTTTATTGCGATTTTTTTTTACTAAAGACATGTGGCTGAATACATTTTGGCCTAAATGTTTGACTAAAATTTAGTTTATTCATTTTTTACTCTAACAAAAAGCAAAAAATATCATTTTTTTTTCAAAAATGTTGCTCTATTTTTGTTTATAGCGCAAAAAATAAAAATCGCAGAGGTGATCAAAATACCATCAAAAAAATAAATCTAATTGTGGGAAGAAAAGGATGCCAATTTTTTTTGGGAGCACGACCGCACAATTGTCTGTTAAAGCGTCGCAGTGCCGAATTGTAAAAACGCCTCTGGGCATTTAGCAGCATATTGGTCCGGTCCTTAAGTGGTTAACTAGATTTGTCTATTTAGGGGTTATTTTGCAATTTGCACAACCACAACCTGTGATATAACCTCTTGACGGAACCCTTTAAACCTTTTTGTAACCTTTTTAAAGAAACCACAACCTGTAACCTTATATTTTTTATTTTTTCACTTAACAGTTTTTATAGATTTTTTTACATGACAACAAAAGAGATGAGTTATCAGGCAGGGGACAACGTATAATGTCCAAAATCAATTAGTAACAAAGACACTTGGCTTAAAGATATGCATAGGTCACAGTGACCAAATCAACTACATAAAACAACAGTGTTTTAAAAAAAGAAAAAGCATATCACCCAGTCTAGCTGTGTAAATGTACACAATTGGTCACTGTTCCCAACCGGGCCGATTAAAATTCAGTCGGGCGCAGAGACAGCATCCAAGGCACCATATGATGACCTTATGATTTATTACCATATAATATATATATATATATTATTTATTACTGCAGGATACTCCGTTATTCTACAGAAAAATAGAACTTCAGAATTGAACACTTGCAATTTATTGTTACAAATTAAATTTTCAGGATTTTATTTCAGGGATCATTTCTCTATTGTGTTCTAACAATATTTTTTTAACATTTTTTAGATGAAAAGTCTGGACTATCCCCAGTGGATGAACAAGACCCCTGCCTGGTACATGGGGGATGTAACTTGTACATATATCAGTAGTTACTCCTCCTGTGCACTGGGTGGGGCTCTTGAGTTTTCTTCATATGGAAAAATACTTGGTGATCCTGCCAGATATCCAGTGAGCTCCCATGTAGTGTTGTCAGCCAGGTTTAGAAGTATTAGTATTAATATATATATATATATATATATATATATATACAGTACATGTAGTTCAACACCTTTGTCAAATGTCTTATAAATGGGGTTCATATCATTGAGGGAAATTGTAACTTCCAGGCGACTCCTGCTTGGAGCAAACGCACCAGAGTTGTATAGCATAGCCAGGTGCAGAGTATATTTAGGTTTTCTTTAAATTGAAAGTTTTCCACTCATTATGTGAATTGCTCTAAGGCGGCGTACACACGATCAAATCTGTCTGCTGAAACCCGTCTGATGGGGCGTTTCAGCAGACAAATTCGATCGTGTGTACGGGCAAACCGATGGATTTGGCCACCCGACAGATTTCAAAGCATGCTTTGAAATCTGTCGGCTGCAAACCCGTCCGCCCGACATGTCTGCTGGTTAGTACGCTAACCAGCAGACATATCTTCTCGCACATGCGTCGAATGGATTCGACGCATGCGCGGAAGTGTTTTACTTCCGGTTGCGGTGGCGTGGCGGCGTCAACGTCACCGCCACGTCACCGACACGTCAGCGCGCTGTCTGCCGGCGGGGATTTTGGTTTGATCGTGTGTACACGATCAAACCAATACATCCCAGCAGACAGATTTGTTCAAATCTGTCTGTCCGATGGATTTGAACAAATGTATTTGCTCGTGTGTACAAGGCCTTAGGTCTCGTACACACGAGGCAATCTATTTGTTCAAATCGGTCGGACCGCGTGTACACACGATCAAACCAAAATCCCCGCCGGCAGACAGCGCGCTGACGTGTCGGTGACGCGGCGGTGACGTTGACGCCGCCACGTTACCGCACCAGGAAGTAAAACACTTCCGCGCATGCGTCAAAATCATTTGGCACGTGTGCGAGAAGACATGTCTGCTGGTTAGCGTACTAACCAGCAGACATGTCGGGCGGACGGGTTCCCAGCCGACAGATTGGTAAGCATGCTTTCAAATCTGTCGGCTGGCCAAATCCGTCTGCTCGCCCGTACACACGATCGAATCTGTCTGCTGGGACGGTCTAGCAGACCGTTTCCAGCAGACAGATTTGGCCGTGTGTACGCGGCCTAAGAGTTTGTCACCCACAGAGCAGGAAAACAATACTTGATAATACCGGATTTCTATGCTGATTTTTTGTTGTTGTAATTCTTTAATTTAAAATGTCCTAATATATATATATTTATATATATATATATATATATATATATACACACATATATATATATATATATATAAAATCTAATTTACATAACACAAATTCCAAAAAGTAGTGGGGATGAGGCCCTTGTCATCCTCCCCATGTTGAGGGCATGTGGCCTGATACGTTTCAGGAGGGGGGAGCTCTCTCATCCTCCTCTTTTCCTGTGGCCTTCCAGGTTGCGTGCTCAGATAAGGGTCTGGTATGGCTTTTTTGGCGGAAGATGTTGAAGAAGGCCGGGGGGGCGCTCATAGCAGAGCTACAAAAGAAAGTGCCCCGCCACGGCGGAAGAGAACCCGATGGCGATGAAGACCGGGACCCCCCCGGCAGAAGACATCGAAGATGCCCTGGGCCCACTCGTAAAAGAGCTTAAAAGAAGAAAGAGGGGGCCCAGGCAGAACGTCCCCCTGAGCTGAATAATAAATTACTTTAAAAACCCTATGTAGTGTTTTTTTTTACATTTTTTTCTGAGTGATTAATTTGAGAGGTCATGAAGGGAAATGCCCTATGTACATTAAATGAACTGCGGGAAAGATATGGAGCCACCCCTTGGGAAGTGTGGAGATATAATCGGCTGAAACATTTTGTAGATACCCTCCAAAAACCTCTTAGGGGGGTAGGCAGGCTAAATGTATTGGAAAAACTGGTGGAGGAAGCGCGGATAGATAGACATGGAATTTCTACCATTTACAAAATGTTAATGACACACATGGAGCAGGGTGCTGTGTGCCCAACAGAGAGCTGGGGATTAGAACTAAACTCACCACCAGATTGTATGAGAAGCAGAATCCTGGACTATGTTCACTCCACCTCTGTAGATGCACGGATAAAAGAAATTAACTTCAAAATTTTGAATAAATGGTACTATGTACCGGTGAAATTAAGCAAGATAAATCCCCAGGAGACATCTTTATGCTGGAGGGACTGCGGGGAGGTGGGAACGCATGCCCACATATGGCGGCAGTGTTCGAAGATCCAGCCATATTGGATCCAAATACTACAACTTATTAAAGAGATCAGCGGAATCGAGATTAGCCTGGACCCATGGCAATGTCTATTCCATGCTGTGACTATCCCTGGAAATAAATATAAAACAACAATTATCCCAATACTGTTAAATGCAGCAAAGACTTTGATCCCAAAAAAATGGAAAGACAAGCTAGCACCCCCGATACAAGAATGGTTAAGGGAAGTAGAAAGGATAAGAAGTATAGAGGAGGTAATGTCTCAATATAAGGAATTAAATAACCACGATACTGGAACCTGGGGAGGCTGGGAAATTTAAAAAAAATCTGTGGTTTATATAGGCTATATGAGTAATGAGGAAAGTACTTAGGTAGTTCTTGTAGGTACACGTAGGAGATAAGAGTTTGGGACCTCCTTCCTCCCTCCTCCACCTCCCCCTGGGGAGAAATTAAAGGGGGATTTAAGCACAACTGCACTTCAACACAATGGGTGTGTTTTATTTTTTTATTTTTTCTCTTCCTCTCACTAAATAAGAGAGGTATATGGGTAGTGGAGGACGAGAGTTTCTCTTGTCCCCTCATAATACGGAGTAGGGAGGGCACAGGAAATATGTTTGAAAATGAGGCACTTTTTGAATCAGGGTTTTTTTGTTTGTTTTTTTGCCCCCGAGGAATGGGCAGGGGGGGAGGAGAGAGTAGGAGGTATGGAGGAGGTAGGACTGTCCTATAGTTGTGGTATAGGTAACTGTTTACTGTTGTAATTTATGTGTATGAAATGATAAATGTATTCAATTGTTTAAATTTATTTTTATTGAGTTTTTCAAAACATTTATACATTTAACACAACATTGTCAATATGCATACAATTTTTTTTTCTTCAATTGAATACATTTATCATTTCAGTGTCCCTAGGTGAATGAGTATGGGGTACATCTTACCCCTACCCATTCCCCACATACAAATTAATTGCTTTCCATACTAGACATGGCAGCCATTTCTAGCAGATGGTACACACGGTCTTCAAGTAATTACCTTCACACTTTTCAGAGTTAAACTATCAAGTTGAGATAATGCAAGAAAGAAAGTTATAAGAAAGTTATAAGTTATAAGAAAAATAAATAACAATATATATATATATATATATATATATATATATATATATATATATATATATATATATATATATATATATATATATATATTAGGGCTGTTACTGATTAAAATTTTCGTGTTCGATTAATCGATTTTTATTTTAATCGATTAATTGACTAATTTTAGATTAATTATAACGCACATACATTTTTCGGATCACCACCATATATAGTCCCCACTGTAATATCCAGACATCTCCCCTCCCACTGTAATATCCACAGACCTCTCCCCACTGTAATATCCACAGACATCTCCCCCACTGTAATATGGTCCACATCTCCCCCACTGTATAGGAAGATTAGTGCTTGCTTAGTCTTACCAGAGAAGCCGGCTGAACACCAGCAGTTGAGGCTGGGTAATGACATCTCTAGGCTCTGGAGGATTACGTGGTGTGCCGATCTGCATATGGTGACCTATTCGGATCACGGATCATTTACGATCCGTTGTACCAATCAAAAGAATTTTGATCGATCAAAAAAATTAAAGATTAATCGATGAATTAATCTTTAATTTCCACAGCCCATATATATATATATATATATATATATATATATATATATATATATATATATATATAATTTTATTTACGGCAATTATCTGAAATATTCAGTACACCCAAGGTGAGGAAGCATAGAGATTTACCATAACAATAAGATCTACCCTGAATGGTTTCAGTCTACACCCAGAAAAAACAATACACAGAGGGGGAGCTGAGAACAATGGTGACAGGATTCAGTGTTTACAGTAAACAATCAAACAATAGTAGAGGGGATCACCTATGAATATTTCTACTTTAGACAAATACCCATGGGTACACCAGAAGAAATGCAAAATACTCCATACTCTGGTCCATTGACCATACACAGCTTTATGCGCAATACAGTTTTTAAATTGCACAGAAAAACGAGTACAATTATAATTTGTCTACAACTAAATTCACTTTACATATCTTCTATAAAGTTACATAAAAAAAAAAAAAAAAGTATACTAAAAGTGTGTAAATTACCATAAATCCTTAGGCTAGCTTTAGCTTTAATTTCATACTAATACAATGCAAATACAAAAAAAACTAAGGGCCAGATTCAAAAAGTATTAGATTCCCGCAGAGTATCGGAGATACTCTACGCCGCCGTACTTTACCTGGCTCTAGGAGGAATTCAGAGAGATTTTGGCCCGTAAGGTACGGCGGCGTAGTGTATTTCTCCCGGCGGAATCAAAATACGCGAATAGGGGGCGTGAGGCATTTAAATTAAGCGCGTCCCCGTCGCGATCGAACTGCGCATGCTCCGTTCAGAAATTTCCCGCCGTGCATTGCGCGAAATCACGTCGTTACGTCATTTTTTTTTTGAGTAGCGTCGTTTACGGACATTCCTATTCCCACACGACTTGCGCAAAAAAAAAAAAAATTGAAAGTCGACGCGGGAACGACGGCCATACTTAACATGGGCCGTGTAACGTTAGACCAGCTAAAAGCTGGTTTAACTTTACGTAGCGAAAAAATGACGTACGCGATTGCGAACGACGCTCGTAACTTCGTGGATCTCCGTAAAAAGCTCATTTGCATACCCCGACGCTGAAAACGACGCAAACTCCACCCAGCGGCCGCAAAAAGATCGCAGCGTAGATCCGAAGGTGTACGAAGACGTAAGCCTGTCAGATCGAAGCCCAACGCCGCTGTATCATGGTTTGAGGATTCAAACTAGTGATACGGCACGCGAAATTTGAAATTACTCCTGTCTAACACCAGTTAGACAGGCGTAATCGCTCTGTGAATCTGGGCCTAAGCCTTTAATATATATATATATATATATATATATATATATATATATATATATATATATATATATATATATTCCAAACAACAAAAAATATATTTTCTTACCTTATTAATAAATCAAACAACAGACAATTAGGAAACTAAAACAAACAAAACATGTTTCCTGTTAAGTCTATCATCCCATGTGGTATATTATCCCTCTAGAGTTTTTTTTATTATACCCCCCCAAAACAAAAAAACAAGATACCCATTTTAAGTAAATTGTATTGCTGTGGTGGTAATCACTGCTGGTAATTTGGATCAGCTTGAACCCCCCCCCCCAATTAATGCAGAGTAGCTGGGTATTTCCTGCATTTCCTCCACATTGGGTCTATAGTTCCCTATGTCTTGTTCAATAAGATCTGGCAACACGGGGTACACTGGTGAGCAGGGACGGCCTTTGGGGTTTGCCACTTTCCAAAGTTCCTGGAAAGCAGCCTTTGTATTTACCAGATATGGGGAGGGAGAGCCCGGCCAGGAGATTAGGGAGGGGGAGCTGCACACAAGGAGCGATGGCTGGTGGGGTAGGGGGTGAAGTCAGAAGTCTTATACATACAATGGTTCCATGGAGCTCCGCTCTCTGCTGGGACTTCTCCGCTGTGTCGGGCGATGGAGCCGGGACCACGACTGATCCCTGCAAGGTGTGTTTGTGTGACACCTCCATATCAGGGGGGGCACCTGTGGGCACCATAGAATTAGCTTGCACAGGGTGCCTGAACACCTAAGGCCGGCCCTGCTGGTGAGGCCACCTCCTTACCTTTACCCCCCAAAAAAATTGGATTTTACACATGTGAAGGTTTTAAACAGTTCTGACATTGGTTTTCCCCTTTTTATAGTCTCTCAGATAAATATAATTCTATGTTACTCTTAAGATTGTATACTGTATTTATGATCTATATCTGGAAGAATGTATGTGTTTACTTATACAGATGTTTATACATGATCTTACAAATAGATTTTACATGGTTAAAGCTTGCCAACATATTTGACTTTAGGATTTAGAATATTTGGAATGTAGTGGTTTGATTTTTACAATTTTTCATTACATAATAAATATATATATATATATATATATATATATATATATATATATATATATATATATATATATATATATATATATATATATTACATACTATTTAATAAATCAGATTACTTATTTTCAGGCTCAGGTTTAAACCCTCCACAAAACAAAACAGGATACACAAACCCCATTGATATGGACCTACCTGCTCCACCCTTCTAGATCTCTTTCTAAAGTCTCCAGTCATATGTTAATGAGCAGCTCCTGTGTGTTGGCCAATCAGGTTCTCCCATCAATTAACAAAAGCCACTCCCCTTCACACATATATACCCCACATACAGCATATCCAGTTCATACTGTTCTTACTTTTACTTGAAGCAAAAGCGAGGTTGTATTTCCATTGACTACTTCATCCCGCAACTATTTCAAGAAGAATTAACACGTTGGGAAGTCTACAAAGATTCCACAAGTGAAGACCCAGTGAGATCCCATCTGAACCTCGTTTTCTCAGGTTAGTCATTTAAAAAAAAAAAGATATTTTCCTAAAAAATATTAGGATCTTTCTTTTAGAACCTGTTGTCTACTCTTTGTAACAGATAACTAAGCAGTGAGTTAAATAGACAAACTCTTTAATGTTCTTTAAATTTAGATTTTTTTTTTATTTCTCTAGCCATTTATGGTCAGAGTAGAGATCCATACATGGATTGGAAATCCATCTTGCAATACTTAATTTATTTTTAATATAACCAACCTCATACATGGAGATGTTCTGTCTTCATATATCTATGAAGTAAAATTAAACTGTGAAGTCTTAGGTTATTTGTTACTTTCCACAATACAACACTTGGGAGTAAAAGCACAATCCACTTTTTTTAAGTAAGTTTTTTGATAGTAGTTTGGGTTCCAAATTTCACCATTGCAATTTGTTTTTAATTTTCGTAGAAGTGTTATTTAATTTCTCTTATGCCTTATTGTTACAATACCAGTGATATTTGTACCTATATTAACTAGAATGTTGATATATATATATTTTTTAATTCTCTTTATTACATTTTCTCATCATATATAAAAAACAGGTTATATTCATAACAGTCTGTTTCCATAAAAAGTCTTAATCCCCATATGTCATAACCTTTCGCTTTCCCATGTTGTTATTTAACCTACCTCCCACCTCCCTCCTCCCACCCTTACTCCTCCAAGTTATTGAGTCATCTTTTCACACAAGGTGTCCCATTTTAACCAACCAGGGTTTCCATATTTTGTCAAATTCCTTGATATTCCTTCTCTTGATATATACTACCTTCTCCTTCCATATTGTTTCTGTCACTGCGTTAGTCCACACTCCTATTGTTGGGGGATTTGCTGCTTGCCATCTTTGAGCAATTTGTTTTCTTGCCTGGAAAAGGGCACCTTACCACTGATTTTGTAGTACTAGCTAATCCGCTTCTTTCCTCCCAAAGGCCCACTATACATGTTCTAGGGTCCATCTCCAACCCAGTCCCATATATTGTGTTTATGGTATCGATGATCCCTAGCCAGTACCTGAACAATTTTGGGCACCTCAATAACATGTGTATTAGGTCCCCCGTATCCTGGCACCTGGGGCATCCAGCATCTGCTCTCCACCCAAATTTAAATATTTTTTTTGGTGTATAATACGTCCTATGTATCATCTTTGAAAAAGATACCTTCTGGGCTGGCGAAACTGTAGCACCTTCCTCCATTGGCCATCCGTTATGGTTCCCAGATCTTCCTCACATTTCTTTTTGCTTTTAAGCTGTTTTGAAAAAATACATCTATTAACCAGTTTTCTAAGAACTCTATGGGCTTAGTCCCTTCGCACTTTTCCAGGAGTCCCACCAATCTAACATTGTCCCTCCGAAGTCTATTTTCTATTTCATCCATTTTTTTCATCAAATTT
The DNA here is from genome assembly GCA_029574335.1 of Rana kukunoris. NCBI lineage: Eukaryota > Metazoa > Chordata > Amphibia > Anura > Ranidae > Rana > Rana kukunoris. Next base: position 736,991,680 of record CM056049.1, read on the forward strand.
GTCCACTTGGATCTTCATATCCTTGATCACTTGTTTGATAGGGACCAGTTCATCCGCTATTTGTGATATCCTCCCCTCTGCCTCCGAGATCCTTTCATTTGTTTTCTGTAGCTCCTGTCTCACCGAAACCAGTTCCTCTTTAATGCCCTTCATTTGGTCACACAATTCCCCCAATGTCTGTTTACATTCATGTAACAATAGGAATACATCTTTTATTGTGGGAATATCTTCTAACAGGGGAATTAATATTGGATCTGTGTCGGCCCTTTTATCCACCGCAGCTATGTTTTTATTGATGGTAGTTTTAGTTACCACTGCACCCGCTTGTCCTAGGCTTCTTCTGTCTGTAGTTGTTTTGGCCTGGGCCTGGGATGATGACACACCTTTACTTGGTGTTTGCTCTGATGAATGGGCATATTTTTCTAGTTTAGCCGCTGCTGCGGCAGCAGAGCCCCCCTTATCCTTTTCCTTTGCTGACCTTAATGATTGCGGCCCCGACATTATTGTTGAAGAGAATTTTTTATTTTATTTATTTCTTGAATATGGGGAGCAGTCTTTGATAGATACTCAAAGAAATTGATCACCTTGGGTTAGCTTAGACCCTACTGTCCCCAAAAAAAGGGAAATGGACAAAAGTGCAGCGAAATGCACCAAAAACATGAGGAGAATATGAGAAAATAATGAGAAACAGAAAATAACTTTTCCCTGCAGTTTAGACTTTGGCTATACAACTTCCCATCCAACTTGTAATACTTTTATTTCATATCTACAGTAACTGACTTCATACATGTAGATATTCTGTCTTCGTATATCTATGAAATAGAATTAAACCCTGAAGTCTTAGGTTATTTGTTCATTTCCACGATCCAACATTTGGGTGTGAAAGCACAATCCACTTTTATTTCATAATTTTTTTAATAGTAGTTTGGGTTCCAAATTCCACCATTTCAATTTGGTTTTAATCTACACAGAAGTGTTATTTAATTTCTCTTATGCCTTATTGTTACAATACCAGTGACATTTGCACCTCTATTAACTAGAATATTGATATATTTTTTTTAAATTTAATTCTCTTTATTAAATTTTCTCATCATATATAAAAAACAGGTTACATTCATAACAGTCTGTTTACATAAAAAGCCTTTACCCCCGTATGTCATAACCTTTCGCTGTCCCATGTTGTCATTTAACCTACCTCCCACCTCCCTCCTCCCACCCTTACTCTTCCAAGTTATTGAGTCATCTTTTCACACACGGTGTCCCATTTTAACCAACCAGGGTTTCCATATTTTGTCAAATTCCTTAATATTCCTTCTCTTGATATATACTACCTTCTCCTTCCATATCTAACCGACCTCATACATGGAGATGTTCTGTCTTTGTATATCTATGAATTAGAATTAAACTGTGAAGTCTTAGGTTATTTGTTCATTTCCACGATCCAACATTTGGGTGTGAAAGCACAATCCACTTTTATTTCATAATTTTTTTAATAGTAGTTTGGGTTCCAAATTCCACCATTTCAATTTGGTTTTAATCTACACAGAAGTGTTATTTAATTTCTCTTATGCCTTATTGTTACAATACCAGTGACATTTGCACCTCTATTAACTAGAATATTGATATATTTTTTTTAAATTTAATTCTCTTTATTAAATTTTCTCATCATATATAAAAAACAGGTTACATTCATAACAGTCTGTTTACATAAAAAGCCTTTACCCCCGTATGTCATAACCTTTCGCTGTCCCATGTTGTCATTTAACCTACCTCCCACCTCCCTCCTCCCACCCTTACTCTTCCAAGTTATTGAGTCATCTTTTCACACACGGTGTCCCATTTTAACCAACCAGGGTTTCCATATTTTGTCAAATTCCTTAATATTCCTTCTCTTGATATATACTACCTTCTCCTTCCATATCTAACCGACCTCATACATGGAGATGTTCTGTCTTTGTATATCTATGAATTAGAATTAAACTGTGAAGTCTTAGGTTATTTGTTAATTTCCACGATCCAACATTTGGGTGTGAAAGCACAATCCACTTTTTTTTTCGTAATTTTTTTTAATAGTAGTTTGGGTTCCAAATTCCACTATTCCAATTTGTTTTTAAATTACACATAAGTGTTATTTAATTTATCTTATGCCTTATTGTTACAATACCAGTGACATTTGCACCTTTATTAACTAAAATGTTGATATTTTTGACCAACTGCTCTCTACATGTGCTGTAGTTTAGAGAACAGCTTCAACCAAAACCCATTTCTTGGTTTGTAATGTCTGTCAGCTTTTAACTGTCATATGTATCCATCACTGGAGATGACACAGAACATGATATCTCCCCAACTGGGAAACATATGCTTGTAAAATCCTGACCATAGATGAAGGCCAATATTCAGAGAGATGTTTATTGTTGTTTGTTATCATAATGATGTCAAGAGAAACTAATCTGTATTTTCCATTTTTTTGTAATTCCAGAATGGCTTCTAATATCCAGGAAGTGACCAAGAACACCGCAAGGCAAGTCCTTCAACTCATCACCCAGACCTCCAAAAACCTGAAAATGATGGAGGTATCAAAACACTTTGACACCGTCGAAGAACTTGGGACGGGTTCATATGGAAAGGTTCTCCTTGCCAAACATTGGGGTTCAGGTAAACATTGTAACTTAATTCATGTAAAGAAAATACTTTCTTAGTATTAGTTGTGCTTCAGAGCCACCAAAACCTTTTCTATGGAACTAGCGGAACAATAAAAAATTTCAAATTGCCAGTAGGTAGAGTTTTTTTCTGTTAGAAGAGTTTGTATATTTGTTCTGGAACAAACGCAAAGTCTGACATCCGAGATCCAAGAATCAATAGAATTGCTTATCTGTAGACAATCATTAGGTCAACTTTGAAGCCACGTGTACACACAAATTCCCACCAGCTACAGTTTTTTTCTGGTAGAAAAGACTTGTGTGTTTGTTCTGGATTTTTTTTTAGACATCTCAAGCCCAATTCGTAGGACAACTTTGAAGCCACGTGTACACACTAATTGTTTAGCTTTAGCTTGTGAATATTATCCTGAGCATTGTGTACAGGAGGCATTTACAAAGCATTAACCTTGCTTTAGGCAGCAATCTTTTAAGTTGATTCCAAGTATCTTTCAAAGTAAGTTCTTAAAGCACCCCTCATTTCCAGTTTTGGTGGGATAATTATGCATCTTAATGAGTGTCACTGCTGTAGATTTAATCAGGCTTTGGCACACTCCAATGGGCTTTAAGCAAGTTTCTGCATTTGGTTCATGTTACTAATTCTCTTTTCTCTCTCTCTCTGTTTGGCAGGTCAGTTAGTGGCTGTGAAGCTGCTTAGCAAGGTAAAGGTTTTAAGGGACAACTTTCTGGTGGAATTTGGGATGTCTATCACCCTCAGCGGCCATCCCAACATCATTAGGACCCATGAAGTTGCCTTTCACACAAGTAGAGGCTATGCATTTGTCCAGGAGGTGGCGACAGCTGGAACTCTTTATTCCCTAATAAAACCAAATGTAAGTTTGTATGAAAACAATAATAAGCTTTAAATTAAGAAAATATTTATTTTCCTGTCTTTAATTTCTTTAAAGTATTTAAAGTATTTTTAACTGACACCCCACTCATTTCAGTCAGTTGGTGGGATTGTGTATCATGTGATTATTAGGCTTGATTTTAGGTATGTAACATTCTCAGCTGTGAAGCAAGGAGAAGAATGGTGGTCCTGGATCTTGCACCATCCATGGTGACTCTCATATTTGTATACCAACAGGTTTCCTTTAAGCATCCTTTAAGTGTATTTAGCTAATATTTTATATCTCTGTATGATGGATAATATAGTCTTCTTCTTTGATTACAATTTTTAATGTTGGGTCTATATTTTGTCTTGTTGGTGTCTAGTGGCTAATTTTGTCCTGTATTCTTTTGTTCATAGGTTGGTTTAAATGAAGATACAGTGAAGCGATGTGTTTCTCAGATAGCGAGTGCGTTGGAATACATGCACAGCAAAGGGATAGTCCACCGCGACATCAAGCCGGACAATATTCTGCTAATGGACTTTGAATGTAATATTATCAAAGTGGCAGATTTTGGACTGACAAGGCTCCAGGGCACTGAAGTACCATCTATATCCCGCTTCACACCGTATAGGGCTCCGGAACTGTGCAGCCTGAAAAAAGGAGATCAGTTGCTTTTACACCCGAGCATTGATATCTGGGCCTTTGGTGTCACGATTTACGCAGCTTTGACTGGATTATTCCCTTGGAAAGGAGCAGAGAGACGTGACCCAATGTACAGAGACTTTGCTTGGTGGCAAGTCAGAAAAGATGTGACCTTAGCATCAGAAAAGTGGAAGAAGTTCTCTCTTCAAGCCAGGCAAATGTTCTGGGACCTTTTGGCCCTCAATGCTTCTGAAAGGTGCTCAGCCATGGACATTCTAAAATATCTTCATGTGCAATGGAAAGCAGAAATGCTTTCAGAAAACCATACAAGGAGTACTGTAATACAAATGGGCTACAGAGGAAATGATGTCCATTCCAGAGCTACCGCAAGTGCCGCTACTACACTTACTATAGGAGCTGAGATGGAAATTGCATAAGTCCTTTTCATCACCTGATAATCAAAACATGACAAATGCACTCTGGGAAATTGTACAAGACTTGTGTCCTAGTTGAATGTAATAACGTAGACATTTTAGAACACCGTTGTTTTTTTTGTTCACGTGATTGCTTATCTACAGTATTGTTATAAATTATGGATCAAATCATGATAAAAAATTTAAGATGGCCCTGGAAATGATATGCTATAGTCTGGACAAAACTCTACATAGGTAGATAGGTATGGTAGAGCCAAACGTTGGGTCCGAGCATAAGTTCAAACTCTAAACACTGTTTGACTGTTTAGAGAAGATCTAAAGTTTAAGGATGCTTAGTTGGAACTCCTCCCACAAAATGTCCTCCAATGCATTGCTTGAGCTATCCTTGGCTCAAGCAGTGTTCATATACTCGACCTCTAGTCAGGTGCAAAATGTTGGGTCTCAGTAAAGTTTCAGCCCACACACTATAAAAGACTGACTTCACAGCACCCTTTTGTCAGTGTTGGTGAATTTAGTGTGAGTGAAGGACAACTGACATTTGTTAAAGAGAAAGACCAATTAGTGTTGTGTGCTTTCAGTATGGTGCTATAAACAGTATTCAGTGTTATATGTATTACTATATTGTATGCTGTATATATTTTTCTAATGATACGTTTGCAGTGTATTATAGTATCTGTTATGGCTATGGAGAGTGGAATATAACCCTGGTTGTATTCATTGCAATATAAACCGACCCCACAGTTCTTTTTAGTCCTGTTTTTTTTCGGGGGGGGGGGGGTTAGCATTTTTTTTAATAGTAGGTAGTTCATTTTTTTTCTGTTTCGTTAAGCCAAAAAAAAGATTTATTTTGGGTTGGGCGATATATTTTTAGTATTTGATTTTCTTGTCGTTTTTAGCTTTATTTTATTTTATATAAAAATAGTTTTTTTTAGGGGGCAACAGCAGCATTAAGGATAAATTAAGCTGCCATGGTTTATGTTCAAGCAGGATTTGGAGAACTTCAAAGAAGACTGGATGGTGAACCTACTGAAGCATTTAGGAAGATATTATGTTATGTAATGCAAAGGGACATTATTAAGGAGGCCATGATGGTCTCTGCCAGCTTAGGACTCAGTGGACAGATGTATGTGAAAGGAATGCTGATTAATGAGATCTGGAAAGACTGTGTCTTTCACCGAATAGTTTATTGTGCTCATTAACACACCTTTGTCTCCTAGCAAACGATTGGGGATGTGTTTATACTTATGTGTGTTCTAAGCTGTGAGTGAGGAGATGGCAAGTCTACCCTGAAAGGTCATATCTCTGAGTCACCAAGGCTGGGTAAATGATTAGATAACTAGCTCATGTAAATTAGGTTTCTGGTTGCAAGTGTATTGTTAGAGTAATATGAGCAGATGGGGGGGGCTCCTCTTCAACTGTATATAAGACTGTATTCTTGTTCTAATAAAGAGTCCATGTTCAGCAACCAAATGTGTATTGTCTTGTGTTGTGGCTGTTAGCTGTTGGAATATCTGATATCTATACTCAGACTGGGAGGAAGCGGTATATGACGAAAGCACTCAAGCAGAGTGTGAGACATTTCGTTACACTCCTCATCCAACATCCCCGTGTCCTCCTCCTCTACCTCTATTCCCAATCCTTCTCCTTCATCTCCACTCTCACTCCATCTTCATCTACATTCTCATATCTCCTACTGCTTAATCTCCAGTCCCACTCCTCTTACGCCTCCTCCTCCATCTCCATTGTCGCTCCTCATCCATCTCCATTGTCCATCCAACATCTCCATTCTCACTCCTCCTCCATTCTTACTCCTTCTCCACCATCTCCATTCTCCCTCCTCCTCCATTCTCACTCCTTCTCCACATCTCCATTCTCAATATTTTTACATCCTCTCCATTTTCACTCCACCTCCACCATCTCCATTCTCACAATTTCTACTTCATCCCCATTCTCACTCCTCCTCCACCATCTCCATTCTCACAATTTCTAATTAATCTCTATTATCACTCCTCCTCCACCATCTCCATTCACACTTTTTTCCACTTTGTTTCCATTATCACTCCTCCACCATCTCCATTTTCACTATTTCTACTTCATCTCTAATATTATCACAAAATACAAAGATTGGAGGGAATATCATGGACTTTGGAGGCACAGTAGTCTGGTATAGATACAGTGCGAGAGAGACAATCTCTTTAGTTAAAAAAGTTTTTAATACAGCATAAACATTATACATTAACAAGGATTATTCCAGTTCCATAGTAACTGTGAATACAAACAGCAGACTCATCTGCATTACATCATAGTCCCACATACTTCACAAATAATATATACAAAAAAGGTAAACCATGGTAAAGATACAAATCTTAGATGGAGATCAGAGATTCATTGTAAAGTAGATATATTCAGAGGAGAATGGAAGGGACAAAGGCTTGATGTTGGGAAGAACGATGATGTAATACTACGGCTCTGACCGGTTTCGCGTTAGTGACAACGCTTCTTCAAAGAGCTCCCTAAATGAGATTGGCTGAAGAACACAGTACTAAAGTTAGACAACAGAAAAAGTTCAGAAGAACATAATGAATGAATGAAGAACTTGTATAGCGCAGCACATGCGAAGTAAATCGCCTTCTTCAAAGAGCTCCCTAAATGAGATTGGCTGAAGAACACAGTACTAAAGTTAGACAACAGAAAAAGTTCAGAAGAACATAAACATTAGATTAACACTTTTATATACACATCATTACATATTTATAGTGGTTACATGGCAGGCTACAGGAGGAACAGCTAGGCACTAAAGGAGGCTCAGAGGAAGGGAGAACACCCACAAGGGGTGCCCCCCAAGGGCAAGGGCATAGAACACATCAACTGGCTACACATCTCAAGGACACACAATGGGGACAGGGAATTAATGGTAAGCTAATAAGCTATAGTGGAGGAGGGTAAGTAAGGAGAGCATAAACGTTGCATGACTTACATATATTAAAATCGTTTAAAAATTCATTGTCCAAAGGGAGATATAAATCGACAGGACAGTTGACGTCCATGCACTTAATGTTATCGGCTTCAATGGATAAGATCTCCCCAAAGGGGTAGAAATCCAAGAAAAGAAGAGCAAAACTAGTACTATATGGACAAAGAGCAATAAAGAAAATTGTAATATGCAATGGAATGGTTAAATCCTATATGCGTCAATAAGAGAATCAGATCTCCATAGTATGGACCTTACCTCCCAAAAACCAATAAGTGTTAGAATGTCACTATAATAAAAAACACTTGGCCACCCAGGGTATATAGAGGCACAGATAGGACACTCAAAAGTATGCCGGCACAGCGTCACAGCGGGGGTAACCTAAGAGGCAAGTAAACATAAGGTAGAGATAAACTGTCTGTCTAAAAAAGAGGTTAATGGTATGGATTAGTCTGTAATCAGCTTACCCAGAGTGGCGGTCATGGCTAGTTTGGATGTCCACAAGCCTCCTGAGGGGGCTGCAGCAGTCTGTGCCTCCTAATCCCTGGGGTTATATAGTCCCTGTCCCATCCAGATGAACATATAGCGCGGTGCGGCCGCGTGACGTCATCGGGACTTGCCGTGCGTTTAACCCCCTGTGAAGCCAAGCCGACGTCACATGGGGAAACAAGACACCTCAGAGGGAGACATGCCCCATCTTGTGGTGAATCTTGATATCGCAGCGTGGGCTGCGATATCCTGTGCGGCCACACTGTATGTAAGAGGAACGAGATGGTAGGTCAGAGGGGATGTGTGCTGAGGTTGCCTAGTTGGAAAAAGTGGAGCCTAATCAGGGCCCAGGAATACCACTGCAATCCCACCATGCATACCACACATTATCCACGAAAAAATAAAGAATTAATATTAAAATAAACAGAATATTTCTATAAATAGCGACATTGGTGAGAATAAATTCACAAGCTTATGCTCTCCCTTAAAGGAACCGTTGCATATGAAAGAGGGAGGGAGAAATACAAAAGGAAAGGGAGAATAGGGAATACAAAATAGGAGGGAGCTGGATATTATCAGCATTCTATCTGAAAGATATGCAAATTACACCTGGTCAGTAGAATGAGATAAATAGGGAATCTGCAAAGTATCAAAATACCTGTCTTTGGTCCGATCAGTATAATACAGAGAACAGATGGTATACAACCTGAATATATATAGATAAAAGTAGCATATAGTAAAAAATTATTATATATGCATAAATATATATATATATATATATATATATATATATATAAAGTAGGGTACAAAATAGTGAGGTAGAGATAATAAAAAATCAATACAAAAATATTAAGTAAGCCCATATACAGGCCATCATATATCTAACAAACAGACCAGGCGGATATTTACAGAGATTTGTAAGAAGGGTTTGTATGATTGAGCCTCGTTTAAGCCTGGGGTACAAAGAGCGACAAGTCTCTCTATACAGAGAGTTTCTTTCTGCAGTATGAACTTGTCCCAGTTGCCCCCTCGTATGTCTTTGGGGACTATAGCGAGAGCTATAAAGGAGACCATAGTGTTGTCAAATCTGTGATATAAATCAAGGTGGCGGCTGACTGAGGTGACCATTTTTCCTTCTGCAGATAGATATACATGGTCTCTGATTCTACATTTAAATTTGCGAATTGTTTTGCCTACATAAAAGGCTTGACATTTACAGGTCATCAGATATATAACCCCCTGTGTGTTGCAATCAGCGTGGAATTTGGGGGTAAACACCTCACCATTAGGAAGGATGAAAGATGTACCCTCATTGATCCAAGGACAGAAGGTACAGTGGCCGCAGCGACTCATACCATTAGGTGGTGGTTGTTGAATTTGGTGAGGAGTGTAGTGGCTCAAAGTTAACTGATCGCGCAGAGACCTAGATCTCCGGAAGGTAATATCGGGTCTGGCGTTAATGTAATTACTGAGGATTGGATCTTTGCTTAGTAGCGACCAATGTTTCATCAAAATATTCCGTACTTCGTTGTGGTGACAGGAGAAATGTGTAATAAACCTCACTGCTTGTGATGTAGGGGTTGTTTTCTGTTTATAGAGAAGGTTATTACGTGGCTGGCGAAAAAGTTTATTGTATGCCTTGCGTAGCAAACATTTACTGTATCCTCTGTTCAGCATTCACGGTCTCAGAAGTTTAGCCTGATAGATGAAATCGGTAGTCAGGGTACAGTTCCTGCGTAAACTTAGGTATTGGGCGTAAGGCATACTGCGTAATAGGCTTGCTGGATGCGCACTATCCGCATGTAATAACGTATTGCCTGCAGTTTATTTTCTAAACAGTAAAGTAGTAAGACGACCCTCATTGTCCTTATGGATAGTTAAGTCTCAGGCTGTGTACACACGGCAGAGCACCTCGACGGGCAGAACACATCGTTCCGCCCGTCGAGGTTCCCTGCCGGCCGTCGAAATCGGCGACCCGCCCGTCGGGAATGGCAACCAGCCATTCTTCCAGGCGGGCCGTCGAGCAAATAGAGAGCGTGCTCTCTATTTCTGCTCGACGGGCTTCCTGACGGGAAGCTCGCCGAGAGTGTACACACGGCCGAGGTCCTCGCTGGAATGCAGCTTCCAGCGAGGTTCTCACTGGTTTCCAGCGAGAACCTCGGTCGTGTGTACACGGCCTAAGAATGTTGTTTGATCTGGTGCGTTGGTAAAAGTAAACTTTAAATTATAGTTGTTAATATTAAGTTTATCAATGAAATCGTGGAGTATTTCTACATGTCCTGTCCAAATTATAAAGATATCGTCGATGTATCTTAACCATGTAATTATGTGGTTGGTATAGAGTGTTATTTGGTAGTGTTGCTCACGAATATTCGCATTGCGAATATTCGCTACGAATATTGCATATTCGAGTATTCGCGAATAACTCGAATATTCGCTATTTTGAATATTCGCTATTTCGAATATTCGTATTTTTTCAAATTTCGCAATCAAATTCGCAATCAATTTCGCATTCGCACTAGCGAAATTTCGCAATTTTTTTTTTTCTAAAATATAGCGAATATTCGTAAATATCGAATGTTCGTGATATTTTATCAAAAAAAAAAATAGCGAAATTTCGCATTGGCGATTTTTTTTTTTTTTTTTATAAAATATCACGAATATTCGATATTAAAAGTCACACAAACAAAAATAGCGAAATTTCGCAATTTTTTTTTTTTATAAAATATCACGAATATTCAATATTAACGAATATTCGCGAATATTCTTTGAAATATTCGTGAAATATCGCGAAATCGAATATGGCGTATTCCGCTCATCACTATTATTTGGTCATCTGAAAAATATCTCGCTCCCACACCCCCAGGTACAGGTTTGCATAGGCAGGGGCACAACAGGTGCCCATTGCCACGCCCTGTACCTGGAGGAAGTGGGACTCGTTGAACATAAAATAATTACGAGTCAGGATGAACCGTAATAAATCAATGGCAAACTGGACATGGTTCCACTATTGATGATCTTGTTCGCGTAGGAAGGTACGTGCTGTTGAGATGCCCTGCTCGTGGGGGATGCTGGAATAAAGAGCTTCCACATCCAATGTCACGAGCAGGGCATCTAGAGGCACGACCACATCCTCGATCTGTTTTAGAAGATCCAATGTGTCTCGAGTATACAACGGTAATGTAAGTACGTGTGGCATAAGTATAGAATCTATATATCGACTTGTATTTTCTGTCAGCGAGCCGATACCAGAGACTAAGGGCCAGATTCAGAAAGCCTTACGCAATATCGATATTCGCCGCGTAAGTGTAAAGATGCACCATAGTATCTATGCGCCATACCCACAAAACTAGATACGCCTGAAAACGGGCTTCCTCCGACCGACTTAACTTTCCTACGCCGGCGTATCATAGGCGCATATTTTCGCTTGGCGCATCTGTCGCGCCCATTGTTTTCCCATATTACGTTGTACGTCCGGCGCAAAGTTATTCCTACAAATAGCTGCTTTATCTTTACACCTGACGCCCACAGGTCAGCAGGAGAGTAGCTACAGCAGCAACATTACCGATGAAAATAGCAAGCTGAGCAACCCCACTTGCAGGACAACACCTCTGTGTGCCAACATGCCAGGGGCAGCCGTGGTCCTAGCACTACTAATGGGTCCCCCGGTACGGAGGAGGCGGGCACGTGAGAGGATATACCGCACGCGCATGAGCCTCTTTGGCATGGGTGATGAGGAGGTGTATCGCATTTTCAGATTTAGCCCTGATGCAATCCTGGAAATAACCACAACCCTGCAGGATGACATCACCAGCAAGACACACCGCTCACAAGCAGTGCAGCCACTGGTGAAGGTACTGGCAACATTCCCTTGCCAGTGGATCATTTCAGCGTACAAGTGGAGTGGTGACTGGGATGTCACAATCCACCATAAGCAGATGTGTGCACCAGGTTGTCCCGGCAATCCTCAGAAGCATGTCCCACCACATCATCAGGCCCACCACTGAGGACCTGCGGCAGAAGGCAATGACAGATTTCTACAGCATTGCAGGATTCCCACGCACCGAATTCAAGCAGAACGTGTACAAGGACAGCTGGTTGGTGAGTGACATGGGAGTCAGGCATGACTGTCCCCCCCATGATGCACACATCACAATGGGCACATGCACTACTAACATCCTCCTGTCTTTTCCCTTCCAGGTGACTCTGCATATGCACTTGGACCTCATCTCATGACTCCTTTCTGGAACCCCCAAACCAGAGGAGAGAGAAGATACAATGATGCACATATCAAAACCCGTGCAGTGGTGGAGCAAGCATTTGGGCTCCTGAAGTCCCGTTTCCGATGCCTGGATCAGTCCGGGGTTGGCCCTCTTGTATTCCCCTACCTTCGTGTGTCAGATCATCGGTGCATGTTGCATGCTGCACAACTACACCATGAGAAAGGGCCTGCAGATTGACATATGTGATGACCTGACCCCCGACCCACACACTCCCCACCTGCCAGAGGCTACCCCGTCTGCTGATAGAAGAGCAGTCAGGAGGGTCCTCGCGGTAGGCATCTTTGGACAATAAACAAATACATTGATCACACATACAATGCACGCATGCACACCACTGAGGTCCCTAGATCACACACACCAGATCCACTTCACATTGGATTAGCCCAAGTCCAACATGCAGGACTTGGGAGCAGCAACGCCGCATCAAGGCCCCAATGATGTCGATGTCCATTCATACTACATTCACATGAGGATAACTTCTCCCCAACTACCGAGGGTGACACCCCTTACTGGCAGGAGTGCCACCCCCACATTCACACACCATTCACACAGTAGCCTGCACAACTGACCGTGTGCAGTGTGTTTAAAAAAAAGGCTCATAACCTGAGCATAAAATCATAAAATCATAAAAAAGGCTCATAACCTGAGCATAAAATCATAAAAAAGGCTCATAACCTGAACATAAAATCATAAAAAAGGCTCATAACCTGAGCATAAAATAAAAATGTTGAAAAACAAGTAAAAAAAATAAATAAAACATAATTTGGCCTTACGGGGGCTCCTTCTGGTGGGCCCTCTATGGCTCCTCAGCTGCCTGGAGGGAGCCTTGGGTCTGCCGGCCTGGCCTGGTCCCTTGCCATTTGGTCATGGACCACGTCAGACACCCCCTGGTCTTCCTGGGGCCAGGAGATGGTAGTCCCGGGGGAATGGAGTCGCCCTTCAGAGGCTTCCCCTGATGGGGGGGATCTGAGAGGGCCCTGCCGAAGGGGAGGACTCCTCCAAAAATAAAAACACCTCCTGCTCCGACACGACCGGCTCCTCCTCAACCACCTCAGCAGGTGAGGTGTGGGCACTTACCTCCACTGAGGTGTCTTAAGTGCCCAGGGGGTCAGTTGGGGGGATAGGGTGGAATGGCCGCCGGCAGATGATGGCCCAGCTCCGTCATCTGTGGATGACACAAAGCATACACATGTTGGTCTCCCCCCCACATGCAACACACCAAATAGGGGATAAAAATCACTTACCTGTCCTGGAGCCTTCCTCCACAGAATCAAACTTTGCGCTTGACATCATTAATCTTTTTACAGATGTCCGAAGCAGTCCGGGTCTCATAGCCAAAGCTATTGACCCTGGCAGCAATGGACTCCAGGATGGCCTGCTTCCTGTCCCGGGTTGTCTGGCGACTTTTAGATCCATGGAGGAACACATCGTAGGTCTCCATAGCCGAGATGACGGCTGACAGCTCCTGGGCATTGAAGTTCAGCTTCCTCCTCTGTTTGCGGGGAACGGGAGCAGCCATCTCCAAGCAAAAGTAACTTCCCTGGGGGGGGGCCGGATATACTTTTGCACCGGACTTATACACGCGACGTAAGACGTTGCGACGACGTTTCCAAGGAAGTGGTGCCGACGGAAGTTGTGAGCATGCACACAGGGAAGCGAGTAGACCCCGAAGTCACTGCGCATGCTCCGTGGATGATGCGCCGTACGTAAGTCTCTGCGCTGGGCTCCGCCCATCATTTACATATGGTCAAACCCACTTCCACTTACGTCGGCTTGCGCCTTCGCGTTTACGTTACATGGCGCAAAGTAAGAAGCAAGTGCTTGGTGAATACTGTACTTGCCTCACACGTTCGCGCCGGCGGAACGTATATGCGCTGCACTACGCCGGAACAAATATGCGCCCATCTACCTGAATCTGGCCCTATAGGTCTTCCAGGGGAATTTTCAGAGTGTTTATGAATTTTCGGTAATGTGTAAAAGGTGGGTACTTTGGGATGATGTGTATTTAAATAATTGTAGAGATCTTGGTCGATAAGACCTTTTTGATAGGCGAGGCCTATAATCGTAAGAAATTCTTCTTTGAACTCATTGATAGGTTTATACCATTCCCTGTTACGTAAAATATTTAGGACCATTTTTTCATAGTTGGATTTGGTCATAAGGACCACATTTCCGCCTTTATCAGCATCAACATGATGCTGGAGATTAAAGAGGCCCTGTCGTTGTTCTTTTGTGATGTTGCTAGTAAAGGGGCTAGTATCTGTTTCAAATCATTTATTGTACTCAACAAAAAGGCCCAAATATTTGGATTACTTGCTAGGTCGGGGAAACGTTGGGATTTCGGTTTAAATTTTTTGGCAACATATGGAGGAGTACACACAGGGCCAGATTCAGGTAGATGCGCGCATATTTTATCTGGCGTAGCGCAGCGCATATACGTTACGCTGACGCGAACTAGTGAGTCAAGTCCAGTATTCACCAAGCGCATGTTTGTTATTTTGCGGCGGAGTAACGAAAAAGCGCTGTCGCAACCCGACGCAAGTGGAAATGGGTGTGATCATATGTAAATGATGGGCGGAGCCCAGCGCAGTGACTTACGTTCATCGCATCATCCACGGAGCATGCGCAGTGAGGGAGGGCTCCCCTCGCTCCCCTGTGCGCATGCTCACAACTTCTGTCGGCACCACTTCATGGGAAACGCCAGCGCAATGTGTTCCGTTGCGCGTATAAAAGCGGCCGCAGATGCGCCTTTCCGGCGCAAAAGTATATCCGGTTTCCCCCACCCAGGGAAGTAACTTTTGCTGTATGATGGCTGCTCCCGTTCCTCCCAAAGAGAGGAGAAACCTCAATTTTAATGCCCAGGAGCTCACCCTAGTGATCTCCGCTATGGAGACCTACAGCGACTTTCTCCACGGCAGGAAAAGTCGGAAGACCAGCCGGGATAGGAAGCAGGGCATCCTGGAGTCCATTGCTGGCAGGGTCAATGCTTTGGGCTACTCCACCCGGACTGCTGCCGATATCGGCAAGAAAATTAATGACTTGAGGCGGAAAGTCCGTGGCAAGGTGTCCACCATCAGGAGGCATGAGAGGGGCACGGGTGGTGGACCCCCATGTGCGGTCTGCCTGACCACGGAGGAGGAGGTGGTCGCCCGCTGCCTGGAGAGGGAGCAGTTGGAGGGGGTCCCGGGATAAGATTCCGTGGAGGAAGGCTCCAGGACAGGTAAGTGTTTTTTATCCCCTATTTGGTGTGTTGCATGTGGGGGGGGGAGGGTACATGTGCCAAGTGTGTGGGACCAACCAACATGTGTTTGCTTTGTGTCATCCACAGATGACGGAGCTGGGCCATCATCTGTCGGCGGCCAGTCCACCCCAACCCCCCAACGGCATCCTGAGCCCGACCCCCTGGGTGGTGAACACCATGAGATGGAGGAGAGTGCCCACACCTCGCCTGATGAGGTGGTTGAGGAGGAGCCTGGCTTTACAGATCAGGACTTTGTTTTAATTTTGGAGGAGTCCTCCCCTTCTGCAGGGCCCTCTGTAATCCTCTCCCCCATTCTAGGAAGCCCCTCAAGGGCGACTCCATCCCCCCGGGGACAACCATCTCCTGGCCCCAGGAAGGCGACCCGGAAGACCAGGGGGGTGTCTGATTTGGTCCATGACCAAATGGCCCAGGACCAGGCCAGGCAGACCCAGCAGATGGGGGAGATTGCTGGGCATCTAGACCGAGTGGCTGACAGCCTGGGCTTCGTGTCCCAGCTGAACAACGCTGTACAGGACATCAGCTGCAACTGCGCTGCAGTGGTGACCAGCCTGGGGGAGGTGCAGGCTGATGTTCGGCACCTCACTGCAGCCGTCCATGCCAACACTGCTGCCAATCTGGGAACAGGGGAGGCAGAGGCAGCGTGACCAGTGGCATAATGTCACCCGCCAGCTGAGGATGCAGGCCCAGACCAACCACTATCTGAGCTGGATTGCAGTGGCCTTGGAGGGCATGCAGCCAACACCTGCCAGGAGTGGCCCACCCGGGGATCAGCCACCTCCAGATGACCCCCCACCCCCACCCACTCCCTCCAGTCAGCTGAGGAGCCAGAGAGGGCCCACAAAAAAGAGCCCCCGTCAGCCCAGATGAGGGCTTTTTTTTTTTTTGGCTAAGGTTATGAGTATTTATTCTTTATTTGAACTTTGCTCAGGTTATGAGTTTTTCTTTTTATTTTTGCTCAGGTTATGAGTTTTTCTTTTTATTTTTGCTCAGGTTATGAGTTTTTCTTTTTATTTTTGCTCAGGTTATGAGCTTTTTATTTTAAGTTTAACTGCACACGGTCAGGAGTGCAGGGGACAGTGTGAATGGTGTGTGAATGTGAGGGGTTGGCACTCCTGCCAGTAAGGGGTGTCACCCTCGGCTGTTGGGGAGAAGTTATCCCCACGGCTGTGTGAATGATGTGTGAATGGTGTATGAATGGACAGCGACATCATTGGGGCCTTGACGCCGGCGTTGCTGCTCCCAAGTCCTGCATGTTGGACTTGGGCTAATCCAATGCAATGTGGATGTGGTGTGTGTGATCTAGGGACATCAGTGGTGTGCATGCGTGCATTGTCCGTGTGATCAATGTTTTTGTTTAGTGTCCAAAGATGCCTACTGCGAGGACCCTCCTGACTGCTCTTCCATCAGCTGAATGGGTCTCCTCTGGCAAGGGGGGGCTGTCTGGTTGGTGGGTCAGGTCATCACGTATGTCAATATGCAGGCCCTTTCTCATGGCAAAGTTGTGCAGAATGCAACATGCACCAATGATCTGACACACGAAGGTAGGGGAATACAATAGGGCCCCCCCCCAGACTTATCCAGGCAGCGGAAACGGGACTTCAGGAGCCCAAATGTTTGCTCCACCACTGCACGAGTTTTGATATGTGCTTCATTGTATCTTTTCTCTCCTCTGGTTTGGGGGTTCCGGAAAGGAGTCATTAGATGGGGTCCCAGTGCATATGCAGTCACCTGTAAGGGAAAAGACAGGAGGATGTTAGTCATGCATGTGCCCCTTGTGATGTCAGCATCATGGGGGGGGACAGTCATGCCTGCCACCCATGTCACTCACCAACCAGCCAGCTGTCCCCATACATGTTCTGTTCGAATTCCATTGGGATGGGGCTCTGATTGTAGATGAAGCTGTCATGGCTGGATCCGGGGTGTTTGGCACGGAGGTGCCATATGAGGCGTTGGGCATCGGCTATCACCTGTACGTTGATGGAATGCCAATGCTTCCGATTGCGGTATATGTGCTCTGTTGCACTGGGGGGCTGGAGTGCCACATGTGTGCAATCAATGGCCCCCACGGTGCATCGGAATCTGGCAATTCTGTAGAAATCCTGCATTGCCTTCAGCTGCAGCTCCTCAGTGGTGGGTCTGATGAAGTGGTGGGACATGCGTCTGAGGATTGCAGGGATAACCTGGTGCACACATCTGCTCATGGAGGACTGTGACATCCCAGCCACCACTCCACTTGTACGCTGGAATGATCCACTTGCAAGGAAATGGAGTGTTGCCAGGACCTTCACCAGTGGCTGCACTGCTTGTGAGCGGTGTGTTGGGCTGGTGATGTCATCCTGCAGGGTTGTGGTTAGTTCAAGTATTGCATCAGGGCTGAATCTGAAGAGGCGATACACCTCCTCATCCCCCATGCCAAAGAGGCTCATGCGCGTGCGGTATATCCTCTCACGTGCCCGCCTCCTCCGTTCCGGGGTACCCATTAGTAGTGCTAGGACCACGGCTGCCCCTGGCATGTTGGCACACAGAGGTGTTGTCCTTGCAAGTGTGGTTGTTCAGCTTGCTAGTTTCGTCGGTAACGCTGCTGCTGTAGCTGCTCTACTGCTGACCTGAGGCCGTCTGGAGTAAAGATAAAGCAGCTATTTGTAGGAATAACTTTGCGACAGATGGACGACATACGCGCGGCACATGTAGCCAGCGTCTGGTGCTAATCCGTTCGCGAATCGGGAAATCTCCCTCATTTCCATATTTGCATTGTAAATCAATAGGCGCGACGGATGCGACAAGCGAAAATATGCGCTTACGATACTCTGGCGAGGGAAAGTTAAGCCGATCGGAAAAAGCACGATTTCTGTTGCATCTAGTTTGGTGGGTACGGCCGCATAGATACTACGGCGCATCTTGACAGTTACGCGGCGCATATGGATATACTCCAGCTCACTATTTCTACTTCATCCCCATTCTCACTCCCCCACCATCTCCATTCACACTTTTTCTACTTCATCTCCATTATCACTCCTCCTCCTCTATATTCATTCTCATTCTTCCTCATACTGCTCCATCTCAATTATCTGTCCTCCTCATTCATCTCTTTTTACACTCTTCCCCCCTCTAATTTTCCAAATGTGGATTATTTCCAACCAGGTGCTGTCAGGAAATGCCTTACAGAAGGAATCTTGCTGCTGGTGCAGTCTGCGAGCGCCAGTGCGCGTGCGCACGCACGCAAGGGTTTTGGCGCCAGATGTCCTATTTAAACTGGGTTTGTAAAAAGAGTCTGTGCTGTCTGATCGGCAGCTTCCTGTGATGCCTGCTACCTGCACCCTGCTTTGAGATCCTGCTCCTGTGTTCTGATCCGCCTTGACTTTGACTATTCCTGCCTGCTGCCTGTACATGACCCCGGCTTGTCCCTGACTTTGATCCTGCCTGCTCCTCTTGTTACCTTCGCTGTCCGCCTGTTGCCAACCAAGCTTGTACCCGGCCTGCCTCTGCCACTGCACCTGTCCAGTTTCTCTAACCTGTATGTGCCTGTGCCTATCTGTGCTGCAAATCTCTCAGGACTGATCTGCTGTGCATTGCCTGCTGTGCTGACCCAGCTCCTCTGCTGCCTGCTGTGCTGACCCAGTTCATCTACTACCTGCTGTGCTGAACCAGCTCCTCTACTGCTTGCTGTGCTGACATCTCATCCCACCAGTACGATTCCGTACTCTCAGTTCCCCTGTCTACTCTATCAGGGGCCACATGTCAGATATGTAAGGAAGGCCTTCCTCTGCATTAACAGGCTCATTCATAAGGTACACGGAAATGTGACAGGTGCGCCTTCCTGATGACGAAATATTGAAACGTACGTCGAGGCGGTACGTGACCACGCACAGCATCTTCCGGTCCAGCTGGTTCTCAACACAAGGGAAGTGGAGCGCACGCGATTGTCTCCCCAGCTAGGACGCATCTTATCTATAGACCCAAGCCATCAGCCTCAGTGCCGGGACGGAGGGCACCACAAATAGTAAGGAGCCACTCGGCATTGTGTGTTTAACCCATGTCTTTTAATAAAACGGTATCACGCTATGGCGGCATTTTTTTGTGTTTCTTTGCCCTCTAACGAATCCAATCAAGGGAATCCAGGCTATCTACTGTCCGTGGAGACACAACGCTTTATTTGACCTATTTTCTAACGAGAAAGGTCAATAGTTTGCGGTAAGGAGCCATCCTGTTTTCACACTGTCGGTGTTTAGTTGGTGAAGGTGGAAACTCTTCATTTTTTGATCACCCACATTCACTCACTAGAGTGAAAAGTCACAAGGATTTCTAAAGATATTATTAATTCTTTTGCACATTTATGGACATTTTTTGAGTCTGGCTTTGCACATATTCTTCGGACATTTATATTATTATTATTAATTCTTATGTTTATTGCAATTTATGTATTATTTATTGCACTGATTTGCACTTTTGTTTGCTAATCATCTCCTTTGACGGAGATGCACATATTTCACTATTGTGATTTAAAATAGTTTTCAGCGCCCCCTGCTGTTTCCATTTATCTATTCTATTTTGAATTATTTGGGGTGCAGCTCACTCAGTTGATAATTTATATTATCACATTATTTACACTCTATTAGTTATTTTGGCGCGAGATCCTACCCTACCAAAAGTCCACAGGAGTTACCAGACCATAGACTTGATCTGTCCCCCCAGCTTGACCGATGTGATTATGTCACCACCTCCTTCAACCTGACGTGTTGCGTCCTTCTGGATTTTCTCAAAGGCCTTGTGACTGAACTACTGTTGTGGATGTATGTGAAGGATAGTTTGGTGAGAGGGGTTGAAGTGCCTGTGAGTGGTTGGAGGAATCTAAGCATGGCCGGTTATATGTATGATGTGACGATGGTGTGAAAAGTATAGATGGTTTGAGGAGAGCAAAGTTGTCAATCAATATTTTTTGTTCTATGTGGGTTTTCATTAAATATGGCAAAGAGTGGATGTAATTTTTTTAGTGAACGGAGAGATGTGGAAGAGAGCTACGAGGAGATACATGGGTACATTTCTTATTATTGAAGACCTTTACATTGGGGGAGGGGGGTGTTGATTATTAAAACTGTCACCTGACCCATTTTATTATATTTATTTAATGTCTTTCCTGCAGGATGTTTCAGTGTGCCGTGTGTTAGTATAAGGATTGAGAGGTGTTTGAGGAGATACAAACTGTATGAAATAACTAAAGGTGTGGTGTGAGGCCGCGTACACACGATCAGACCGGTCCGATGAAACTGGTCTGGAGACCAGTTTCATCGGACCGGTTTGATGGTGTGTACGGCCCATCGGACCGTTGTCCGTCGGACCAAAATTTTAAAACCTGCTTTAAAATCTGTCCGACGGACACCTGTCCGTCGGACAGATTCGATGGTTAGTACACAAAAGCATCGGACCAAAAACCTGCGCATGCTCAGAATCAAGTCGACGCATGCTTGGAAGCATTGAACTTAGTTTTTTCATCACGTTGTTGTGTTCTGTGTCACCGCGTTCTGGTCTGATCTGATTTTTGGTCCGATGGTGTGTACGCACATCAGACCATCAGACCACTTCAGCTTGGTCCAAAGAAAACGGTCCGTTGGACAAGTTTCATCGGACCGGTCTGATCGTGTGTACGTGGCCTGAAAGTTGTAAAGTGATGGGGACTTATAGGAAAGGGAGGGGTTGGAGTTGATCGGTGGATTGAATGAGGTGCAGACTAAGAAAGTATGGAGGGATGTATGCAATAAAGACATTTTGAATTGGCAGTAAGATGTGGGGAGGGTGGCTCTACATATATTTTTGTTAACAATAAAGTTTCAGGACGAAAAAGCTGGTTGATAGGGAGGGATGTAGGAGGGCGAAGAGTGTGGAGCATTTGTTCTCGAGGTGTGGTATGTCCAAGAAAGGAGTGTAGGAGGGTGGAGAGTTTGGAAAATTTGTTCTGGGGGAGGTACAGTTAGGGGAATAACAGTAAAAGACAGAATAACAACAAAAATATTTAGAAAAGCACATTTATTTGCATTTTAATGAGTGAAATAATATAATATTTAATCCCCTTCACATAACATGACTTATGCCACGTACACACGATCGAAAATTCTGACCCGAAAACCATGTTTTTTTTCTGACGGAATGTTGGCTCAAACTTGTGTTGCATACACACAGTCACACAAATCTTGTCAGAAATTCCGACTGCCAAGAATGCAGTGACGCACAAGACATTCGACGAGCCGAGATCAATGAAGTTCAATAGGCAGTTTCGCTCTTCTGCTTGATTCTGATCATGGGTGTTTTTTTGCGGGTCGGAATTGCATAGACAAACAGAATTTCCGATAGGAACTTTTTCCATCGATAAAATAGAGAACCTGCTCTCAATCTTTTTTTGGCGCAAATTACAACAGCAAAAGTCCGATGGAGCCTACACACGGTCGAAATTTCCGACCAAAATCTCACATCTGACTTTTTTGTCAGAATTTCCAGTCATGTGTACGGGGCATTAGTACTTGGTGGCAAAACCCTTTTTGTCAATCACAGAGGTCAGACGTTTCTTGTAGTTGGCCACCAGCTTTGCACACATCTCCGGAGGGATTTTGTCCCACTCCTCTTTGCAGATATTCTCGATTCTCAGTCATTAAGGTTTCAAGGCTGAGGTTTGGTAACTCGAACCTTCAGCTCCCTCCACATATTTCTATGGGATTAAAGTGATTGTAAAGGCTCATTTTTTTTGATAAACAAATATCAAACATGTTATACTTACCTACTATGCTGCAGTGGATTTGCACAGATTAGCACAGATCATCCACTTCTTGGGTCCCTCTTCTGTGCTCCAGGCCCCTCCCTCCTGTTCAGTGCCCCCACAGCAAGCAGTTTGCTATCGGGGCCCCAGGGCTGAGTCACAGCTCCCTGTGTCCATTCAGACACATAGCCCTGACCCAGCCCTCCCCTCTCTCTCTCCCCTGATTGGCTAGCTGATTTTGATTGACAGCAGTGGGAGCCAATGGTGCCGCTGCTGTGTCCCTGCCAATCAGACATGTGAATCTCAGATGGCTGAGACAATTGTGGACATTGCTGGACAGAGAGAAACCTCAGGTAAGTGTTAGGGGGGCCTCTGCACACAGAAGGCTTTTTATCTTAATGCATCAAATGTATTAAGATAAATATCTTCTGCCTTTACAACCCCTTAAAGGTCTGGAGAATGGCTAGGCCACTCCAGGACCTTAATGTGCTTCTTCTTGAGCCATTCCTTTATTGCCTTGTTCCCCCAAAAAATCCATACCAGACCCTTTTCCAAGCATGTAAGGAAAAGAGGGGGATGAGAGAGCCCCCCCCCCCTTCTGAAACGTATCAGGCCACATGCCCTCAACATGGGGAGGATGTACCCCTGTTGATGGGACAAGGTCCTTATCCCCACTACTTTTTGGAATTTGTGTTACGTAAATTCGATTTTATATATATTTTAAGACATTTTAAATAAAATAATTACAACAACAAAAAAATCAGCATATAAATCCTGTATTATCAAGTATTATTTTCCTGCTCTGTGGGTGACAAACTCTTAGGCCACGTACACAGGATCAGACCGGTCCGATGAGACTGGTCCGACGGACCGTTTTCATCAGACCACGCTGAAGTGGTCTGATGGTCTGATGTGCGTACACACCATCAGTCTAAAATCCCATCGGGCCAGAACGCGGTGACGTAGAACACATCGACGTGCTGAAAAAATGAAGTTCAATGCATCCAAGCATGCGTCCACTTGATTCTGAGCATGCGCAGGTTTTTGGTCCGATGCTTTTGTGTACTAACCATCGTTTTGGTCCGACGGACAACGGTCCGATGGGCCGTACACATGATCAATTTGGTCCGATGAAACTGGTCTTCAGATCAGTTTCATCGGACCGGTCTGATCGTGTGTACGTGTGTACGTGTGTACGCGGCCTGAGAGCAATTCACATAATGAGTGGAAAACTTTCAATTCAAAGGAAACCTGAAGATGTGCTATATCTGGCTATGCTCGTGGGTTTGCTCGAAGCAGGAGTTGCCTGGAAGTTGCAATTTCCCTCAGTGATATGAACCCAATTCACATAAGTCATTTGACAAAGGTGTTGAAATACATGTACTGTATATACCTCTTTCAATACAGATACTTCAAAACTAACAACACTGCTTGGGATTTCAATGCAGTCAAGGTAGCGTTGTCAGTTCAAAAAGGAATTTTGGATCTCACTGGATATCTGGCAGGATCAGCAGGTATTTTTCCATATGGAGAAAATTCAAGAGCCCCACCCAGTGCACAGGAGGAGTAACTACTCAATATTTATAAGTTACATCCCCCATGTACCAGGCAGGGGTCTTGTTCATCCACCGGGGATAGTCCAGACTTTTCATCTAAAAAATATAAAGAAATATTGTTACAACAAAAAAAAGAGAAATGATTCCTGAAATGAAAACATAAAAAATGTAATTTATAATAATAAACTGCATGTGTTCAGTTCTGAAGTTCTATTTTTCTGTAGGAGAACCGAGTATCCTGCAGTAATAAATGATATATTTATATATCAAATGATAATAAATCATAAGGTCATCATATGGTGCCTTAGAAACTGTCCCTTTGTCCCGGCTGAATTTTAATTGGCTCAGTTGGGAATATTGACCAATTGCGTGCATTTACACAGCTAGACCGGGTGATATGCTTTTTATTTTTTTTAAAACCACTGTTGTTTTATGTAGTTGATTTGGTCACTGTGACTTATGCAAATCCTTCAGCCAAGTGTCTTTGTTACTAATTGATTTTGGACGTTATATGTTCCCCTCTGCCCGATAACTCATCTCTTTTGTTGTCATGTTAAAAAAAAAATCAATAAAAACTGTTAATTGAAAAAAAAAAATATATATATATAAGGTCACAGGTTGTGGTTTCATTAAAAAGGTTACAAAAGGGTTTAAAGCAGTGGTTCTCAACTCCTGTCCTCAGGACCCACTAACAGGCCACATTTTAAGTATTACCTTGGGGGAGATGCTAACTAGAATACTGCAATCACTGAGCAGCACATGATATCACCTGTCATGTATTTCAGTTATCTTGCAAACCTGGCCTGTTAGTGGGTCCTGAGGACCGGAGTTGAGAACCACTGGTTTAAAGGGTTCCGTCAAGAGGTTATATCACAGATTGTAGTTGTGCAAATTACAAAATAACCCCGGAATAGACAAATCTAGTTAATGAGAGAGAATACATATAGATAGAGACCTACACCAAGCAAAAGCAACCGTCCTTCACTGGTTTGACTGCTCTATATTGATAAAAAAAACTCAGGTTCCTGTTACTGCTCTAAACATGTTATAATTGGTCTTGGCAATGCCAATGCAATTACATTTTTTAACAGCAAACTGCTAATATCATGTCCAACAAGATCCTGCTATTACTATTGTTATCTAGAAGAGCTTTTGTATCAGCCTCTTTGATTCAGGTTTTTCATTTTCCTAACTACAAGACTTATCCCCACCACTCTGAAAGTTGCTAACAGACGTTCCATCATTGGCATACCTCATTACAAAAAGTAATGAACTTCTAGTGTGACATGACCATAAAACATTGAGAAAGACACATACCTGAGAAAGTTGGATGTATGTGATCTTCTTTCTGATGCACCAACACTCACCAATTAGTGTTCATTCAATGTCTACCTCTGCACCAACATGTAATGAAAATTCATCATCAAAAATGATAATTGCCTCTTCCATGTTGTCCTTTTGTGGCTCAGAATGAGATACAGAAGAGTCTGTGTTCAAAATGCAAAACAAGGTTGTGATGGAAACATTACCCTGTGAGGTGTTCAGGTCAGAAGTCATGGATTCCTCAGATTGTACAGAACTGCTTTCCATGGGATCCTCATCTTCTCGTCCTGTGGCTGCATCTGGAGAATCTTCCTTCCATCTTTCACTCACATATTTCAGGATTTCTGTAGCTTTACTTCTTTTCATACAGTCAATGGCCAAAAGATCGATAAACATCCTTCGTATCCCAGTGGGAATCTTTCTCCATGCTTCAGGAGGATTGTCCATATGAAAATTGTTCTGCCAGTCAACAAAACATTTATATCCTTCATCATCAAGGGTGGCCACCTGCCATGGCATCTCCCCTGTAATAAGGGAGTAGATGTTGACACCAAACGACCACACATCCAGGCTGCCATCTACAAACAGTCCATCTGAGGTGGTCACGTCACGCAATTCTGGGGCCATGAAGGATTTGCTGCCACACCTGCAGGTTATCACTGTCCCTCTGACCTTAGTAAGGCCAAAGTCTGTGACCTTGATTATGTGGCAGTCCTGGTCAAACACCAAAATGTTTTCTGGCTTCAAATCCATATGAACAAGTCCTTTCCCAGACATGAATTCAAGAGCATTGGAGATCTGTACAGAACACCTCTTGATTGCGTCTTCTGGAATTCCCACCTAGGAAAAAAAAAATTCGAATACAAAATAGATGTTAAAAATACAGTTTGGTAGAATAAAAAGAGAAATTCAGAATCAGTTAAAGTATATGTATGGCCATAACTTTTCACCATCATTAAGACAAAGTAATGGAACATTTTAAATATTAGTTTTAACACTTCTTTATCAAAACTAGAAAAAAAAAGGTATACCGAAACCTTAATGTACTTACATGTGGTACAATCATGGAGAACAGATCACCAGCAGGGGCCACTTCCTGGGCAAAAACAAAGTAGTCAATGGTGGTGAAGGCGATGTCATGACTTCCGATGATATTGGGATGAGGAGAGAGTAAGTATGAAATGCTGAACTCCTGGAGGAAAGCCTGTTGGCTGGTTCTCTTTTTATCCATGATCTTCAATGCCATGGTTTGACCTGTAAAAAGAACAAAACAATACTTTAACTTGGATTAAAAATATCATTTTTTTAGTTGGTTATTTTTTTATGTCCACTTAAAAATCTCAATCCTTGAGCAACAGATCTGATTAAAATGTTTGAGAATGTATTACGCGTCATTTAAAGCTAAATATCAGCCTTTCCAGTAGCCAGCTCTCCCATACTGAAGAAATTCTACTGGACTAAAATTTCCTACTCTCATTTTTTCAATGTGCATTAGAAGCAGCAACAAGTCAGACAGACCCCATCTTGTTTCCTGGCTGGGGGACGCCTGTCATAATTAGTATCATATCCTCCCCAGCCTGACTGTTCCTGGCCCACGCCTTTCATTCATTGGATTTCTGTTATTTTAATCATGGAAAATCAGTATCACATGTGACCATTATCTAGGGCAGTCTGCATGAAAATACAGTCTACTCCTCCAGACAGATATGTACCCATCAAAGTATTTTGATATTTGCATAACTCTTCCCAAAACCCAGCCTATTGCTTAGTTCTCTAAATAATTCTACCAACATTAATTCATATTTTACACAGTTTATACTTATAGAGATGTAATAAATATAAAGGGCCAGATTCAGAAAGAATTAGATTCCCGCAGAGTATCAGAGATACTCTACGCCGCCGTACTTTACCTGGCTCTACGAGGAATTCAGAGAGATTTTGGCCCGTAAGGTACGGCGGCGTAGTGTATTTCTCCCGGCGGAATCAAAATACGCGAATAGGGGGCGTGAGGCATTTTAATTAAGCGCGTCCCCGCGGCGATCGAACTGCGCATGCTCCGTTCAGAAATTTCCCGCCTTGCATTGCGCGAAATCACGTTGTTACGTCATTTTTTTTTTAGTAGCGTCGTTTACGGACATTCCTATTCCCGGACGACTTACGCAAAAAAAAAATTGAAAGTCGACGCGGGAACGACGGCCATACTTAACATGGACCGCGTAACGTTAGACCAGCTAAAAGCTGGTTTAACTTTACGTAGCGAAAAAATTACGTACGCGATTGCGAACGACGCTCGTAACTTCGTGGATCTCCAAAAAAAGCAAATTTTCATACCACCAAGCTGAAAACGACGCGAACTCCACCCAGCGGCCGCAAAAAGATCGCAGCGTAGATCCGAAGGCGTACGAAGACGTAAGCCTGTCAGATCGAAGCCCAACGCCGCCGTATAATGGTTTGAGGATTCAAACTAGTGATACGGCGCGCAAAATTTGAAATTACTCCTGTCTAACACCAGTTAGACAGGCGTAATCGCTCTGTGAATCTGGGCCAAAGTCTATAGCTTACAGATCAAATTTACATACATATACATCAATTATCACAGATGATATTGATATTGAAATGTTGGTTAGAATAATTCACTGACCTGTTATCTTTTCGTTTGCCAATAATACTTTTCCATAGCCTCCCTTTCCAAGTTCCTTCACAATGAAGAAGTGCTCCTCTAGGTCTACATTCAGTATCTCTTTGGAATAGAAGGAGACCATTCTGTCCAGAAGTCCTTTCAAGGCATCACCAATGGAGGCCATAGTGTCCTTGAGAGCAAAAACAGAAAACGTTTTACATTAAGAAGAAAACCTTTAGAAATGTGTCAAATATGAATACTATAACTAGAATTTAATGTACTTATAAATATGAAATGCTCAATATAGTTCCACATATTAATGAATGTGACTCAGGAATAAGGTTCAGTCATATAAGTAAAATATTTAACAGAGCAACAGAAATGTACAGAGTACAGTTAAAAGGACCTGATGTCAGGAAAGGTTCCTCCCGCTGGTAATACTGCCTGATATTTGGTGTGCAGTACTGTGGTCCACCACCAGGTGTCTCCTGGCAGTCTGGAACTGCCAGGGAAGCTTTCCCCTGGTGGTATTATGTGATCTTTGGGCCGCAGTACTGGCATCCACCAGCGGGGGGTTCCTGGCAGTGTGGGGCCGACATCTCCTGCGATCAGGCGTCACCTGAGCCTGATTGCAGGAGATGTGTATAAATACCTGGCAGTGACAATTAGACCCTGCCTTGATATCTTTCTATGTGCCCTGATCCTGATCCTGATCTGAAACCTGAACCTGAACCTGGAATCCTGTACCCTGTGCTCTGTACCTATACCTGTGATCCATCCACTCCCTCCTTGTCCTGTTTGTGCTCCTTTTCCCCAGCTGCTGACCTCCCGTTGACGATCCTGGCCTGGCCCTGTTGTGATTCTTTTTTTTCCCTAGTACTTGTACATATTGGTCTATTACTGTTATTATTTGTGGTTTCTGTTGGTGTTGGTTCATGTGGTATTGAAAGTTGTTGTTTTAATATTATTTCACTATCCTTAATAAATTATATTTTCACTTTAAACATGTCTGGGTTTCCTCTGTTGCAGTCCACACAGTTCTGGTCTTATCTGATACGTGACACCTGAATATGGAAATACAGCGATCCATATACAAGACAATTATGAAGCAAATTTATAACTTGGTCAAGTACAAAATCAAATGAAAAAGCCAAGACTTATAGCAATAAATAGGTGACTGGATATATCCAATATTTACCAGTTCAGTCATGTGTGGGGACCGTCTGGGGGGTCAAAACAGTAATCTTACCCCCAAGTGCCCTTCAGGAAAGAAATGTAATACACTTTGGCTAGCAGGTGGAAAGATGTATCTGCTGCCAGAAGAATTTTGGAGAATCTTATATTTCTGGTAGACACTGCCATGAAAAGATCAAACATACCAAAAGGATGACCTACAAGAGATACTTTGCTTTCTTTTTGCCGACCAGCTATGCCGACTTTCATTTTAATCAGCACTTTCATGTAAAATATGGAAAATGGTTGTCTCACTTTTTGTGACTAGTACAAGACATCAGAGGCCATGGTAAAGGCCATCAGAAGATATTAGTGACACTTACTTAAAACATTCTCCCCAAAATTGTGAAGTCCCAGAATGACCCACAATGACCATGAGTGATGTCATAACATCCAAACACTCAATTGTCACATCTCTTTTCAGGCACCTTAAAAAACATTTTCAATTTATTTTCCCACTCAATGTAATTTTTTATGTTCTCAGCAAAACCTCATATCATCAGACTGACAGACTTCATGAAATGAATTGAAGGGGATGTTCAGTGAGATCATTATGTAAAATGTTGTACTTTGGTTTTGGTGAGAGGGAGACTTTCATAGCAAAGAATTCAACACTGTTCAGCCAATTGTTTTGTACAAATTGGATTATACTTGCAATAGTCATACTCAATCATATATTTCCCTTTATATTACATCACAAAAATTACTCTCTCAACTTGTATTGCTTATAATATATTGTTAACAACCTTTTCATCAGACTGATCATGACACGCCTCCAATGTCTATCCTGTCCTCTGTATACATTCTATTACATATTATCCGGTCCTTTAAGCTCCACTCATTGCCCCTTTTTGTCAGTCTTTAATATTTAGGTTTTATATATTTATTAGATACACCTCAAAAACCTCTGCAGGATTATTATCAGAATGCTCATTAAATAATAAAGATCCATTGATTGGTTAGATGAAAGTGACCTTACCTTTATGTGGAGAGGATTCAGCGGTGATGAAGTCGGATTTGTTTTTCTGAGTATTCGGTTCCTCTGCAGATCCACACCAGACAACGTCACCAAACCTCCAGCTAGGCTGTAAAAGATGAGTGTTCAGGGATCTCTGAAAGTAGAGCTACTGATCAGAGGTGGGAGAGGTCCCCTTTTTAAAAGGGAGATGGGCGGGGAAGGCAGAGAATGAGGCTTTCGATTGGCTGACTTCTCATGTAAATGATGTGTAAACAATCCCACATTGTTCTTGCTGATTTGCATATAAACAGGTTTTCTAGAGAATAGGTGATAGGATTAAACATGATGAAACCCAAATGCTTTAAAAATTTTAAATTAAACTTTTCTCCATATTAACTATAAAATTAAAACTTATTTTTTGTTTTATAATATTTTTCTTTTACCTGATTGTAGACTGAATCACTAATACAAGAGAGAGAACTAACCAGATAATTTATTGGGGAAAACAACAATGTGACATTGGCTGTAGGTTCTTGTGTTTTTTTTTAATACCATTATGTTTTTATGCCTTCTAGTAACATTGTACACCAATGAATTTAGTTTAAAAAGGACCACTTAAGGACCACTTAAGACCTGGACCAAAATGCAGGTAAAGGACCTTGCCCCTTTTTGCGATTCGGCACTGCGTCGTTTTAACTGACAATCGCGTGGTCGTGCGACGTGGCTCCCAAACAAAATTGGCGTCCTTTTTCCCCCACAAATAGAGCTTTCTTTTGGTGGTATTTGATCACCTCGCGCCCGCGACCCACGGCTGGGTACTAAAATCAACGTATATATACGTTGATGTGCCCAGCCGTGCCATTCTGCTGACGTAAATGTGCAGTAGGCGGTCCTTAAGTGGTTAACATATTGTCAGCATAAAATAGTTTGCAGGAGGATTAAATGACCTGTCAGGATAGGAATATTAGAGCCGCCATGTCTGTGCTTATTTCTAGAGATTCATCTCCAAACATCCTGATCATTTCTTCACTATTTGGTGAGTCTCTGACCTAGAACAATCCATGTGTATATCATATAATGGAAAATTTCATACTGACATGATGTTCTGGGTGATTGACAAACCAAGTATTGAGACAAGGATGTCATATCTGTAGATTGTGCCTTCAAAAGCAAATACATTTCAAAACTGCTGCTGATAAATACTGTACAATAAACTGGGTTAGTTGTCGTACACACGGGCCGAATGTTGGACGATTTCTATTGAACTGCCAGATATTTGGCCTGTGTGTACAGGGCTTTACAGAAGAAGTTAGAGTAGTGATCAACCGAAAAACAGCTGTCCAAAAGTCCTAACGTTTCGAGCAACTCCACCAAATATAGTTACATAGTTAGTCAGGTTGAAAAAAGACACACAAAGTCCACCCAGTTCAACCATAAAAAATGTGAACCAGGTAACGTGAGAAACTACATAATCTACAGCATTTAGGGGAGTAATTGGGATTTTTAAGCAAGATGCCCTGGGGTGTAATGTATCTTTAAATTTAGCTTCACATACAAATGATTTTTCCTATGATTAAGAGTATGACCTGTAATGCTTTCCATACTAGACAGGACAGCCATTTTAGCAGAGGGTACACACGGTCTTTAAATAATTACCTTCATACTTTTCAGAGTTACACCATCAAGTTGAGAAAATGCAAGAAAATAAGTTATAAGAAAAATAAATAACACAAAGAAAATCTAAAAATATAATTTGATTAGGCTAATTGTCTGAGACTGGAATATTCAGTACACCCAAGGTACTATGGCATAGAAATTTGCAATAACAATAAGATCTACCCTGAATGGTTTCAGCCTACACCCAACAAACAATAGACAGAGGGGGAGCTGAGAACCATGGTGACAAAATTCAGTAATTACAGTAAACAATCAAACAATAGTAGAGGGGATCACCTAGGAATATTTAAACTTTAGACAAGAAGAAATGCAAAATACTCCATACTCTGGTCCATTGACCATACACAGCTTTATGCCCAAGAAAGATTTTACATTCCACAAAACAAGTACAACTATAATTTATCTACAACTAAATTCACTTTACATATCTTCTATAAGATTACATAAAAAAAAGGATACTAAAAGTGTGTAAAGTACCATTAAAAAAATATTGGGCCAGATTCAGGTACAATTACATTGGTGCAGAGTATCAGAGATACACTACGCCGCTGTATTTTACCTGGCTCTAAAACAAATTCAGGTAGATTACGGTCCGTAAGGTACGGCGGCGTAGTGTATTTCTCGCGGCGGAATCGAAATACGCGATTAGGGGGCGTGAATCAGAAATTAGACGTGGCCCGCGGCGATCGAACTGTGCATGCTCCGTTCAGAAATTTCCCGCCGTGCATTGCGCGAAATAACGTCGTTACGTCGTTTTTTGTTTGAGTAGCTTCGTTTACGTACATTCCTATTCCCGGACGACTTCCGTAAAAAATAAAAAAAGACGTTGAAATTTGACATACTTAACATGGGCTGAGTAGCGTCGTTTACGTACATTCCTATTCCCGGACGACTTACGTAAAAAATAGAAAAAGACGTTGAAATTTGACATACTTAACATGGGCTGTCTAAAACTAGACCAGATAAAAGCTGGAATAACTTTACGCGGCAAAAAGATGACTAGAGATGCCGTAAGAGATTGCGAACGACGCTCGTAACTTTGTGGATCGTCGGAAAATGCTCATACCCCGACGGGGAAAACGACGGGAACTCCACCCATCGGCCGCAAAATTATTGCAGCGTAGATCCGAACACGTAAGCCAGTCGGATTGAAGCCCGAAGCCGTCGTATCATCGTTTGAGGCTTCAGACTAATGAAACGACGCGCGTAATTTGAAAGTACTCCGGTCTAACGCGAGATACACCGGAGTAAGGGCTCTGTGAATCTGGCCCAGTAGCTTTAATTTCATACAAATACAAAAAAAAATGACTTTTTCAAAAACAAATTAAATATCCCAACCCACAAAAAATATATTTTCTCACCTTATTAATAAAACAAACAACAGACAATCAGGAAAATAAAATAAACAAAACATGTTTCCTGTTCATGACAGTGATAAGGTACAGAAATCTTCTGCGCTAGCCGAGTGAATGTGAGGGAAACTAAAGAGTTACTATGGTGTTGTGCAAATAAATTAATGAAACTGCTGCTCAAATCTGAAAGTGTACAAATCACTATTAACGTGGAAATATAAATAAATGATTGATGAGCGCTATCTCAAGCACATATGATGTGGATGGTAAATAAATAAGTACATGGTTTTAACCACTTCAGCCCCGGAAGGATTTACCCCCTTCCTGACCAGAGCACTTTTTGTGATTCGGCACTGCGTTGCTTTAACTGACAATTGCGCGGTCGTGCTACGTGGCTCCCAAACAAAATTGGCGTCCTTTTTTTCCCACAAATAGAGCTTTTTTTTTTTTTGGTGGTATTTGATCATCTCTGCGGTTTTTATTTTTTGCGCTATAAACAAAAATAGAGCGACTATTTTGAAAAAAATGCAATATTTTTGACATTTTGCTATAATAAATATCCCCAAAAAATATCTAAAAAAACTTTTTTTTTTCCTCAGTTTAGGGCGATACGTATTCTTCTACATATTTTTCGTAAAAAAAAATCGCAATTAGCGTTTATTGATTGGTTTGCGCTAAATTTATAGCGTTTACAAAAAAGGGGGTAGTTTTATGGCATTTTTATTAATATTTTTTTTTACTAGTAATGGCGGCGATCAGCGTTTTTTTTCAGCACCGAGACATTATGGCGGACACATCGGACAATTTTGACACATTTTTGGGACCGTTGGCATTTTTATAGCGATCAATGCTATAAAAATGCATTGGCTTACTATAAAAATGCCATTGGCAGTGAAGGGGTTAACACTAGGGGGCAGGGAAGGGGTTAAGTGTGTTCCTGGGTGTGTTCTAACTGTATAGGGGGGGTGGCCTCACTAGGGGGAATCACTGATCTTCTGTTCATACATTGTATGAACAGAAGATCAGCATTTCCCCCGCTGACAGGAACGAGACAGGCACGCGCACGGGACTCGGGGGGCGCATGCAGGCGCGTGCGTGGGCCGCCGGCGGCGCGCGCGCCCCCTAGCGGCCAAGAAAGATAGGACGTAGAGCTACGTGCTCTTGCCCAGCAGTGCCACCGTCCCGCCGTATAACTGCGGTGGGTGGTCGGCAAGCAGTTAAGTAAATGAATGGCTATAACTGTGATATTGATGAATTATCAACAATCATACAATGTGAGTGCAAACACACCAACTAACTGATGTCAGTGAAGAAAAGGAAAAAATAAATAAAAATAACAGCTGCTTATATATGAACAGGATACACAAAATAGAGCTGATGGCTGAAATAAAACTCCATATAGTGAATGCTGTGGATCCAAATACAGATGTTTCTTGTTCAGTCTATTGTCCCATGTGGTACATTCTCCCTCTAGAGTTTTTATTATACACTCCAAAACAAAAAACAAGATACCCATTTTAAGTAAATTGTATTGCTGTGGTGGGAATCACTGCTGGTAATTTGGATCAGCTTGACCCCCCCCCCCCCAATTAATGACCTTACTTTCATAAGAAGATATAGGGGTTGTGATGAAGATATTGTATAACCAGTGGTAATAGGATCAGACACTTAAGTGGAAGTTCATCCACAACAACATTTTTGGGCACAGTAAAGTGACCTGAATATGGAAATCCAGCGATCTATGATTTTTAGGTCATTCTCAGTCATGTTATATTATCCAACCTAGTGCAGAGTAGCTGGGTATTTCCTGCATTTCCTCCACATTGGGTCTATAGTTCCCTATGGCCTTGTACACACGATGGGATTTATCCGATGCAAACGGTCCGACGGACCGTTTCCATCGGATATGTCCGCCGGACTGTTTGATCCGATGGCTGTACACACCATCGGATCAAATTCCCCGCCGGCGGACAGCGCAGTGACGCAGCGGTGACGTTGACGCCGCCACGTCACTGCTACGTCACCGCCACGTCACCGCACCAGGAAGTAAACACTTCCGCGCGGATGCGTCGGATCCATTCACAGGATACGACGCATGTGCGGGCAGATATGTCCGCTGGTTTGCCATACTAACCAGCGGACATATCCGACGGGCAGCTCTCCAGCGGAAAAGTTCCAAAGCATGCTTTGAAACTTTTCCGCTGGAGAAATCCGACCAAAACTGTCCGTTTGCCCCTACAGACTAGGGGATTTTTCGGCTGAAATGGTCCCTCGGACTATTTTCAGCGGATTTATTCCCTTGTGTGTACAAGGCCTATCCGTTGTTCAATACGATCTGGCAACATGGGGTACACTGGTAAGGCCACCTCCTTACCTTTACCCCCCCAAAAAACTTTGGATTTTACTCATGTGAAGGAATTTATTATCTCTTCATGTATCGGGAATCGTTGTTTAAAAAATAACTTCAGATTCAGGGCCACTTCACAAAGAAGAGTTTCTACCTTTATGTCAATTGATATTGGTTTTCTCCTTTTTATAGTCTCTTAGATAAATATAATTCTATATAATTAAGATTGTAAACTGTATTTATGATCTATATCTGGAAGCAGTAATTTTATATATTTAGTCTTTTTATTTTTATTTTAGTGTTGGCATTTATAAAGATTTTTTTTTCAAAGTGATGTAAAAATGCCATTTTCTTTCTGGATTCTATTTAATAAAAAGTTTGCAGACCCCTTCAAAGGTCCCCCAAAATCGTCAAGTTTATTTATTGGCCAGCCAGGTTTTATGTAACGTTGTGTAATTGTGTGTAACTTTGTGTAGTTATGCTTTATTAAAAAAAAACAAAAAAAAAAACGATTATGTGTACAAGAAGGAAGTCACAATTGTTCATTCAACATGGAGAATCTGATTCCATCTTTCATCTCAATATAGTTCTACCAGTCTGAGCAGACTGTATAAAAACAATACACTTGTTATATTACTTCCCTTTATGTCACTTGTTGTTCATCAGGGATGACTTCTACATGGATTTGGCCTCTCAGAGAAGCAACTGAAATTCTGAAATGTAGTGAAACATATAAAATAGGAACTATTTTAAAATGTAATAATACAGCTGAGATTAGCGTTGTTCACTAAATACACTTCGGTTTTCCTTGGACAATTAATATCGATCTGCAGAATATAGAGAGAAATTTCACACCCAGGACTCAATGTATCCTCTGAATGGTGACGGGTTTATGAATTGATATACTAAAGAGGAGGTAGAATACCGGGGCGGAGGTGTGACTGCTGATACTGTTTCCATCACAATGACCATGTTTATGGAAGCCAACCTCCATTGTTGGGAAGAGTGGTGTACTATTGTGTCCCTCAGGGAATACCAAATTTGCATGATTGTCTCAGTATTGGAACACACAGGTGGTAACATCAGTAACCTGTACATTACATTACATACTTTATACTCATTTAAATTTAATTCCAATATAAATAATTTCTATGACCTCTCCATGTGTTGAAAACAAGAGTCACAGGCTTTCTTTTTGCTTTATATTAATTAATGTGTTACATGATCATAGATTGAATATGTAATACAAGATGGAGAATGGACCAGATAATTAATTGAGAATAAAATAGTATCAATGTAATATGGGTTTTATCTTCTTGCTGGTTCTCATACTTCAATAACATTTCATAACAGTGGGCTTACTTTAACAAAACTTTATTGACAACACAAATTTAAAAGAGCATACAATTTTTTTAACCAACATAAAAATATTTGTACAACAATTAAAAGGAGTTGCCAGGAAAGGAATATTGGAGCTGCCACGTCTGGGCTCACTTCTAAGGCTGGGTTCACACTACGATTTTCCCGTCCGTCAGCCGCATACGATTTCAGTTTTGAAAACGTACGGGCCCGTACGGGAAAACGCATACATAGACAATGCATTGCAAATCGTATGCACTCAGATGCATCCGGGTGCGTACGATTTGCTGGCAAAACGTTTTTTAACAGTACACAAAACCGTGTTCGACCACGGTTTTGAGTCCGTTTTTTAAACCGTATGGCAAACGCATACGTTTTTTTTAACATTAAAGTCAATGGAAAACGCACATATGTGCGGTTCCATACGTATAAACCGTATGCGTTTTTCGTCTGCGCATGCGCATTTTCAAAACAAGAAAATCTTTTTTTATTTACTAATTCCAAAAACGTATGCGTTTTTTTAATCAAAACCGGATGGAACCGTACGCACTTTTTGAAAGCCTCAAGAGCTTTTCTGTGGGCCATGGTGCATTCATCCCAGACGATTAATTTGCAAAACCGCCGTTTGGAAGTTATGAAGTAACATGTATTTCCCATAGAGTTGAATGGGACTTTAAAGAAAAACCCTATGCCATAGAGTTGAATGGGACTTTAAAGAAAAACCCCAACCATGGCAAATGGGGGTGGGTAAGGGTTAAACCACCTATCCTATGTTTGTTGCTGACATATAGGTAACATGTGTGCCAAGTTTCATGTTAATATCTTTAGCCGTTGGGACGTGATGCTGGAACATACATACATACACACACACACACACACACACACGTTGAGTTTTATATATATAGATTTGCTTTCTCTTTTATCTGTGTCTTTTTTCAACTTGACTAACCATGTACAGTTGGTTTATATAAATGTTAGGACATTAAAATATATATATATATATATTACTGCACCATGGGTGATACAATCTAAGAGCAATTCACATGTAAATAGAAAATGGTAAATTTTATGAAAACCTTAAGATGCTTTGTACCTGGCTATCCTATTCAACTGGTTGGGTTTGCTCCAAGCAGGAGTTGCCTGGAAGTTGCAATTTCCCTAAATGAATTTCCTTTAATGATGAACACAATTCAAATAAGTCATTTGGGAAAGGGGTTGACATAAATGTATATACCTCTTTCATTACTAAATAGGGCCTTCTAAACCTGGCTGACAACACTGCATGGGATTTCGGTGCAGCACAGGCAGTGTTGTCAGCTCAAAAATGTATTTAGAAGCTCACTGGATATCTGGCAGGATCAGCAGGTATTTTTCCATATGAAGAAAATTCAAGAGCCCCACCCAGTGCACAGGAGGAGTAACTACTCATATATGTACAAGTTATATCCCTCATGTACCAGGCAGGGGTCTTGTTCATCCACCGGGGATAGTGCAGACTTGTCATCTAAAAAAAATATAAAGGAATATTGTTAGAGAAAAACAAAGAAAATGTAATGAAATATTGTTAGAACAAAATGGAGAAATGATCCCGGAAATGAAATCATGAAAAATTAATTTATAATAAACTGCATGTGGTCAGTTCTGATTGTCTATTTTTCTGTAGAATAACCGAGTATACTGCAGTAATAAATTATATATTTATATATGAAATGGTATAAAAACTGAAAAACACAGGTTCCTGTTACTGCACTAAATGTGTTATAATTGGTCTTGGCAATACCATGGTAAAGTAGAAACCCTTTAAAATGTTTAACAGTAAATTACTAATATCATATCCAACAAGAGTCCTTCTATTACCATTGTTAACTAGAAGGCATTTTTTATCAGCCTAATTGATTGAGGTTTCTCTTTAATTTTCCTAACTACAAGGCTTATCCTTGCAGTTAGAGTTGATAACAGACGTTCCATCATTGGCATACCTCCCTACTTCCTGAGATGAATGGGAAGGACACATAGCACAAAGTATGTAGGCATGGAAAACATGCCATGCTAGTCTTGCAATACTTTAGAGGTTGGATGAAAGGTTTAGTACATTACAACATTCTTGGGACTTGAATGGTACATTTTAGTGAGATCTGTTCTTCAGAAGAGGGACACAGAGCTCCTGAAAAAGGGTAACCCCCCTAAAGGAGGAAAAGGAGGCAGCTATGCTAGGAACGAGAATGTATTGCCTTATGTATCAAATAAAAATCACTCATGAATATTGTGGTACAACAAGTAATGACTTGCTACTGTGACATGACCATAAGACATTGAATAGTGAAATGAGAAAGCCACATACCTGAGAAAGTTGGTCATATGTGATGTTCTTTCTGATGCACCAACACTCATGAATTATTCCTCGTACACACGAACGAGGAACTCGTTGTAAAAGACACATCGTTTTCCTCAACGAGTTCCTTGTTAGGCTTGTCGAGAAACATGACAAGCTTTCTTTGCGTACTCACTGTTAAGACCAAATCTCCTCATTCTAAAACACGGTGACGTTCAACACGTACGACGGCAGGGGAAATTCAATTCCACTGGCACAACCCTTGGGGCTGCTTTTGCTAATCTCATGTTACTGCGTGTTTAGTAAAAGTTTGGTGAGAGACGATTCGCACTTTTCAGTCTATTACAGCGTGACAAATGTGCTATCTCCATTACGAACGCTACTTTTACTGAAGGTGCGCTCCCCTGTCTTATACTTTATTCTGAGCATGCGCAGGTTTCTAAGCATACACACGAACGTGTTTCTCGTCAAAAAACAGCCCGACGAGGAAATTGAGACTCCCGACGAGGAAAAAGAGAACTTGTTCTCTTTTTTTATCGTTGAGTTCCACGTCAGTTTTCTCGATGAAAAGCATACACACAACCGTTTTTCTCGGCAAAAAAAGCTCTGCCACCAAGTTTCTTGATGTATTCTGTCGAGTGTTCATTCAATGTCTACCTCTGCACCAACATGTAACGAAAATTCATCATCAAATATGATAAGTGCCTCTTCCATGTTTTCCTTCTGTGGCTCGGCAGTCATCTCAGACTGAGATCCAGAAGAGTCTGTTTTCACAAGGTAAGACAAGGATGTGATGGAAACACTATCCTGTGAGGTATTCAGGTCGGAAGTCATGGATTCCTCAGATTGTACAGAACTGCTTTTCATGGGATCCTCATCTTCTTGTCCTGTGGCTGCATCTGGGGATTCTTCCTTCCAACTTTCACCCACATATTTCAGGATTTCTGTAGCTTTACTTCTCTTCATACAGTCAATGGCCAAAAGATCGATAAACATCCTTCTTATCCCAGTGGGAATCTTTCTCCATGCTTGAGGAGGATTGTCCATATCAAAATTGTTCTGCCAGTCAACAAAACATTTATATCCTTCATCATCAAGGGTGGCCACCTGCCATGGAAACTCCCCTGTAATAAAGGAGTAGATGTTGACACCAAACGACCACACATCCAGGCTGCCATCTACAACCAGTCCATCTGAGATGGTCATGTCAAACAATTCCGGGGCCATGAAGGATTTGCTGCCACACCTGGAGGTTATCACTGTCCCTCTGACCTTAGCAAGGCCAAAGTCTGTGATCTTGATAATGTGGCAGTCCTTGTCAAACACCAAAATGTTTTCTGGCTTCAAATCCATATGAACAAGTCCTTTCTCGGACATGAATTCAAGAGCATTGGAGATCTGTACAGAACACCTCTTGATTGTGTCTTCTGGAATTCCCACCTAGAAAAAAAATATATCAAAATAGATGTTAAAAATACAGTTTGGAAAATATAAAGAGAAATTCATAATCAGTAAAAGTATATGTATGGGCATAACTTTTCACCATCATTAAGACAGAGTAATGGAACATTTTAAATATTAGTTTTAACACTTCTTTATCAAAACTATAAAAAAAGGGCATACTGAAACCTTAATGTACTTACATGTGGTACAATCATGGAGAACATATCACCAGCAGGGGCCAGTTCTTGGGCAAAGACAAAGTATTTGTTGGTGGTGAAGGCGATACCATGACATCCGATGATATTGGGGTGAGGAGAAAGTAAGTAGGAAATGCTGAACTCCTGGAGGAAAGACCACTGACTGGTTCTCTTTTTATTCATGACCTTCAATGCCATGGTTTGACCTGTAAAAAACAAAACAATAATTTAACTTGGATTGAAAATATATTTTTTTTAGCTGGTTATTTTTTTAGGTTCACTTGAAAATCTCAATCTTGGAGCAACACATCTGATTAAAATGTTTGAGAATGTATTATGCGTCATTTAAAGCTAAATGCCAGCCTTTCCAACAGCCAGCTCTCCCCTACTGAAGAAACTCTACTTGACGGAAATTTCCTACTCTCATTTTTTCAATGTGCATTAGAAGCAGCAACAAGTCTGACAGATCCCATCTTGTCTCCTGGCTGGGGACGTCCGCCATTATTAGTATCATATCCTTTCCAACCTGACTGTTCCTGGCCCACCCCTTTCAATCATTGGATTTATGATCTTTTAATTATGGAGGATCAGCATCACATATGACCATTATCTAGGGCAGTCTGCATGAATAGACAGTCTACTCCTCCAGACAGATATGTACCCATCATAGTATTTTGATATTTACATAATTCTTCCCAAGACCCAACCTATTGCTTAGTCCCCTTAATAATTCTACCAACATGAATTCATATTTTACACAGTTTATACATATCGAGATGTAATAAATATAAAGTCTATAGCTTACAGATCACTCCAACATACATATACATAAATGATCATAGACAATGTTGATATTGAAATGTTGGTTATAATAATTCACTGACCTGTTGTCTTGGCGTTTGCAAATAATACTTTTCCATAGCCTCCTTCCCCAAGTTCCTTCACAATGAAGAAGTGCTCTTCTAAGTCTACATTCACTAGTCCTTGGGAATAGAAGGAGACCATTCTGTCAAGAAGTCCTTCCACATCATCAGCAACAGAGGCCATAGTGTCCTGGAGAGCAAAAAAATTAAATTTGTTACATTAAGAAGAAAATATTTTTTTAAAGAAAAACTTTCAAAATGTGTCAAATATGAATACTATTACTAGAATTGAATATACTTATATATATGAAATGTTCAATAAAGCTCCACATCTTAATAAATGTGACTCAGGAATAAGGTTCAGTCATAGAAGTGAGAGCTTTAACAAAGAAACAGAAATGTATGGAGTACAGTTAAAAGGACCTTAATATAGAAATACAGCGATCCATATACAAGACAATTATCAAGCAAATTTATAACTTGGTCAAGTGCAAAATCAAATGGAAAAGCCAAGACTTATAGCAATAAATGAGTTACTGTTTATATCCAATAATTACCAGTTCAGTCATGTGTGGGGGCCGTCTGGGTAACTGTTGGTCAAAAGAGTAATTTTACCCCCAAGTGCCCTTCAGGAAGGAAATGTAATACACTTTGGCTAGCAGGTGGAAAGATGTATCTTCTGCCGGAAGAATTTTGGTGAATCTTATATTTCTGGCAGACACTGCTATGAAAAGACCAAACATACCAAAAGGATGACCTACAAGAGATACTCTACTTTCTTTTTGCCGACCATCTATGCCGACTTTCTAGTTTTGTTACATAAAATCAGGAGAATGAACACAGAGCTCAGCCAGATGAGAAGTGTAATTTTAATCAGAACTTTCATTTAAAATATGGAAAATGGTTGTTTCACTTTGTGACCAGTACAAGACATCAGAGGCCATGATAAAGGCCATCAGAAGATATTAGTGACACTTACTTAAAACATTCTCCCCAAAATTGTGAAGTCCCAGAATGACCCACAATAACCATGAGTGATGTCATAAGAAACAAACACTCAATTGTCACATCTCTTTTCAGGCACCTTAAAAAAAAAATTGAATTTATTTTCCCACTCAATGTAATTTTTTATGTTCTCAACAAAACCTCATATCATCAGACTGACAGACTTCATGAAATTAATTAAAGGGAAAGTTCAGTGAGATCATTATGTAAAATGTTATAATCTGGTTTTGGTGAGAGGGAGGCTTTCATAGCAAACTATTCAACACTGTTCAGCCAATTGTTTTGTACAAATTGGAATATACTTATACTGTAATAGATTTAAATAACGTTATACATGACTTAGCTACCCAATCATATATTTCCCTTTATATTACATCACACAAATTACTGTCACAACTTTTATTGCTTATAATATATTGTTAACAACTTTTTTTTATTAGACTAATCATGACAAGCCTCCAATGTCTATCCTGTCCTCTGTATACATTCTATTACATATTATCCTGTCCTGAAGCTCCACTCATTGCCCCTTTTGTCAAGTTTTTAATATTTAGGTTTTATATATTTATTACATACACCTCATAAACCTCTGCAGCGCTATTATCAGAATGTTTATTAAATAATAAAGATCAATTTATTGGTTAGATGAAAGTGACCTTACCTTAATGTGGTGGGGAATCAGCGGTGATGAAGTCGGATTTGTTTCTCTGAGTATTCTTTTCCTCTGCAGATCAACACCAGACAACGTCACCAAATCTCCAGCTTGGCTGTAATAGATGAGTATACTGGGATCTCTGGTAGTAACTGATCAGAGGAGGGAGAGGTCCCCTTTTTATAAGGGAGATGGACGGGGAAGGCAGAGAATGAAGGCTTTCCATTGGCTGACTTCTCATGTAAATGATGTGTAAACAATCCCGCATTGTTCTTGCTGA
The DNA here is from genome assembly GCA_029574335.1 of Rana kukunoris. Classification (NCBI taxonomy): domain Eukaryota; kingdom Metazoa; phylum Chordata; class Amphibia; order Anura; family Ranidae; genus Rana; species Rana kukunoris. The sequence continues at coordinate 737,035,232 of CM056049.1, forward strand.
TTTGCATATAAACAGGTTTTCTAGAGAATGGGTGATTGGATTAAACATGATTAAACCCAGATGCTTTACAACTTTGCTGAATTTTACAATTAAACTTTTCTCCATATTAACTATAACATGGGAAATTATTTTTTGTTTTATAATATATTTTTTTACCTGATTGTAGACTAAATCACTAATACAAGAGGGGGAACTAACCAGATAATTTATTGAGAATAAACAATGTGACATTGGCTGTAGGTTCTTGTGGGTTTTTATACCATTATGTTTTTATGCCTTCTATTAACATTGCACACCAATAAATTTAGTTTAAAAAGGACATTTTGGAATAGTTTGCAGGAGGATTAAAATTACCTGTCAGGATAGGAATATTGGAGCTTCCATGTCTGGGCTTATTTCTAGAGATTCATCTCCAAACATCCTGATCATTTCTTCACTACTTGGTGAGACAATGACCTAGAAAAAATCATGGGTATATCATATAATAGAAAATATGATGTTCTGGGTGAATGACAAACCAAGTATTGAGACAAGGAAGTCATATCTATAGCTTGTGCCTTCAAAAGGAAATACATTTCAAATCTACTGCTGGTAAATACTGTACAATAAAACTGGGTTAGTTGTCAAACACACGGGCCGAATGTTGGACGGTTTCTATTAAACTGCCTGATACCCCCTTCAATATTTGGCCCCCAATATTACAGAAGCAGTTAAAGTAGTGATCAACAGCTGTCCAAAACTCCTAACGTTTCAGGCAACTCCACCAAATATGAACCAGGTCACCTGAGAAACTGCATAATCTCCAGCATTTAGGGGAGTCATTAGGAAAAAAAATAGCAAGCTGTCCTGGGTGTAATGTATCTTTAAATGTAGCTTCACATACAAATTAATTGCTCTTATGGTTAAGAGTATGACCTATAATGCTTTCCATACTAGACAGGACAGCCATTTTAGCAGATAGTACAGATAGTCTTCAAGTAATTACCTTCATACCTTTCAGAGTTACACTAACAAGTTGAGATAATGCAAGAAAATAAGTTATAAGAAAAATAAATAACACAAAGAAAAATAAAAAATATAATTTGATTGAGGCAATTGTCTGAGACTGGAATATTCAGTACACTCAAGGTGATGAAGCATAGAGATTTATCATAACATTTATCATAACAATAAATCTACCCTGAATGGTTTCAGCCTACACCCAACAAACAATACACAGAGGGGGAGCTGACAACAATGGTGACAGGATTCAGTAATTACAGTAAACAATCAAACAATAGTAGAGGGGATCACCTATGAATATTTAAACTTTAGACAAATACCCATGGGTATACCAGAAGAAATGCAAAATACTCCATACTCTGGTCCATTGACCATTCACAGCTTTATGCACTAGAAAGTTTTTACATTGCACAGAAAAACAAGTACAACTATAATTTATCTACAACTAAATTCACTTTACATATCTTCTACAAAGTTACATTAAAAAAAAAAGTATACTAAAAGCGTGTAAATTGCCATAAATCCTTAGGCTAGTTTTAGCTTTCATTTCATACAAATACAAAAAAATAAAGCTTTTTTAAAAAAAATTATCTTCCAACCAACAAAATAATTAATTTTCTCATGTTATTAATAAAACAAACAACAGAAGATTAGGAAAACAAAACAAACACAACATGTTTCCTGTTCAGTCTATCATCCCAGGTGGTACATTCTACCTCTTGAGTTTTTATAATACCCCCCAAAACAAAACAACAAGATACCCATTTTAAGTAAATTGTATTGCTGTGGTGGGAATCACTGCTGGTAATTTGGATCAGCTTGAACCCCCCCCCCCAATTAATGACCTTACTTTCATAAGCAGATATAGGGGTTGTGATGAAGATATTGTATAACCAGTGGTAATAGGATCAGACACTTAAGTGAAGTCCATCCACAACAACATTTTTGGGTACAGTAAAATGACCTGAATATGGAAATTCAGCAATCTATTATTTTTATACAAGGTCATTCACAGTCATGTTATATTATCCAACCTAATGCAGAGTAGCTGTGTATATAATTCCTTATGCCTTATGCCTTGTTCAATAAGATCTGGCCACATGGGGTACACTGGTGAGTCCACCTCCTTTCCTTTACCCCCAAAAAACGTTGGATTTTACACATGTTAAGGCATTTATTACCTTTTCAGTTATCGGGAATCGTTGTTTAAAAAATAACTTCAACTTCAGGGCCCATTCAAAAAGAACAGTTTCTACCTTTATATCAATTGATATTGGTTTTCTCCTTTTTATAGTCTCTCAGATAAATATAATTCTATGTTACTCTTTAGATTGTATACTGTATTTATGATCTATATCTGGAAGAATGTATGAGTTTACTTATACAGATGTTTTATACATGATCTTAAAAATAGATTTTACATGGTTAAAATGTGCCAACATATTTGACTATAGAATTTAGAATATTTGGAATGTAGTGGTTTGATTTTTACAATTTTTCATTACATAATATTTTTCATTACATATTACATAATATATATATATTACATAATATAATATATTACATACTATTTAATAAATCAGATTACTTATTTTCAGGCTCAGGTTAAAATCTTCCACAAAACAAAACAGAATATACAAACCCCATTGATATGGACCTACCTGCTCCACCCTTCTAAATCTCTTTCCAAAGTCTCCAGTCATATGTTAATGAGCAGCTCCTGTGTGTTGGCCAATCAGGTTTCCCCATCAATTAGCAAAAGCCACTCCCCTTCCCACATATATACCCCACATACAGTATATCCAATCCATACTGATCTTACTTTAACTTGAAGCAAAAGTGAGTTTATATTTTCATTGACTACTTCATCCCCCAACTATTTCAAGAAGAATTAACACGTTGGGAAGTCTACAAAGATTCCACTAGTGAAGACCCAGTGAGATCCCTTCTGCACCTTCATTCTCTCAGGTTAGTCATGTAAAACATTATAGTTTCCTAACAAATATTAGGATATTTCTTTTAGAACCTGCTGTCTACTCTTTGTAACAGATAACTCAGCAGTGAGTTAAATAAACAAACGATTTAATGTTATTTAAATTTAGATTTTTTATTTTATTTCTCTTGCCATTTATGGTCAGAGTAGAGATCCATACACAGATTGGAAATCCATCTTGCAATACTTAATTTTTTTTTAATATAACCAACCTCATACATGGAGATGTTCTGTCTTAGTATATCTATGAAGTAAAATTAAACTGTGAAGTCTTAGGTTATTTGTTACTTTCCACCATCCAACAGTTGGGTGTGAAAGCACAAGTAATTTTTTTAATAGTAGTTTGGGTTCCAAATTCCACCTTTCCAATTTGTTTTTAATTTACACAGAAGTGGTATTTAATTTCTCTTAGGCCTCGTACACACGATCAAATCTGTCCGCTGGAAACGGTCCGCTGGACCGTTTCAGCAGACAGATTCGATCGTGTGTACGGCCGAGCCGACGGATTTGGCCACCCGACAGATTTCAAAGCATGCTTTGAAATCTATCGGGTGGGAATCCGCCCGCCCGACATGCCTGCTGGTTAGCACACTTACCAGCAGACATGTCGTCCTGCACCGCCGCTGAATGGATTTGGCGCATGCGCGGAAGTGTTTTACTTCCTGGTGCGGTGACGTGGCGGCGTCAACGTCAACGTCACCGCCACGTCACCGACACGTCAGCGCGCCGTCTGGGGATTTGTTCAAATCTGTCGGACGGACAGATTTGAACAAATCTATTGCCTCGTGTGTACGAGGCCTTATGCCATATTATTACAATACCAGTAACATTTGCACCTCTATTAACTAGAATATTGATATTTTTGACCAGCCGCTCTCTACAAGTGCTGTAGTTTAGAAATCAGCTTCAACCAAAAAAAAAAAATTATTGGTTTATAATCTCTGTCAGCTTTTAAATGTCATATGTATCCATCACTGGAGATGACACAGAACATGATATCTCCCCAATTGGGATACATATGCTTGTAAAATCCTGACCATGGATGAAGGTAAATATCCAGAGGGATGTCTAATGCTGTTTGTTATCATAATTATGTCAAGAGAAACTAATCTGTCATTTTTTTTTTGTCATGATTCCAGAATGGCTTCTAATATCCAGAAAGTGACCAAGAACACCGCAAGGCAAGTCCTTCAACTCATCACCCAGAACTCCAAAAACCTGAAGATGATGGAGGTATCAGAAATCTTTGACACCATCAAAGAACTTGGGACGGGTTCATATGGAAAGGTCCTCCTTGCCAAACATCAGGGTTCAGGTAAACATTGTAACTTAATTCATGTAAAGAAAGTACTTTCTTAGTATTAGTTGTGCTTCCAAATCATATCAGAGCCACCAAAACCTTTTCTATGGAACTAGCGGAACAAAGTTTTAAATAAAAATCAAAATTGCCAACAGCTACAGTTTTGGAAAAAAAAATGCAGAGTCTGACATCCCAGCACCAAGAGTCAATACAATTTCTTATCTGTAGGAAATACATAAGTCAACTTTGAACTTATTGTTTAACTTTAGCTTTGGAGTATTATCCTGATAATTGTGTACAGAAAGCTTTTACAAAGCATTAACCTTGCATTAAGCGGCATTATTTTAAGTTGCTTACAAGTACCTTTCAAAGTAAGTTCTTATTGCACCCCTCATTTCCAGTTTTGGTGGGATAATTATGCATCTTAATAAGTCGCTGCTGTAGATTTATTCAAGCTTCTGGCACACTCCAATGGGCTTATAGCAAGCTTCTGCATTTGGTTTATGTTACTAATTCTCTTTTCTCTCTCTCTGTGTTTTGCAGGTCAGTTAGTGGCTGTGAAGCTGCTTAGCAAGGAGAAGGTTCCAATGGACAACTTCATGGTTGAATATGGGGTGTCTGTCAACCTCAGTGGTCATCCCAATATCATTAGGACCCATGAAGTTGTCTTTCATACAAGCAAAGACTTTGTGTTTGTCCAGGAGGCGGCAATGGCTGGAACTCTTTTTTCCCTAATAAAGCCAAATGTAAGTTTGTATAGAAAATGTATAATCTTTAGGTTAAGAAAAGGTTTTATCTTTGTCTTTAGGTTTAAGCACTCCCCACTTATTACAGTGAGTTGGTGGGATTGTGTATCATTTTATTATTAGGCTTGATTTTAGGTATGTAACTTTCTCAGCTGTGAAGCAAGTTTGAGAACGATGGTCCTTGATCTTTCACCAGCAATGGTGACTCAATTTTTTTTTTTAATTATTTTCTTTAGGCACCTTTTTTGAGTGTATTGAGCCAATATGCGATGTCCCTGTATGATGGATAAGATAGGCTTCTTATTTGTTTTCATTTTTCCATGTTGGTGTCTATATTTTGCCATGTTGGCATCTAGTAACTAATTTTTATTTTTTTTATAGATTGGGTTAAATGAAGATACAGTGAAGCGCTGCATTCCTCAGATAGCGAGTGCCTTGGAATACATGCACAGCAAAGGGGTGGTCCACCGTGACATCAAGCCGGACAATATTCTGCTAATGGACTTTGAATGTAATATTATCAAAGTGGCAGATTTTGGACTGGCAAGGCTTCAGGGAACCAAAGCACCATCCATGTCCTGGTTCATACCCTACACAGCTCCGGAACTGTGTAGCCAGAAACAAGGAGATCAGTTGATTCTACACCCGAGCATTGATATCTGGTCCTTTGGTGTTCTGATTTACGCAGCTTTGACTGGGTCATTCCCTTGGAATGAAGCAGAGGGTTGTGACCCAATTTACAGGGGCTTTGCTTGGTGGCAAGCCAGAAAGGATCTGACCTCAGCACCAGAAAAGTGGAAGAAGTTCTCTCTTGAAGCCAGGCAAATGTTCTGGGACCTTTTGGCCCTCAATGCTTCCGAGAGGTGCTCAGCCATGGACATTATAAAATATCTTCATGTGCCATGGAAAGCAGAAATGTTTTAAGAAAACCATATAAGGAGAACTGTAATACAAATGGCCTACAGAGGAAATTATGTACATTCCGGAGCTACCACAAGTGCTACTACATCACTTACTCTAGGAGCTGAGGTGGAAATTGTATAGGTCCTTTTGCTCACCTGATAATCAAGAGACAGACTTGATATATGCACTCTGGGGAATTGTACAAGACTTGTGTGCTAGTTGAAGGAAAGAACGTAGACATCTTAGAACACTGTTGATTTTTTTTGCTCATGTTATTTCTTTTCTACATACATTTTTTAAATTATGGATCAAAAATGTAAGATTGCCCTAGAAATGATATGCTTCGGGAACAAAAAAAATCAAAACTCTATATGATAGGTAGGGTAGAGCCAAACGTTAGAGCATAAGTTCAAACTACAAACACTCTGACTGTTTAGAGAAGAAATGAACTTTAAGGATGTTTGGTTGGAATTCCTCCCACCAAATGTCCCCCAATGCATTGCTTAAGCTATCGTTGGCTCAGGCAATGTTCATATACTTGACCTCTAGTCAGGTGCGAAATGTTGGCCAATGTTGGCTCTTAGTAACGTTTCAGCCCATACACTGTAAAAGGCGGACTTCACAGCACCTCTTTGTCAGTGTGTTGGTGAATTTAGTGTGAGTGAAGGACAACTGAAATGTGTTAACAGGAAAGACCAGTTAGTGTTGTGTGCTTCCAGTATTGTGCTATAAACAGTAATCAGTGTTTTATGTATTACTACCGTATATATACTCGAGTATAAGCCAAGTTTTTTTAGCACATTTTTTTGTGCTGAAAATGCCCCGTCGGCTTATACTTGAGTCACCTTTTTGCACCTGATCTCCCGGACTTTGGGGACCTGGTACCGGCACTAGGCACACATGTAGCCCCACTCTTCCTCTACAAGTGTGCAAAGTTTGTTGTCTGGGGGACCTACGGCTGGGGAGCACTGATTTTTCAAAGCCAGGCACCCCTTCTATAGACTCCCATGTTAAACGGTAATTTATCCGGTTTCGTTGTTATGACTCTAGTCTATAGTAATGGTTTACACATGGGCTTAACTGGCCCTCACCTCAGGCATGAGGGTATTGTGTAGTATGCCTTCAATATTGGGCCGTCATAGAGAGTAGTTTTTACATAACACCTATAAGTGAGCCCCTGCCTATGAAGGGTACTATAATAGTAGAAGTTGGTAGTTTCTTTATCATGCATGGGGGGGGGGTGGGGTGTAGCATGCAAAATGAGGGAAGAGAACAAAATAGGGGGATAGGTGTGGGGGGGCGGAGATTCAGTCTCAGCATAGAATCTAAACTTTAGTATGGAATAACTGCTTATTTCCACTACTTGATTAAGTTATGCGTTGGGTTGTAGCTCCTGATCATCTGAGGGATGGGCGTTATATTTTTTTATTTGACTTTCTTGCAGACTTTAGCTTTATTTTTTATTTTTTTAGGTTTATTTATTTATATAAAATATTTTTTTAAGGGGACCACAGCAGTATTAGGGATGAGTCAAACTGCCATGGGTTATGTTCATGCAGTGTTTGTAGGACTTTAACCACTTGTCTACTGTGCACCTACACCCCCTTCCTGCCCAGACGAAATTTAAGCTTCCGGCACTGCGTTGCTTTAACTGACAATTGCGCGGTCGTGCGACGTGGCTCCCAAACAAAATTGGCGTCCTTTTTTTCCCCACAAATAGAGCTTTCTTTTGGTGGTATTTGATCACCTCTGTGGATTTTATTTTTTGCGCTATAAACAAAAATAGAGCATCAATTTTGAAAAAAAATGCAATATTTTTTACTTTTTGCTATAATAAATATCCCCAAAAATATATTTAAAAAATATATTTTTCCTCAGTTTAGGTCGATACGTATTCTTCTACATATTTTTGGTAAAAAAAAAATGCAATAAGCGTTTATCGATTGGTTTGCGCAAAATGTATAGTGTTTACAAAATAGGGGATAGTTTATGGCATTTTTATTATTTTATTTTTTTACTATTAATGGCGGCGATCTGCGATTTTTTGATTGGGACTGTGACGTCCTATGCCGACGACTATACGCTATGCCGACGCAACGTTGGGAGCATTTGCTTTGTAAAATTCCATGCTTCCCTCTCAGCGTTGCGCCGGCGTAGCGTAAATAATAGACATGTGCAAAAGGAAAAAATTTGTTTTGTTTCGTTTTTATTCGTTTTTTAATTAATTTCGTTAAGTTAAATTTGTTAAATTCGTTTTCGGAATTCCATCATTTTCGATAAAAATTCGAAAAAACCCGGTCGAATTCGATCGTTTTCTACCGAATTCGAAATCCCGGTCGAATTCGATCGTTTTCAACCGAATTCGAAAAACGGTCGAATTCGAAAAGATTTCTACTGGATTCGATCATATTTTGATATTTGATATTTCAACAGAATTCAACAATATTTCATCCGTTATCGTTAATATTTCAACCAAATTCGATGATATTTCAACCGAATTGGAAATTATTTCAAATGGGTTTGAAATTATTTCAACCGGATTGGAAATTTTTTCAACCGGATTTGAAATTATTTCAAACGGATTTGAAATTATTTCTACCGGATTTGGAAATTATTTCAACCGCTTTGGAAATTATTTCAACCGAATTTGAAATTATTTCTACTGGATTGGAAATTATTTCCACCGGATTGGAAATTATTTCAACCGAATTTGAAATTATTTCAACCGGATTTGATTGTATGTATTTGTATTATTGTATTTGATTACATTCTATTAAATTCTATTCTGTTCTTTACTATTCTTTGATTTTCATTCTATTGTTTTATTATTTTATATTCTATTTTATTGTATTCTTTTTTAGAAATCGATTTATATTTTTTAGATTTTGATTCAAACTTGCTTTCAATTTTCATTCGAATTTGTTTTCGATTCGAATTGTTTTCGAATTTGTTTCAAATAGAATTTTTTCTGAATTCAATGCGAATTCTTTTCTAATTCGATTCGAATGCTTTTCTAATTCGATTCAAATTTTTTTCTAATTCGATTTGAATTTTTTTCGAATTTGTTTCTAATTCGAATTTCGTTCGCGTTTTTTCGCATTTGTTTAAATTCGTTAATTTTGTAATTCGGAAATTCGGATGCATCCGAATTTCCGAATAATGGAAAATTCGTCCGAATTCGAATTCGTAACGAAGCGAAATGCACATGTCTAGTAAATAAGATACGCTACGCCGGCATAAAGATGCACCGATGTATGTGAATCCAGCTTAAACTCTTTAATGTTCTTTAAATTTAGATTTATTTTTTATTTCTCTTGCCATTCATGGTCAGAGTAGAGATCCATACACAGATTGGAAATCCGTATTGCAATACTACATTTATTTTTAATATAACCAACCTCATACATAGAGATGTTCTGTCTTTGTATATCTATGAAGTAAAATTAAACTGTGAAGTCTTAGGTTATTTGTTAATTTCCACCATCCAACAGTTGGGTGTGAAAGCACAATCCACTTTTTTTTAGTAAGCTTTTTAATAGTAGTTTGGGTTCCAAATTCCACCATTGCAATTTGCTTTCAATTTACGTGGAAGTGTTATTTAATTTCTCTTATGCCTTATTGTTACAATACCAGTGATATTTGCACCTCTAGTAACTAGAATGTTGATATGTTTGACCAGCCGCTCTCTACAAGTGCTGTAGTTTAGAGATCAGCTTCAACCAAAACCCATTTCTTGGTTTATAATCTTTATCAGCTTTTAACTGTCATATGTATCCATCACTGGAGATGACACAGAACATGATATCTCCCCAACTGGGATACATATGCTTGTAAAATCCTGACCATAGATGAAGGCCAATATTCAGAGGGATGTTTAATGCTGTTTGTTATCATAATGATGTCAAGAGAAACTAATCTGCATTTTCCATTTTTTTGTGATTCCAAAATGACTTCTAATATCCAGGAAGTGACCAAGAAAACCGCAAGGCGAGTCCTTCAACTCATCACCCAGACCTCCGAAAACCTGAAGATGATGGAAGTTTCAGAACACTTTGACACCATCAAAGAACTTGGGACGGGTTCATATGGAAAGGTCCTCCTTGCCAAACATTGGGGTTCAGGTAAACTTTGTAACTTTATTCATGTAAAGAAAGTACTTTCTTAGTATTAGTTGTGCTTCCAAATCATATCAGAGCCACCAAAACCAGTTTAATGGAACTAGCGGAACAAAGTTTTTTAAAAAAAATGCCAAATTGCCAACAGCTACAGTTTTTTTTTTTTTTTAGAGAGAAAAGACTTGTGTGTTTGTTCTGAAAAAAATGCAGCGTCTGACATTGCCGGCACAAGACTCAATACAATTGGTTATCTGTAGGGAATCCGTAGGACAACTTTGAAGCCACGTGTACACACAAATTGTTTAACTTTAGCTTGTGAATATTATCCTGATCATTGTGTACAGGAGGCATTTACAAAGCATTAACCTTGCTTTAAGCAGCATTCTTTTAAGTTGCTTCCAAGTATCTTTCAAAGTAAGTTCTTAAAGCACCCCTCATTTCCAATTTTGGTGGGATGATTATGTCTTTTAATTAGTCACTGCTGTAGATTTATTCAGGCTTCTGGCACACTCCAATGAGCTTTTAGCAAGCGTCTGCATTTTGTTTATGTTACTAATTCTCTTTCTCTTTCTCTCTGTTTTACAGGTCAGTTAGTGGCTGTAAAGCTGCTTAGCAAGAAGAAGGTTCCAATGGACAACTTCATGGTTGAATACAGGATACCTGTCAACCTCAGTGGTCATCCCAACATTATCAGGACCCATGAAGTTGTCTTTCATACAAGCAAAGATGATCTCCTGATACGCCGGCGTACTTTCAAATTACCCACGTCGTATCATTAGTTTGAATCCTCAAACCATGATACGACGACTTCGGGCTTCAATCCGACAGGTTTACGTCTTTGTATGCCTTCGGATCTATGTTGAAATATTTTTGCGCCCGCTGGGTGGAGTTCGCGCCATTTTCCGCGTCGGGTATGCAAATTAGCTTTTTACGCCGATCCACGAAGTTACGATCTGCCGTCGCATTCTCCTACGCCATCGCTAGTCGGCTTTTTCAGGCGTATAGTTAAAGCTGAAATTATAAAGAGGGAACTGGTGCGCTACTGTGAGTAAACGAGTGTAAGCTAGAGTCACATAAATTAGTAAGAGGCTGCTCAATCTAAAGTGCCCACAAAACACTGGTGAATAAAATGAAGAATAAAAATAGTGATAAGCGCTTCAGAATCAAAATAGTGCAAGACACCAAAGAATAATAACAGACTGATGATGAACCAAAAAATTCCCAGGATAATAGAATGTAACAAGTAACTGTATTAGGCGTGCTGGGAGGTATTGCTGCGAGTCCCGTAACACTGATATTTCTAAGTGCCACTAGTGAATGCCTCATCAAACAAAAGGGGCGGCACTATATATCAGATAAGGTGAATAACAGGCAGTCTCTATACAATGGTGGGATAAATAGCTGGATAAGGTGTGATGGAAGTCTTCATTTGAAATGCTGTGCCGGGTTTTTCAAATCCAAAGGAGTATTGTAGTTCCCTTACCTTAGGGTTGCTATATATGAGCATATATAGATGTATCCTGCTGTATTAGCGACCTCGATTTCTCTCTGGAGTTTCCTCTTCCTTTTCCTTATGTCTGGGATGATCAGGGCTCAAGGCTCCATAGATGGATCAAAGGGGATGTGGAATGAGAAAAACGAGGACAAAACAGCCTCCAATGGTGAAGTACATCGATGTTCAAAAAGGAGTAGTTTATTTAAAATATATCAGAAATGACAAGCGGTGGTCCAAGATGGACTACACCGAATAAAACCAAAAAATAAGAGACAAAATAAAAAACATAGAGACGGAGCGGAGCGATCGTATTGCCACTACCGCTATGTCTGTTGGCCTCTGGCTTGCGCGGGTGTCACGTGATCTCAGTTCCCTACGTCGTTACGTCACGTACCTCGTGAATTCATCAGGGGAATTTTTTGGTTCATTATCAGTCTGTTATTATTCTTTGGTGTCTTGCAGTATAGTTAAAGCTGCTATTATCTGGTATAATAGTTAGACTTGCCATGTTAAGTATGGCCATCGTTCCTGCGTCAAATTTTCAATTTTCAATTTTTTTTTTTGCGTAAGTCGTCCGTGAATAGGAATGTACGTAATTTAAGCTACAAAAAAAAAAAGACGTTTCGACCTAATTTTGCGCAATGCACGGCGGGAAATTTCTGAACGCAGCATGCGCAGTTCGATCGCCGCGGGGACGCGCCTCATTTAAATAATTCACGCCCCCCTAATCGCGTAATTCCATTCCGCTGCGAGACATACACTACGCCACCGTACCTTACGGGCCGAAATCTTCCTGGTATCTTCCTGGTTCTTCTCTGATACACTGCACCAGGGCAATTCTCTGTGGATCTGGCCCATTATGTGTACAAGAAGGAAGTCACAACTGTTCATTCAACGTGGAGAATCTGATTCCATCTTTCATCTCAATATAGTTCTACCAGTCTGTATAAAAATAATTCACTTGTTATATTATTTCCCTTATGTCACTTGTTGTTCATCGGTGATGACTTCTACATGGATTTGCCTCTCAGAGAAGCACCTCAAATTCTGAAATGTAGTGAAACATATAAAATAGTAACTATTTTAAAATGTAATAATACAGCTGAGATTAGCGTTGTTCACTAAATACACTTTGGTTTTCCTTGGACCATTAATATCGATCTGCAGAATATAGAGAGACATTTCACACCCAGCACTCAATGTATCCTCTCAATGGTGACGGGTTTATGAATTGATATGCTAAAGAGGAGGTAGAATGTCTGGCTGAGGTGTGACTGCTGATACTGTTTCCATCATAATGACCATGTTTATGGAAGCCAACCTCCATTGTTGGGAAGAGTGGTGTCCTATTGTGTCCCTCAGGGAATACCAAATTTGCATCATTGTCTCAGTATTGGAACACACAGATGGTAACATTAGTAACCTGTACATTACATTACATCTTTTATGCTCATTTCAATTTACTCCCAATGATAAGAATTTCTATGACCCTCCATGTGGTGAAAACAAAAGTCACAGGTCTTCTTTTCGCTTTATATTAATACAATATTTTACATGATCATAGATTGAATATGTAATACAAGACGGAGTACGGACCAGATAATTAATTAATTGAGAATAGAAAAGTATCAATGTAATATGTGTTGTATCTTCTTGCTGGTTCTCATACTTCAGTAACATTGTATAACAATGGGCTTAATTTAACAAAACGTTATTGACAACACAAATTTAAATGAGCATAAAAGAAATGTAACCAGCATAAAAAAATGTGTACAAGAATTAAAAGGAGCTGCCAAAAAAGGAATATCGGAGCTGCATTGTCTGGGCTCACTTCTAATGCCGCGTACACACGATCGGTTAAACCGATAAGAATGGTCTGATGAACCGTTTTCATCGGTCCAAACCGATCGTGTGTGGGCACCATTGGTTATTAAAGCATCGGTTAAAAAAGAGCCAACTTGTTTTAAATTTAACCGATGGATACCTAACCGGTTAAAAATCCATGCATGCTCAGAATCAAGTTGACGCATGCTTGGAAGCATTGAACTTAATTTTTTCAGCACATCGTTGTGTTTTACGTCACCGCGTTCTGACACAATCGTTTTCTTTAAACCGATGGTGTGTAGGTGCGACGGACCATCAGTCAGCTTTATCCATCAGACCGTTCTCATTGGACATACCAATCGTGTGTACACAGCATAACATTGGCTGTAGGTTCTTGTGGGTTTTTATACCATTTTTTTTTTTATGTATTTTAAGTAACATTGTACACCAATGAATTTAGTTTAAAAGGGACTGTCACGGAACTATGTATTCTGCCTGTACATCTATAATAATCATGCAGTGGGACATACAAAGAACCGAAGGACGTGTTACAATAGGATGAATGATATCTGGGACTACCTGAGGTATGGATTATCCACATTATATCCTGAGATATCGGGAGGGCTGTTTTGGATTTGTTGGTTCTGAATTTAGAAGGTTAATTGTAGAGTGACTCTTTCACTGCTGAATTCTAAATGTCTCTTCTCTCTTTTGTGTATTCTATTACAAATTAACAGTCTCCTGTCTGTGTATTGAATTAGCATGTCAATTGTGTTCAGAAGAACTTGTCAGGCTTTGCGGTGCCAAAATGCTTATCTACTGATGGGATTATCTGTGATTGAAGTCTATTGAGAAAGAAATGTGGTTTCTTTTAGCCTGATGCCAGTGTGTCTAACTTGGGTCCCCCCTGTGGAGGGAGGGGGCGGAGACTTTCATTGTTCCTTGAGCACTCACCAGTTTGTAACTTAGATATAAACTAAGAAATGTACCATTAAAGTTGTGTTACTTGACCCTTCCAAACGTAGCCGCGTCTCGTTCTTAGGAGGGAATGCGAGGGGATATTCCTTCTGTTTCTTACAACTGGACCTGACTCTCCCTTTGGCTCTCGTGGATGAGCTTATACTGGACTTACTTGCATAGCAACTTGCCAGGGAAAAGGACGTCGCCAACGGCTGATACTCTCTCCCTACTTGGGTAGCCGTTACAGGGACTTTTTGAAAGAAAAGAATTGTATAAAAATATCATCAGCATAAAATACTTTGCAGGAGGATTTGTACAATATTTGTACAACAAAGAGGTTTGGGTCCCATTGTTTAGATACACAAGTCTAGGCTCCGAATTGTCTGTCTAAAAGAGACTTCTGTGAAGATAATATGTTACACCTCCTACATAGATACAAGCTAAATTATATATATATATATTCATAAATACAATATTTTACAGCTATTATTGGAGATTTCACATAAACTCAAAGGTATACTGGTTATTTACATACTTTTTATGATTTACAATAAAAGGTTACTTTTTAGTTAATTGGACTTTTAGGTTGTTTTTAATGATGCACCCAATTCAAATAAGTCATTTGGCAAAGGGGTTGACATACATGTACATACCTCTTTCAATACTAAACAGGGCCTTCTAAACCTGGCTGACAACATTGCATGGGATTTCGGTGCAGCACAGGCAGTCTTGTCAGTTCAAAAATGTATTTAGAAGGTCACTGGATATCTGGGAGGATCAGCAGGTATTTTTCCATATGAAGAAAATATAAGAGCCCCACCCAGTGCACAGGAGGAGTAACTACTTATATATGTCCAAGTTACATCCCCCATGTACCAGGCAGGGGTTTTGTTCATCTACCGGGGATAGTCCAGACATGTCATCTAAAAAATATAAAGAAATATTCTTAGAGCAAAACAAAGAAAATGTAAAGAAATATTATTAGAACCAAATGGAGAAATGATCCCGGAAATTAAATCATGTAAATTTAATTTATAGTAAACTGCGTGTGGTCAGTTCCTGAAGGTCTATTTTTCTGTAGAATAACCGAATATCCTGCAGTAATTAATGATATATTTATATATGAAAAGGTAATAAATTATAAGGTTACAGGTTGTGGTTCCAATTAAAAAGGTTACAAAAGGGTTTTAAAAGTTCCATCAAGAGGCAATATCACAGGTTGTGGTTGTGTGAACTACAAAATATCCCCAGAATAGACACATCTAGGTAAGAAGACAAGATACAAATAGATGGAGACCTACACCAACCAATAAGCAACCATCCTTTACTGGTCTGACTGCTCTAGATTGATAAAAAATGAAAAACTCAGGTTCCTGTTACTGCACTAAATGTGTTATAATTGGTCTTGGCAATATCATGATAAAGTAGAAACCATTTAAAATGTTTAACAGCAAATTACTAATATCATATCCAACAAGAGTCCTGCTATTACCATTGTTAACTAGAAGGCATTTTTTATCAGCCTAATTGATTCAGGTATCTGAATCAATGGTACATTTTAGTGAGATCTGTGCTTCAGAAGAGGAAGAAGAGGGACACAGAGCTCCTGAAAAAGGGTAACCCCCCTAAAGGAGGAAAAGGAGGCAGCTATGATAGGAACGAGAATGTATTGCCTTATGTTTCAAATCAAAATCACTCATGAATATTGTGGTACAAAAAGTAATGACTTAGTGCAGAACTGCTACTGTGACATGACCATAAGACATTAAATAGTGAATTGAGAAAGCCACATACCTGAGAAAGTTGGTCATATGTGATGTTCTTTCTGATGCACCAACACTCATGAATTATTCCTCGTACACACGAACGAGGAACTCGTTGTAAAAGACACATCGTTTTCCTCGACGAGTTCCTTGTTAGGCTCGTCGAGAAACTTGACAAGCTTTCTTTGCGTACACACTGGCAAGACCAAATCTCCTCATTCTCAAACGCGGTGACGTTCAACATGTACGACGGCAGGGGAAATTCAATTCCACTGGCACAACCCTTGGGGCTGCTTTTGCTAATCTCATGTTACTGCGTGTTTAGTAAAGGTTTGGTGAGAGACGATTCTCACTTTTCAGTCTATTACAGCGTGACAAATGTGTTATCTCCATTACGAACGCTACTTTTACCGAAGGTGCGCTCCCGTCTTATACTTTATTCTGAGCATGCGCAGGTTTCTAAGCATACACACCAACGTGTTTCTCGTCAAAAACCAGCCCGACGAGGAAATTGAGACTCCCGACGAGAAAAAAAGAGAACTTGTTCTCTTTTTTTTCTCGTTGAGTTCCACGTCAGTTTTCTCGATGAAAAGCATACACACAACCATTTTCCTTGGCAAAAAAAGCTCTGCCACCAAGTTTATTGATGTATTCTGTCGAGGAAAGCGGCCGTGTGTACGAGGCCTGAGTGTTCATTCAATGTCTACCTCTGCACCAACATGTAACGAAAATTCACCATCAAATATGATAAGTGCCTCTTCCATGTTTTCCTTCTGTGGCTCGGCAGTCATCTCAGACTGAGATCCAGAAGAGTCTGTTTTCAGAAGGTAAGACAAGGATGTGATGGAAACACTACCCTGTGAGGTGTTGAGGTCGGAAGTCATGGATTCCTCAGATTGTACAGAACTGATTTTCATGGGATCTTCATCTTCTTGTCCTGTGGCTGCATCTGGGGATTCTTCCTTCCAACTTTCACCCACATATTTCAGGATTTCTGTAGCTTTACTTCTCTTCATACAGTCAATGGCCAAAAGATCGATAAACATCCTTCTTATCCCAGTGGGAATCTTTCTCCATGCTTGAGGAGGATTGTCCATATCAAAATTGTTCTGCCAGTCAACAAAACATTTATATCCTTCATCATCAAGGGTGGCCACCTGCCATGGAAACTCCCCTGTAATAAAGGAGTAGATGTTGACACCAAACGACCACACATCCAGGCTGCCATCTACAACCAGTCCATCTGAGATGGTCATGTCAAACAATTCCGGGGCCATGAAGGATTTGCTGCCACACCTGGAGGTTATCACTGTCCCTCTGACCTTAGCAAGGCCAAAGTCTGTGATCTTGATGATGTGGCAGTCCTGGTCAAACACCAAAATGTTTTCTGGCTTCAAATCCATATGAACAAGTCCTTTCTCGTACATGAATTCAAGAGCATTGGAGATCTGTACAGAACACCTCTTGATTGTGTCTTCTGGAATTCCCACCTAGAAAAAAAAATATATCAAAATAGATGTTAAAAATACAGTTTGGAAAATATAAAGAGAAATTCAGAATCAGTAAAAGTATATGTATGGGCATAATTTTTCACCATCATTAAGACAGTGTAATGGACCATTTTAAATATTAGTTTTAACACTTCTTTATCAAAACTATAAAAACAAGGGCATGCTGAAACCTTAATGTACTTACATGTGGTACAATCATGGAGAACATATCACCAGCAGGGGCCAGTTCTTGGGCAAAGACAAAGTATTTGATGGTGGTGAAGGCGATGCCATGACATCCGATGATATTGGGGTGAGGAGAAAGTAAGTAGGAAATGCTGAACTCCTGGAGGAAAGACCACTGACTGGATCTCTTTTTATTCATGACCTTCAATGCCATGGTTTGACCTGTAAAAAAACAAAACAATAATTTAACTTGGATTGAAAATATATTTTTTTTAGCTGGTTACTTTTTTAGGTTCACTTGAAAATCTCAATCTTGGAGCAACAGATCTGATTAAAATGTTTGAGAATGTATTATGCGTCATTTAAAGCTAAATGCCAACCTTTCCAACAGCGAGCTCTCCCCTACTGAAGAAACTCTACTTGACGGAAATTTCCTACTCTCATTTTTT
Source organism: Rana kukunoris (assembly GCA_029574335.1). Taxonomy (NCBI): domain Eukaryota; kingdom Metazoa; phylum Chordata; class Amphibia; order Anura; family Ranidae; genus Rana; species Rana kukunoris. The sequence continues at coordinate 737,053,458 of CM056049.1, forward strand.
CAAAGTGCATTAGAAGCAGCAACAAGTCAGACAGACCCCATCTTGTCTCCTGGCTGGGGACGTCCGCCATTATTAGTATCATATCCTCCCCAGCCTGACTGTTCCTGGCCCACCCCTTTCAATCATTGGATTTATGATCTTTTAATTATGGAGGATCAGCATCACATATGACCATTATCTAGGGCAGTCTGCATGAATAGACAGTCTACTCCTCCAGACAGATATGTACCCATCATACTATTTTGACATTTACTTAACTCTTCCCAAGACCCAACCTATTGCTTAGTCCCCTTAATAATTCTACCAACATGAATTCATATTTTAAACAGTTTATACATATCAAGATGTAATAAATATAAAGTCTATAGCTTACAGATCACTCCAACATACATATACATAAATGATCATAGACAATGTTGATATTGAAATGTTGGTTATAATAATTCACTGACCTGTTGTCTTGGCGTTTGCAAATAATACTTTTCCATAGCCTCCTTCCCCAAGTTCCTTCACAATGAAGAAGTGCTCTTCTAAGTCTACATTCACTAGTCCTTGGGAATAGAAGAAGACCATTCTGTCCAGAAGTCCTTCCACATCATCAGCAACAGAGGCCATAGTGTCCTGGAGAGCAAAAAAAATAAAATGTGTTACATTAAGAAGAAAATATTTTTCTCAAGAAAGACTTTAGAAATGTGTCAAATATGAATACTATTACTAGAATTAAATATACCTATAAATATGAAATGTTCAATAAAGCTCCACATCATAATAAATGTGACTCAGGAATAAGGTTCAGTCATAGAAGTGAGAGCTTTAACAAAGAAACAAAAATGTATGGAGTACAGTTAAAAGGACCTGAATATAGAAATACTGCCATGAAAAGACCAAACATACCAAAATAATGACCTACAAGAGATACTCTTTCTTTATGCCAACCAGCTATGCTGACTTTCTAGTTTTGTTATGTAAAGTCAGGAGGATGAATGCAGAGCTCAGTCAGGTAAGTGTAATTTTATTCAGAACTTTCATGTAAAATATGGAAAATGGTTGTCTCACTTTTTGTGACCAGTACAAGACATCAGAGGCCATGATAAAGGCCATCAGAAGATATTAGCGACACTTACTTAAAACATTCTCCCCAAAATTGTGAAGTCCCAGAATGACCCACAATAACCATGAGTGATGTCATAAGAACCAAACACTCAATTGTCACATCTCTTTTCAGGCACCTTAAAAAAACATTTTGAATTTATTTTCCCACTCAATGTCATTTTTTATTTTCTCAACAAAACCTCATATCATCAGACTGACGGACTTCATGAAATTATTTGAAGGGAACGTTCAGTGAGATCATTATGTAAAATGTTGTACTCTGGTTTTGGTGAGAGGGAGACTTTCATAGCAAACTATTCAACACTGTTCAGCCAATTGTTGTGTGCAGATTGGAATATACTTATAATAGATTTAAATAAAGTTATACATTACTTAGCTACCCAATCATATATTCCCCTTTTTATTCAAACAAATTACTTTCACAACTTTTATTGCTTATAAGTTATAATGTATTGTTAACAACCTTTTCATCAGACTGATCATGACAAGCCTTCAATGTCTATCCTGTCTTCTGTATACATTATATTACATATTATCCTGTCCTTTAAGCTCCACTCTTTGCCCCTTTTGTCAGGTTTTAATATTTAGGTTTTATATATTTATTACATACGCTTCAAAAACCTCTGCAGGATTATTATCAGAATGCTCATTAAATAATAAAGATCCATTAATTGGTTAGATGAAAGTGACCTTACCTTAATGTGGTGGGGATTCAGCGGTGATGAAGTCGGATTTGTTTTTCTGAGTATTCGGTTCCTCTGCAGATCAACACCAGACAACGTCACCAAATCTCCAGCAAGGCTGTAATAGTTGAGTATAACAGGATCTCTGGAAGTAACTGATCAGAGGAGGGAGAGGTCCCCTTTTTATAAGGGAGATGGGTGGGGGAGGCAGAAAGTGAAGGCTTTCCATTGGCTGACTTCTCATGTAAATGAGGTGTAAATAAACCGCATTGTTCTTGCTGATTTGCATATAAACAGTTTTTTGAGAGAATAGGTGATCGGATTAAACATGCTGAAAACCAAATGCTTTAGCCGCCTGACCCAGTCTTTAAAATACAGGCACTTATTGACTGTTTAGGAGATTATTGTGTGTAATTGCTCAATTGCTTAACTGCTTAACTATCATTGGTATACTGGACTACACCATTCCTGCTATTTGTTACAGACATGTGGGCCTAAATACTGACGGGATAAGGGTAGGGGGGATATATATTACCTGTATATCTATTGCCTATCTAGATTTGTTGTAAGAGGTTGTAAGAGGTTTGTAAGAGGTTAATACCGTACTGGTAGCCCTCCCTTTCCCTTTTTTTCAAGTGTACTTAAATTTGATTGCTAGGAGGAGAACCCAAAAGGTGTAAAAACATATAAAGGGAATTAAACTAAAATTCAACAGGAATCCCTAGTAACCCCTAGTAAATGCGGAAGGATGGGGGGAAGGGGAGAAGGGGAGGAAAATCTAATCTGACTGAAAGTGGAAGTAGCAACTCTATAAAACCTTATTTGGTACAGGACCAATTAGATCAGAGGATGGACCAAGCGACAGCAACCCCAGAAAGAACAACCCATTTAGCAGAAGTGCAGGGGAGGGATATGAATGCAGGAGAGGGGGGAATACAGCACTATCCACTACAAATGAAGAAAGAAATAGATAAGCTTCAGGCACTCCCTACAAAGCAGGACATGGTGGAAATGATGGCACATTTAGAAGGTATGATTAAAGGGGAATTGAGTGCTACTCAAACGGATATACAAAATGTACTACATAGAGTGGAAGAATCAGAGGCCCATCTGGATGAACATAAAGATGCGATTCTGGAGTTAAGGGAAAGAATCGATCTGGATTGGGTTGAATCGAGGAATATCAGGTATAAGTTAGAGGACCAAGAGAATCGGAACAGAAGCAACAATTTGAGGATACATGGTCTACCGGAATCAGTGGATAATAGTAAGCTAGAGACCACGATCCGCAAATTGTTCAATAAAATACTCTAAAACTTTACTGAATTTTACAATTAAACTTTTCTCCATATTAACTATAAAATAGGAAATTATTTTTTGTTTTATAATATTATTTGTTTTCACCTGATTGTAGACTGAATCACTAATACAAGAGGAATAACTAACTAGATCATTTATTGAGAAAAAAAAACAATGTAACATTGGCTGTAGGTTCTTGTGGGTTTTAATGCTATGATGTTTGTATCCCTTCTAGTAACATTGTACAGCAATGAATTTAGTTTGAAATGGACCTTTTAAAGATGTTTTTTTTTTATAAAATATCATCAGCATATAATAGTTTGCAGGAGGATTACAATTATCTGTCAGGATAGGAATATTGGAGCTGCCATGTCTGGGCTTATTTCTAGAGATTCATCTCCAAAAATCCTGATCATTCCTTCACTACTTGGTGAGTCTCTGACCTAGAACAATCCATGTGTATATCATATAATGCAAAATATCATACTGACATGATGTTCTGGGTGAATGACAAACCAAGTATTGAGACAAGGATGTCATATCTGTACCTTGTGCCTTCAAAAGCAAATACCTTTCAAAACATGGGCCGAATATTGGACGGTTTCTATTGAACTGTTGATACCCCCCCCGATATTTGGCCCGTGTGTACAGGGTTTTACAGAAGCAGTTAGGCCGCGTACACACGACCAAATCTGTCTGCTGGAAACGGTCTGCTAGACCGTCCCAGCAGACAGATTCGATCGTGTGTACGGGCGAGCAGACGGATTTGGCCAGCCGACAGATTTGAAAGCATGCTTACCAATCTGTCGGCTGGGAACCCGTCCGCCTGACATGTCTGCTGGTTAGTACACTAACCAGCAGACATGTCTTCTCGCACACGCGCCGAATGATTTCGACGCATGCGCGGAAGTGTTTTACTTCCTGGTGCGGTGACGTGGCGGCGTCTGTCCGACAGATTTGAACAAATCTGTCTGCTGGGATTTTGGTTTGCTCGCGTGTACACACGAGCAAACCAAAATCCCCGCCAGCAGACAGAGCGCTGATGTGTCGGTGATGTGGCGGTGACGTTGACGCCACCACGTCACCGCACCAGGAAGTAAAACACTTCCGCCCATGCGTCGAAACCATTCGGCGCGTGTGCGAGAAGACATGTCTGCTGGTTAGCATACTAACCAGCAGACATGTCGGGCGGACGGGTTCCCAGCCGACAGATTTCAAAGCATGACCGTTTCCAGCAGACAGATTTGATCGTGTGTACGAGGCCTTATGGTTAAGAGTATGAGCTATAATGCTTTCCATACTAGACAGGACAGCCATTTTAGCAGAGGGTACACACACACATACTTTTCAGAGTTACACTATCAAGTTGAGATAATGCAAGAAAATAAGTTATAAGGAAAATAAATAACACAAAGAAAATAAAAAATGTATAATTTGATTAGGCCAATTGTTTGAGACTGATATATTCAGTACACCCAAGGTGCTATGGCATAGAAATTTGCAATAACAATAAGATCTACCCTGAATGGTTTCAGCCTATACCCAACAAACAATACACAGAGGGGGAGCTGAGAACAATGGTGACAGGATTCAGTAATTACAGTAAACAATCAAACAATAGTAGAGGGGATCACCTATGAATATTTAAACTTTAGACAAATACCCATGGGTATGCCAGAAGAAATGCAAAATACTCCATACTCTGGTCCATTGACCATTCACAGCTTTATGCACTAGAAAGATTTACATTGCACAGAAAAACAAGTACAACTATAATTTATCTACAACTAACTTCACTTTAAGTATCTTCCATAAATTTCCATTTTCAAAAAAGTAAGGATACTAAAAGTGTGTATATTACCAAAAATCCTTAGACTAGTTTTAACTTTAATTTCATACAAATACAATGCAAATACAAAATAATAAGACTTTTGGAAAAAAAAAATCTACCAACCCACAAAAACAATATCTTCTTACCTTATTGATAAAAACAGCAACAGACAATTAGGAAATAAAACAAACAAAACACGTTTCCTGTTATGTCCACCATCCCATGTAGTACATTATCCCTCTAGAGCACAGGTGTCAAGCACAAGGCCAGTGGGCCGAATATAGCCCTTCAGGCCATTTCATGTGGCCCTTGCACCTCTCCTGCAGCTGTAGGAGAGCTCCAGCCCTCCTCTCGTCCGTCTCTAGACCCCTACTTTCTGCTTTCAAGAAATGCATCCAGCTTCTTCCCAGCAGCAGCATAAGGAAAAGGGGGTACACTGTAATTTTAGGTAGAGTGGGGGACTCAACTCTTGATGGTGGGGTTGCTCTTGACATCTAATTAAAGGGGAGGGGATGCGCTGGACATCTAATCTTACAGATACAACTGGCTCTTTTGAGGGAAATCACAATGCTGATGCGGCCCACAATGAAATTGAGTTTGACACCCCTGCTCTAGAGTTTTTCTAATCCCCCCCCCCCAAAAAAAAAAACCAAGGTACTAATTTTAAGTAAATTGTATTGCTGTGGTGGTAATCACTGCTGGATCATCATGACCCCCCCCCCATCCCCGAATAAAAACTCTACTTTCACAAGCAGATATAGGGCTTGTGATGAAGATATTGTATAACCAGTGGTAATAGGATCAGACACTTAAGTGGAAGTCCATCCACAACAACATTTTTGGGTACAGTAAAATAAACTGAATATGGCAATGTGTCGATCTATTATTTTTATACAAGGTCATTCTCAGTCATGTTATATTATCCAACCTAATGCAGAGTAGCTGGGTATTTCCTGCATTTCCTCCACATCTATAGTTTCCCATGCCTTGTACAATAAGATCTGGTAGCATGGGGTACACTGGTGAGGCCACCTCCTTACCTTAACCCCCCAAAACTTTGCATTTTACACATATGAAGAGATTTATTACCTTTTCAGTTAAAATAATTTGCCACCCCCACCCAATGTGATCTGGGTCTGTTACGATGGCACAGTCTCTGTTTTTTTATTTTTTTGATGTCAAAGTGAACATTTAGAGTAAAGTGGACAGATTGTGGAAACAAAATACAACAAATACAATGAGACAGTAAAGATACAAATATCACCATTTCAAGGAAAGTTCCTTCAGATCTCTCCAATGAACATATAAATGTCGGAGCACGTGGGGGATTCTTAGCAGTTACATTCTACTAAAGATTACTAGTAATGCAGAACCATAGCAGAAAAGTGTGTTTTATCTTAAAATCATATATCTAAATCCTCTGCTTGTATACAATTAGTTAACAACACAAAAGTCCGCAAAGCATTTGTGAAGCTTTTAGTGATCAAGAATCTTTGTTGTTTAACTTGAAATTCAGGGCCTATTCACAAAGAAGGGTTTAAACCTTTATGTCAATAGATATTGGTTTTCCCCTTTTTATAGTCTCTTAAGATTATATACTGTATTTATGATTTATATCTGGAAGAATGTATGTGTTTACTTATACAGATGTTTTATACATGGTCTTAAAAATAGATTTTACATGGTTAAAGGGTGCCAACATATTTGACTTTAGAATTTAGAATATTTGGAATGTAGTGGCTTGATTTTTTAAATATTTCATTACATAATATTTTCTTAAATCCCTCAGATTACTTAGTTTCAGGCTCAGGTTTCAACTCTCCTCAAAACAAAACAAAACAGAATACACAAACCCCATTGATATGGACCTACCTGCTCCACCCTTCTAGATCTCTTTCCAAAGTCTCCAGTCATATGTTAATGAGCAACTCCTGTGTGTTGGCCAATCAGGTTCTCCCATCAATTAGCAAAAGCCACTCCCCTTCCCACATATATACCCCACATACAGCATATCCAGTCCATACTGATCTTACTTTTACTTGAAGCAAAAGAGAGTTTGTATTTCCATTGACTACTTCATCCCGCAACTATTTCAAGAAGAATTAACAGGTTGGGAAGTCTACAAAGATTCCACTAGTGAAGACCCAGTGAGATCCCTTCTGCACCTTCGTTTTCTCAGGTTAGTCATTTAAAAAATTATAGTTTCCTAAAAAATATTAGGATCTTTCTTTTAGAACCTGCTGTCTACTCTTTGTAACAGATAACTCAGCAGTGAGTTAAATAGACAAACTCTTTAATGTTCTTTAAATTTAGATTTTTTTTATTTCTCTTGCCATTTATGGTCAGAGTAGAGATCTATACATAGATTGGAAATCTGTCTTGCAATACATTTTTTTATATATATAAACAACCTCATACATGGAGATGTTTTGTCTTCATATATCTATAAAGTAAAATTAAACTGTGAAGTCTTAGGTTATTTGTTACTTTCCACCATCCAACAGTTGGGTGTGAAAGCACAATCTACTTTTTTTAGTAAGCTTTTTAAGAGTAGTTTGGGTTCCAAATTTCACCATTGCAATTTGTTTTTAATTTACGTGGAAGTGTTATTTAATTTCTCTTATGCCTTATTGTTACAATACCAGTGACATTTGCACCTCTATTAACTAGAATGTTGATATTTGTGACCAGCCGCTCTCTACATGTGTTGAAGTTTAGAGATCAACTTCAACCAAAACCCATTTCTTAATTTGTAATCTCTGTCAGCTTTTAACTGTCATATGTATCCATCACTGGAGACGACACAGAACATGATATCTCCCCAACTAGGATACATATGCTTGTAAAATCCTGACCATAGATGCTGGCTAATATTCACAGAGATGTTTATTGTTGTTTGTTATCCTAATTACGTCAAGAGAAACTAATCTGTATTTTCTTTTTTGTCATGACTCCAGAATGGCTTCTAACATCCAGGAGGTGACCAAGAACACTGCAAGGCAAGTCCTTCAACTCATCACCCAGACCTCCGAAAACCTGAAGATGATGGAAGTTTCAGAACACTTTGACACCATCGAAGAACTTGGGACGGGTTCATATGGAAAGGTCCTCCTTGCCAAACATCAGGGTTCAGGTAAACATTGTAACTTTATTCATGTAAAGAAAATACCTTATTGGTATTAGTTGTGCTTCCAAATCATATCAGAGCCACCAAAACCATTTCTATGGAACTAGCGGAACAAAGTTTTAAAAAAATGCCAAATTGCCAACAGCTATGTGTGTTTGTTCTGGAAAAAAATGCAGAGTCTCACATCTCAGACCCAAGTCTCAATAGAATTGCTTATCTGTAGACATTCCGTAGGTCAACTTTAAAGCCACGTGTACACACAAATTGTTTAACTTTAGCTTGTGAATCCTGATCATTGTGTACAGGAAGCATTTACAAAACATTAACCTTGCTTTAAGCAGCATTCTTTTAAGTTGCTTCCAAGTACATTTCAAAGTAAGTTCTTAAAGCACCCCTAATTTCCAGTTTTGATGTGATAATTATGCATCTTAACCACTTAAGGACCCCCGCACGCACATATACGGCCACAGAATGGCACGTACAGGCACAAGGGCGTAAATTTACGTCCCCGCCTAAGTGCGGTTCGGGGGTCCCATCGGGACCCCCTCCGCGGCGTGCGGGGGTCCCCCTGGCTCCGGGAGCGATCCGGGATCAGCTGGCGGATGTCGCGCTTACCCGCCCCCCGCGATCGCTCCCAGCCAATGGGAGCGCGCTCCCATCCTGTCAGTTCCTCCTCCTGTGTTTACACAGGAAGGAGGAAATGATGTCACCTCTCATCGCAGCGCTGTTTCCCAGCGCTGCTGATGAGAGAAGACATCACAAGTAAGTGTGCACCAACACAACACTGACACACACTCACATAGGCATATTAACCCCTTGTGATCGCCCCCCCCCCACCCCCCTGTCACAGTGTCACTGAATGCAGTGATCTAATCACTGCATTTAGTGTCAGTGTGACAGGCAGTGTAAAAAACAGTTAGTGTTAGGTTCAGGATAGCCCCCCCACCCCCCCTAATAAAGTTTTAACCCCCTGATCACCGCCCTAGTTAACCCTTTCACTCCCTATTGCCAGCGTCACTAAGCGATCATTTTTCTGATCGCTGTATTAGTGTCGCTGTTCCCGCTAGGTAGCTATTTTTTTTTATTGCGATTTGTTTTTTACTAAAGACATGTGGCTAAATAAATTTTGGCCTAAATGTTTGACTAAAATTTAGTTTATTTGATTTTTTTTTAACAAAAAGTAAAAAATAGTGTTTTTTTTTCAAAAATGTCGCTCTATTTTTGTATATAGCGCAAAAAAAAAATCGCAGAGGTGATCAAATACCACCAAAAGAAAGCTCTATTTGTGGGAAGAAAAGGACGCAAATTTTGTTTGGGAGCCATGTCGCACGACCGCGCAATTGTCTGTTAAAGCAACGCAGTGCCGAATCGCAAAAACACCTTGGGTCATTTACCAGCGTATTGGTCCGGGTCTTAAGTGGTTAATAAATCACTGCTGTAGACTTATTCAAGATTCTTGCACACTTCAATGAGCTTTTAGCAAGCTTCAGCATTTGGTTTATGTTACTAATTCTCTTCTCTTTCTCTCTGTTTGACAGGTCAGTTAGTGGCTGTGAAGCTGCTTAGCAAGGAGAAGGTTCCAATGGACAACTTCATGGTTGAATATGGGGTGTCTGTCAACCTCAGTGGTCATCCCAATATCATTAGGACCCATGAAGTTGTCTTTCATACAAGCAAAGACTATGTGTTTGTCCAGGAGGTGGCAACAGCTGGAACTCTTTATTCCCTAGTAAAGCCAAAAGTAAGTGAAAAAGGGAGAGTATAGTCTCAATTATTCAATTAGAAAAATAAATGTATAATGTACCCAGATTGGCTCCACGCATCTGACCCATACGGTTTTGTTTTGTTTTGTCTCAACAAATACCTCTACTGTGTCCGAATTGTGGGGCCTGTCCCATCATTTTATTATTGTTGTATTGTTCTATTTGTAATAAATCTATTTTTTATCTGATATATGCCTCTCTATCAGTACCTTAAAAATCCCAACCAAACCCAAAACTGATCGATATAGATTAGACACATAGGGGCAGATTCACAGAGAATTAGATTCTCGTAGCGTATCAGAAATACACTACGCCGCCGTTTTTTACCTGGCTCTACGTGGAATTCAGGTAGATTTTGTCCAGTAAACGACGGCGGCGTAGTGTATTTCTCCCGTCGCAATCCATCTGCGCGAGTAGGGGGCGTGAAGCATTTAAAATAGGCGCGTTCCCGCGGCGATCGAATTGCGCATGCTCCGTTCGCAAATTTCCCGCCGTGCATTGCGCGAAAACACGTCGTCACGTCGTAGTAGCGTCGTTTACGTACATTCCTATTCCCGAACGAGTTACGTTAAAAAAAATATATATTTTCAAATCGGCGCGGGAACGACGGCCATACTTTACATGGGTTACGCACTGTTAGACCAGCAAAAAGCTCCTCTAACATTACGCAGCCAAAAAATGACGTAGGCGATTGCGAGGGACACTCGTACCTTCGTGGATCGCCGTAAAAACTAATTTGCATACCCCGACGCATGAAAACGACGCAAACTCCTCCCAGCGGCCGCAAAAATATCGCAGCGTAGATCCGAAGACTTACGAAGACGTAAGCCTCTCGGATCGAAGCCCGAAGCCGCCGTATCATGGTTTGAGGATTCAAACTAGTGATACGGCGCGCGAAATTTGAAATTACTCCTGTCTAACACCAGTTAGACAGGCGTAATTGCTCTGTGAATCTGGGCCATAGTGTCAAGCAGCTTTGTTGTCTCCAACTATATGGTCTCCCCTCTTCTAAAGCTAAAAATAAGTTTGTATGAAAAAATTATAATCTTTAGGTTAAGAAAAGGTTTAATCTTTGTCTTTAGGTTTAAGGACTCCCCACTTATTTCAGTGAGTTGGTGGGATTGTGTATCATTTGATTCATAGGCTTGATTTCCGGTAACAAACTTTCTCAGCTGTGAAGCAAGGTTCAGAATGATGGTCCTGGATCTTTCACCAGCAATGGTGAGGCCGCGTACACACGTACGAGAACCTCGCCGGGCTAGACTCATCGTTCCGCCCGACGAGGTTCTCGGGCGGCCGTCGAGTTCGTCGACCAGGCTGTCGAAAAAGGCGTAGAGCCATTAGTCCCGATGGCCCATCGAGCAAATAGAGAACCTGCTCTCTATTTTGGCTCGACGCCTCGCTCGTCAGTTTGCTCGGCGAAAACGTACACACGATCAAGCTTCTCGGCAGAATATGGATCCCAGCGAGCTTCTCGCTGGATTCTGCCGACAAGCTTGGTCGTGTGTACGGGGGCTCACTCTCATTTTTGTAAAAATAATGGTTTTCTTAAGGCACCTTTTTGAGTGTTTTGAGCCAGTATGCGATGTCCCTGTATGATGGATAAGATAGGCTTCTTATTTGATTAAATGTTTCCATGTTGGTGTCTATATTTTGCCATGTCGGTGTTTATATTTTTCCATGTTGGCATCTAGTAACTAATTTTTCCTGTTTTCTTTTTTATAGGTTGGGTTAAATGAAGACACAGTGAAGCGCTGCATTCCTCAGATAGCGAGTGCGTTGGAATACATGCACAGCAAAGGGGTGGTCCACCGTGACATCAAGTTGGACAATATTCTGCTAATGGATTTCGAATGTAATACTATCAAAGTGGCAGATTTTGGACTGGCAAGGCTCCAGGGAACAGAAGCACCATCCATGTCCTGGTTCATACCCTACACAGCTCCGGAACTGTGTAGCCGGAATCAAGGTGATCAGTTGCTTTTACACCCGAGCATTGATATCTGGTCCTTTGGTGTCCTGATTTACGCAGCTTTGTCTGGATCATTCCCTTGGAATGAAGCAGAGGGTCGTGACCCAATTTACAGGGGCTTTGCTTGGTGGCAAGCCAGAAAGGATCTGACCTTAGCACCAGAAAAGTGGAAGAGGTTCTCTCTTGAAGCCAGGCAAATGTTCTGGGACCTTTTAGCTCTCAATGCTTCCGAGAGGTGCTCAGCAATGGACATTCTAAAATATCTTCATGTGCCATGGAAAGCAGAAATGTTTTCAGAAAATCATACAAGAAGTACTGTAATACAAATGGCCTACAGAGGAAATGATGCACATTCTGGGGCTACCACAAGTGCCTCCTCGTGTCTTCTACCTGATGAGATAACTTCACTTGCTATAGGAGCTGAGGTGGAAATTGCATAGGTGGTTTTGATCACCAGATAATCAAGAGACAGACTTGATATATTCACTCTGGGGAATTTTACAAGACTCATGTCCTAGTTGGAGGAAAGAACGTAGACATTTTAGAACACCGTTGATTTTGTTTTGCTCATGTGATTTCTTATCTACATACATGTTTTAAATTATGGATCAAAAATGTAAGATGGCTCTAGAAATGATATGCTTCAGGAGCAAAAAAAAAAATCAAAACTCTATATGATAGGTAGGGTAGAGCCAAATGTTAGGTCCGAGCATAAGTTCAAGCTTCAAACACTCTGAATTTTTAGAGATCTGAACTTCAAGGATGTTTGGTTGGAATTCCTCCCACCAATTTTCCCCAATGCATTGCTTGAGCTTTTATTGGCTCTCAGCAACGTTTCAGCCCATACATGATAAAAGGCGGACTTCACAGCACCCCTTTGTCAGTGTGTTGGTGAATTTAGTGTGAGTGAAGGACAACTGACATTTGTTAACACGAAAGACCGGTTAGTGTTGTGTGCTTCCAGTATTGTGCTATAAACAGTATTCAGTGTTTTATGTATTACTACCGTATATACTCGAGTATAAGCCGAGTTTTTTAGCACATTTTTTTGTGCTGAAAATGCCCCCCGTCGGCTTATACTTGAGTCACCTTTTTGCACCTGATCTCCCGGACTTTGGGGACCTGGTACCGGCACTAGGCACACATGTAGCCCCACTCTTCCTCTACAAGTGTGCACAGTTTGTTGTCTGGGGGACCTACGGCCCAGAGAGCACTGATTTTTCACAGCCGTGCACCCCTTCCATAGACTCCCATGTTAAACGGTAATTTATCCGGTTGTCGTTGTTATGACTCTAGTCTATAGTAATGGTTTACACATTGGCTTAACTGGCCCTCACCTCAGGCATGAGGGTATTGTGTAGTATGCCTTTGATATTGGGCCATCATAGAGAGTAGTTTTTACATAACACCTATAAGTGAGGCCCTGCCTATGAAGGTTACTATAATAGTAGAAGTTGGTAGTTTCTTTATAATGCATGAGGGGGGTGGGGTGTAGCATGTGGAATGAGGGAAGAGAAAAAAAAATAGGGGGTAGGTCCACACGGGGCGGAGATTCAGTCTCAGCATAGAATCTAAACTTAAGTATGGAATAACTGCTTATTTCCACTACTTGATTAGGTGATGCATTGGTTTGTAGCTTCTGATCATCTGAGGAATGGGCATTATATTTTTTATTTTACTTTCCTGCAGATTTTAGCTTTATTTTTATTTTTTTAGGGTCATTTTTTTATATAAAATATTTTTTTAAGGGGACCACAGCAGTATTAGGGATGAGTCAAACTGCCATGGGTTATGTTCATGCAGTGTTTGTAGGACTTTAAAGAAGACTGGGCGGTAAACCTACTGAATCTGTTAAGCCATTTCTTGGGCTAATAGCCAAAGCGTTATTTTAAAAAGAAACAGCATGGGGGGGGGGGGGGTAAATGTAATGGGGGCTTTTTTTTTTAACTATTTGATCAAAAGCAGTAATTTTATATATGTATTCTTTTATTATTATTATTATTATTATTTACATTTACAAATAAAAATGGTTTTAAAGTGATGGAAATTTTAATTTTCTTTATGGATTATTTTTAATAAAAAGTTTGCAGACCCCTCCAAAGGTCCCCTTAAGATCTTCAAGTTTGTTTATTGGCCAGCCAGGTTTTATGTAACTTTGTGTAGTTATGCTTTATTAAAAAAAAAAAATATATATATATGTTTACAAGAAGGAAGTCACAATTGTTCATTCCACATGGAGAATCTGATTCCATCTTTCATCTCAGTATAATTCTACCAGTCTGAGCAGACTGTATAAAAACAATACACTTGTTATATTACTTCCCTTTATCAGGGATGACTTCTACATGGATTTGCCTCTCAGGCCTCGTACACACGAGGCAATCGATTTGTTCAAAACAGTCTGTCCGACCGATTTGAACAGATCTGTCTGCTGGCATTTTCGGTTTGCTCGCGTGTACACACGAGCAAACCAAAATCCCCGCCAGCAGACAGCGCGCTGACGTGTCGGTGACGTGTCAGTGACGTTGACGCCGCCACGTCACCGCACCAGGAAGTAAAACACTTCCGCGCATGCGTCGAAACCATTCGGCGCGTGTGCGAGAAGACATGTCTGCTGGTTAGCATACTTACCAGCAGACATGTCGGGCGGACGGGTTCCCAGCCGACAGATTTCAAAGCATGGTTTGAAATCTGTCGGATGGCCAAATCCGTCTGTTTGCCCGTACACACGATCGCATCTGTCTGCTGAAACGGTCTAGCAGACCGTTTCCAGCAGACAGATTTACTTGTGTGTACGAGGCCTCAGAGAATCACCTGAAATTCTGAAATGTAGTGAAACATATAAAATAGGAACTATTTTAAAATGTAATAATACAGCTGAGATTAGCATTGTTCACTAAATACACTTCGGTTTTCCTTGGACAATTAATATCGATCTGCAGAATATAGAGAGAGATTTCACACCCAGGATACAATGTATCTTCTCAATGGTGACGGGTTTATGAATTGATATGCTAAAGAGGAGGTAGAATGCCGGGCTGAGGTGTGACTGCTGATACTGTTTCCATCACAATGACCATGTTTATGGAAGCCAACCTCCATTGTTGGGAAGAGTGGTGTCCTATTGTGGCTCTCAGGGAATACCACATTTGCATCATTGTCTCAGTATTGGAACACACAGATGGTAACATTAGTAACCTGTACATTACATTACATCTTTTATACTCATTTAAATTTACTTCCAATAATAAGAACTTCTCTCCATGTGGTAAAAACAGAGGTCTTCTTTTTGCTTTATATTAATATTTTTTTACACGATTGTAGATATAGAATGTGATACAAGAGGGAATAGGGACCAGATAATTAACTGAGAATAGAAAAGTATCAATGTAATATGTGTCCCCATAGATCAGGTGTCCCTATGGATCAGGTGCCCCCAGCAGTGTCCCCATAGATCAGGTGTCCCCAGCAGTGTCCCCATAGATCAGGTGTCCCCATCAGTGTCCCTATAGATCAGTTGTCCCCATAGATCAGGTTTGACTATCAGTGTTATGATAGAGCACGTGTCACCATCAATGTCCCTAAGGATCTGGTGCCCCATCAATATCCCCATAGATCAGGTGTCCCCATCAGTGTCCCCATAGATCACTGATCTATCCGGGTCCCCAAAGATCAGGTGTCTCCATTAGTGTCACCATAGATCTGGTGTCCCCATGGTTTAGGTGTCCCAATCAGTGTCCCCACAAATTAGGTGTCCCATCAGTGTATCCATAGATCCGGTGTCCCATCATTGACCCCATATATCACTGATCTATAAGTGTCCCCAAAGATCAGGTGTCCCACCAGTGTTACCATAGATCAGGTATCCCCATCAGTGTCCCCATGGATCAGGTGTCCCCATTAGTGTCCCCATAGATCGGATTCCCCAATCAGTGTCCCCATAGATCAGGTGTCCCCATCAGTGTCCCTATGGATCAGGTGTCCCCATAGATCAGGTTTGACCATCAGTGTCATGATAGAGCACGTGTCACCATCAGTGTCCCCAAGGATCTGGTGACCCATCAATATCCCCATAGATCAGGTGTCCCCATCAGTGTACCCATAGATCACTGATCTATCCGTGTCCCCAAAGATCAGGTGTCTCCATCAGTTTACCCATAGATCAGGTGTCCCCATCAGTGTCCCCACAGATAAGGTGAATAGGTGCCTTATCAGTGTCCCATGGATCATATGTCCCATCAGTGTCCCCATAGATCAGGTGTCACCATCAGTGTCCCATGGAGCATATGTCCCATCAGTGTCCCCATAGATCAGGTGTCCCCATCAGTGTCCCATGGATCATATGTCCCATCAGTGTCCCCATGGATTAGGTGTCCCCATAAATCAGGTGTCCCCATCTTTGTTCTTCACCAATTTATGAAAATACTGATTACCACTGTGGGCGCCAAACCCTTCCCGTCTCAATTTGGGGATCTTCTGGCTCATTTATGGGCTCCTTTAGATTCCTTCATTTTTTTTATAATTGCAACTCTTTTACTTTACCAGTCTTGGCCATTATTTTTTTCACGATGAACAGCACTTTCATTAATAATACAACAGTACACAACAGCAACACAAAACTAAAGCCTAGTACACAGTGGGCTAAACGAAAAGAGAAAAAAGCTGAAGAGCTCAGGAGGAGCTGGTGTACTAACTATCGGATGTTAGTACAGTGATCTCCCCCCGCTAAGCTATCGTGTTCTCACAGGGGGACTGCCCCTATGCCAGAATACACTGGTCAGCGTTCTTAGCCATTGGCTGAGATGTAGAGGGGGGATATCTGGGATGTAGAGGGGCCAGAGTGCTGGGGGGATATCTGGGATGTAGAGGGGTCAGAGTGCTGGGGGATATCTGTGGTGTAGAAGGGTCAGAGTGCTGGGGGGATATCTGGGGTGTAGAGGGGTCAGAGTGCTGGGGAGATATCTGGTGCGTAGAAGGGTCAGAGTGCTGGGGGAATTTCTGGGGTGTAAAGGGGTCAGAGTGCTGGGGGGATATCTGGGGTGTAGAGGGGTCAGAGTGCTGGGGAGATATCTGGTGCGTAGAGGGGTCAGAGTGCTGGGGGGATATCTGGGGTGTAGAGGGGTCAGAGTGCTGGGGGGATATCTGGGGTGTAGAGTGTAGAGGGGTCAGAATGCTGGGGGGATATCTGGAGTGTAGTGGGGTCAGAGTGCTGGGGGGATATCTGGGATGTAGAGGGGTCAGAGTGCTGGGGGATATCTGGGGCATAGAGGGGTCAGAGTGCTGGGGGATATCTGGGATGTAGACGGGTAAGAGTGCTTGGCGGATATCTGGGATGTAGAGGGGTCAGAGTGCTGGGGGGATATCTGGGATGTAGAGGGGTCAGAGTGCTGGGGGGATATCTGGGGTGTAGAGGGTCAGAGTGCTGGGGTTTATCTGAGGTGTAGAGGGGTCAGAGTGCTGGGGGGATATTTGGGATGTAGACAGGTCAGAGTGCTGGGGGGGATATCTGGGGTGTAGAAGGGTCAGAGTGCTGGGGGGATATCTGGGGTGTAGAGGGGTCAGAGTGCTGGGGGGATATCTGGGATGTAGAGGGGTCAGAGTGCTGGGGGGATATCTGGGATGTAGAGGGGCCAGAGTGCTGGGGGGATATCTGGGATGTAGAGGGGTCAGAGTGCTGGGGGATATCTGGGATGTAGACGGGTAAGAGTGCTTGGCGGATATCTGGGATGTAGAGGGGTCAGAGTGCTGGGGGGATATCTGGGATGTAGAGGGGTCAGAGTGCTGGGGGGATATCTGGGGTGTAGAGGGTCAGAGTGCTGGGGTTTATCTGAGGTGTAGAGGGGTCAGAGTGCTGGGGGGATATTTGGGATGTAGACAGGTCAGAGTGCTGGGGGGGATATCTGGGGTGTAGAAGGGTCAGAGTGCTGGGGGGATATCTGGGGTGTAGAGGGGTCAGAGTGCTGGGGGGATATCTGGGATGTAGAGGGGTCAGAGTGCTGGGGGGATATCTGGGATGTAGAGGGGCCAGAGTGCTGGGGGGATATCTGGGATGTAGAGGGGTCAGAGTGCTGGGGGGATATCTGGGGTGTAGAGGGGTCAGAATTTTTAATTGTATTATTTTATTTTATTGAATAAATACTCCATTGCATAATATATATTGAAAATAACAATCCATTATATAAAATATACTATTAGTCCCAAAAATTGTGGGGAGGAGGGCTCACTTATTCATCTAATGTGGCGCTGTCCCAAACTGCATCGGTTCTGGGGTACTGCTACGGAGATCATCTCCTCCGTTTTTCAAGTTAGGGTCCCGTTGGACCCCCTGATATGTGTACTGGGTGCAGTGGAGGAAGAGGTTTACCCCCATCCAGTTAATATTGCGGTGATTAGACTTCTTATACATAGCAAGAAAACTCACAGCTAGATTTTGGTTATCCCCACATGCTCCGACTAGGAAACAGTGGATTGAACAAGTTAATTTTATCCTTATAAGAGAGCACTATACCTATCAATATAGAAATGCTGCCCGGAAATGTAATTCTATTTGGAGGCCCTGGATGGAAACCCTGGGACTAGCACCTCTGCAACTGGTTATGTCTCGGCTGTTGCAGGTGTGAGATGCATCTCCACTCTAGCGGTAAAGGTGGGCTTTGTTGGTTTTGTGTATTGCTTGCAAATTGTATTTTAGGCCCTGCACTTTGGTCCTTGGTGGGAATTGTTTCTGATTCTGTGGGTAGACTGTGGGTTGAAAAGTTTTAGCTGTGGCCCGTTGGCCTCATAGGTAGTTGTGTTGGGGGGTGGGGTTGCATCTGCCTGCCCAGCACGTTCTAATCCTTGTTAATGTCAGTAGGTGCCTATTTAATAATTTTGATGCCTCTAATGTATCGTATGGAATGTGCATATTTCATTCTGTTATTTTCTGACCTTCATAATGTACCGGTATGTTATATTTCATTTTATTGGCACAATAAATAATTTTTCTGATTTAAAAAAAAATATATATATATATATATATAATTAGTTAGAAAAAACAGTTTCTAGTAACTGAGATTTCTAAAGGTAATGTATAAAATATCTTGGTATTTTAACCAATAGTATATATATATATATATATATATATATATATATACTATTGGTTAAAATACCAAGATATTTTATACATTACCTTTAGAAATCTCAGTTACTAGAAACTGGTTTTCCTAACTAATTAAATCATTTAAAACTAGTTTCAGGGTAACTTTCCCGCCCTCTACACCCAGGCACAGTATAAACAAACCCCATTGTTATGGGCCAATTGGCCACACCCTTCCAGAGCTCAATCCAAAATCTCCAGTCATATGTTAATGAGTAGTTCCTGTGTGTTAGCCAATAAGACTCTCCCATCAATTAGTAAATTCAGTTCTCTTCTCACATATATACCAGACACACATATAGACCTCCAGTCCCTACTCAGTGTATCTCATGTTGCATGTTGCAAAAGTGATTTATTTTCTTCATTGACCTCTTCCCACCGGAAAAGCTTTGAAGACCATAAAGACTTTCTCAGTGAAGACCAACTTGGAGACATCTAGACCTTCATTGTATAAGGTAAGTCATACAGAACCTCAAAGTTCTATGGACCTGATACTTTTATGCTTTAAAATGCTGGGATTTTTCTCTGATTAAGGAGATGTATTCAGCAGGAAATTGAATAGTAAAACTATTTAATTACATCTATTTTTTCCACTTGCTTGTTATTTATTGTCACACAAAGGGGCCTTTTATTTTAGAGATGGATATATTGATTGAGTATCCACATTATTTTACAATATTTTATTTTAAGAATAGTAAAAACTCATGTTTTACATTCCGATGTTCATTCTTCATGGACTGTCGAAAAAAAATTAATCAGTTTCATCTTAAATTGTTCCAACTTTTTACCATTCCTGTAATTTTGCTATTCCTGTTTGTCTTTTTTTGGACATAGCAAGTATTTTCCTATTTTTCACTTTCTCCATATTTTACAATGCCAACCTAACAATACAGATTTCTAAGCAGAAAGTTGGCCTTTTATTTTAGAGATGAGTATATTGATTGAATATCCACAGTATTTTACAATACTTTATTTAAAAACATATTTTAACCTCATGCTTTACATTATAGATGTTCATACTGCTATTCCTGTCTGTCTTTTTTTTGGACATAGCAAGTATTTTACTATTTTCTGAATTTTCACTTTCACCATATTTTACAATGACAACCTAACAATATATATGTCTTAGCAGAGAGTTAAGTAGAAAAAAAAAAGCTTTTTTGTTTTTATTGTTCCCTTGCCTGTTGTGGCCCTACATATGGGATTAGATTGTTTTATTTTGTTCAGAGATCCATAGATTGAATATCCACATTATTTTGCAATATTTTAATTCTAGAACTCAACCATCCTTATACATTATATTCAGATATTCTTTATTCATGTAACTCTTAAAATAAAATTAAACAGTTCCATCTTAGGTTGTCTGTTAGATGGTAGATTAGCAGAAAGTTAAGTAGAAAAAAAACACAAAACAACTTTTTATTTTTATTGTTCCCTGAATTAAAATGATTTAAATTATCTTTAATTGTTTTCACTTCTGTGGTCCTACATATGGGATTAGATTATGCTTTTTTTGTTCAAAGATTGACATATTGATTGAATATCCACATTGTTTTGCAATATTTTGATTTTAGAACCCAACCATCCTCATACATTAACTTCAGATATTTTTTCTTCATGTACTATTGAAATAAAATTAAACAGTTGCATCTTAGGTTGTCTGTTAGATGGTAGATTAGCAGTTGCATGTTAAACAACATTACAAATCAAAAGTATTTTCTCTTTCACCCTATTTTACAATGTCAACCTAACAATACACATATCTTAGCAGAAAGTTAAAAAAGAAAAAGAAAAACAATTCTGTTTTTAATGTTCCTTAAATTAAAATAATTTAAATTATTTTTCATTTTTTCACTTGCCTGTTGTAGTCCTACATGTTAGATACAGATATTTTCTTTTGTTCAGAGATCAATAGATTGATTGAATAGCCACATTGTTTTGCGATATTTCAATTTTAGAACCCAACCAACCTCATACATTACATTCAGATATTCTTTATTCACATGCCGTTAAAATACTATTAAATAGTTCCATCTTAGGTTGTCTGTTAGATGATAGATTAGCAGTTGCATGTTAAACATAATTCAAAATCAAAAGTTTTTTCTCTTTCACCATTTTTTACAATGACAACCTAACAATACAGATATCTTAGCAGAAAGTTAAAAATAAATCTTTTTTTGTTTTTAATGTTTCCTGAATGTAAATTATTTAAATTATTTTTCCTTTCTTTTTCTCTTTGCCCGTTGTTGCCCTACAGGTGGGATTAGGTTATTTGTATTTTCTTTTGATTAGAGATCCATATATATTGATTGAATATCCACATTATTTTGCAATATTTTGTTTTTAGAATCAAACTAGCCTCATGCTTTATATTCAGAGGTTCTTTTTTCATGTACTCTTGAAATAACATTAAACATTTCCATCTTAACTTGTCTGCTGGATTGTATATTAGCAACTACATATTCACCGCCAAAGTGTTATTTTTTGTACTTGCAAGTGTTTTTCTAATTTCACCCCAGAAAAAAGTTTTGAATGTTTCCTGAATTGAATTGACTTTTACCTTAATTTACTTGCCCGCTACTGCCCTACAAGTGACATTCAATTATTTTCTTTTGCTTAGAGATCCATATATTGATTAAATATCCACATCGTTTTGCAAAATTTTTTATTTTTTATTTCACCAACCTAATAAATGCATTCAGATGTTCTTTCTTCATGTTCCCTTGAAATAAAATTAAACCAAAAAGTTGTCTGATAGAATGTAGATTAGCAGTTGCATTTTAATAAACCATATTTTTTATAATTAAACCTTATTTTATTTTTTACTTTACATATAACATTTAACATGCCTTGACACTTAAAAGGCAGCTCGATACTACCTTCCTTTACCATATGGTGGTTGTACGGTCCTCCCCCCAAAAAAATCCAAATTTCTCCATTCCTGTCTGTCTTTTTGGTACATGCAATTTTGGTACATTCCTAATTTCGACCCTAATGCCATATACACATGATTGGAAAATCCAACAAGAAAACCGTGAGATTTTTTTTTTTCGACAGAATGTTGGCTCAACATTTTCTTGCATACACACAATCACACCAAATTCCGACCAGCGAGAACGCGGAGATGTACAACAGTACAACGAGCGGAGAAAACTTCAATAATACCGAGCATGCGTTAACTTGATTCCGATCATGAGTTGGTTTTGGTGTGTCGGAATTGCATACAGACGATCCGAATTTCCTCCAAGAACTTTTGTTGTTGAAAAATTTGAGAACCAGCTCCCAAATTTTTCTACAGTCTACACATGGTCGGAAATTTCCGACCAAAAGCTCACATTGGTCTTTTCTTGTCAGAATTCCTGATCGTGTGTACACGTCCTTACAGTACAGATGTCTTACCAGAAAGTTATACAGCAAAAGTTTTTCATTTTCCCTGATGTTTGCGGGTTCTAAGTAATTAAAAAAAAAATTATTTAAAAGCAGCACAGAGAGGCAAGCATGGAATTCACAAACAAATGCTCCCAACACTGCGCCAGCATAGTGTATATTTCGTAGGCATAAGCCGAGGTAAGTAGAAGTAGGTGGAAGTGGGCTGGAAGTGGGCGTGATCCATGTTAATGAAGCGTGACCCCATGCAAATGATGTGCTGGGCGCCAGACAAGTACTTAAAATGAACTACGCATGCGTCGGGACATGGACGTATCCCTGTGCGCATGCGCACAACCACGTCGGAACAACTGCCTAAGATACGCCGGATCACTGTGTAAGCCTTGAACATAACCTACGCCCAGCCAGACCCACGTCGGCCCATATTCACAGACGTCCAACGTAAAATACGTAGACTTGTGTTCCCTGGTCCATACCTTTGCATGGGTTGTGCCTCATCTATAGGGGATAACTTTACACCGAACGTAAAACTTACCCTAACCGCGTAAATCATGCGCCGGGCGCAAGTACATTTGTGAATCGGCGTAACTCCCTCATTTGCATAATTGAATAGGAAATCAATGGGAGCGCCACATGTGTCCAGCGTAAATATGCGCCCACTCTACGCCGGCGTAGGCAAGTTACATCGGTGGGCAGAAGTCAGTTTTTAGGCATATCTTAGTTTGTGGGTTCGGTGCACAGATACGATGGCGCATATTTGTACTTACGCGGCGTATCTATAGATACGTTGGCGTAAGTGCTTTGTGAATCCGGGCCAAAGTTCCAGAGAAGGCCTGGTCTTCAATTGGTTAAACAATTCAACATCAAACGTTTTTCATTTCTGTCTGTCTTTTTCTGTACATACACGTTTTATTTTTCCAAATCTCAACCCAAAGAGTACAGATGTCTTACCAGAAAGTTATACAGAAAAAAGGTTTTAATGTTCACTGAGTTAAAATTAGTTTTCCTTTTTTCACTTGCCCTTTAATGCCCTACAAGTGAGATAAAATGTTTTTTTTTTTTTTTTTTTTTTTTAGATCTTTATATTAATTGAATATTTGGGGCTGTTGTTTTTTTAGCATATAACCACCCTCATGCATACATTGAGGTGTTCATGTGTTCTTGAAATAAAACAAAGCAGGTCTTCTTATGCCCCGTACACATGTGCAGGATTTCCAACAGGAAAAGTTCCCCTTGGGAATTTAGAGGGGGAAGGCCGACAACCTGCTCGGGCAGTCTTACCGCCTACACACGGATGGTTATCCCGAAAGGAAAACTGAGATGGAACTTGTGTATGCTCCATCACAGTTTTTCCCATAGGAAAACTGACAAAAACTGCCGGGTAAAAGTCCGCCGGTTTTCCCGATGGGAAAAAAGAGAGCTGTTCTCTTATTCTGTCTGGCGGTTTTTGGGCAGTTTTCCCATCGGAAAAACTGCGAAGAGCATACGCACAGTTTTCCCCGCTCTACTTGAATCTGGCCCAGAGTCTTTTAAAGTGTTAGAATTATAGTTTTATCTCTTGTGTTTAATGCTGTTTATTATAGATTCGTGTCAAATAAAACTAATTTGTGTTTTCTGATGTTGTGATTGCAGAATGGCTTCTAACATTGAGGAGGTGACCAAGAACACCGCCAAGAATCTCCTTGAGCTCATCTCCGAAACCTCTGAAAACCTGAGGATCATGGAGGTGACTGACTTCTTTGACCCCATTAAAGAGCTCGGGAGAGGAGCATATGGAAAGGTTCTGCTGGCCAAACATCGGGGTTCAGGTAAACTTTTTAGCTTCAATTCATGTAAAGAAAATATTTTTATTTTAATCATTTGTGCTTCTAAATTAGTGGAACAAATCTACATAAAAAATAACTAACAAGTAAAGTTTCTGTGTGATCAGTGTATGTAACACATAAATACCATGCCATACATATAACACAATATTTTAAATACCTACACATCTATATTAATATTGCTGACCAAATCTTGTGGCCAAACGACACGTATCAAAAATCAGGGGACCTTGCATCACTGGAGGAGGACAAACAGTGAGCAAGTCTACTATACTGTGCAAGTATGATATTTAGAGAGTATAGTCAATGTTCTGGGGATCCTCTGTAGGTTTAGTTCTATTTAGTGCAAAACATCAATAAAGTTTGATCAGAGGTCTAGAGAGTCTCTACTTCTAAATTGAGATATGAGTTTGACTTCCAATATCTAAGAATTAACAGATTGGTTCAGCCGCAGAAAATTTCCAACACTTTGAGAAGCATTCTTTAAAGTTTTCCAAGCAATCCCGCACTTTGAAATTTTAAGTGATGATTATGGATCTTAATAAGTCAGTGCTTTAGATTTACACAAGCTTTTAACTAAATTTAGTAGTTTTTTTTTTGCATGCTTCATCATTGTTGGGTTTATGATACTAATTATCTTTTTCCTCCCTCTTTCCAACAGATGAGTTGGTGGCTGTGAAGCTGATGAGCAAGGAGACAACTCCAAAGGACAACTTCCTTATGGAATACGGAATGTCGCTTAGTCTCAGCAGCCATCCAAATATCATTGCAACCCACGAGATCGTTTTCCATACCAGCAGTGACTATGTCTTTGTCCAGGAGGTGGCACCGGCTGGAAATCTTCTGTCATTGGTAAAGCCAAGTGTAAGTATATATCAGAAATGTAATGATATTTAAAAAGTTATCATTTCTATCCATTGTTCCCTTAACCACTTCAGCCCCAGAGGATTTAGCTGCCAAATGCCCAGGCCAGTTTTTGCGAATCGGCACTGTGTCGCTTTAACTGACAATTGCGCGGCCGTGCGACGTGGCTCCAAAAAAAAATTGGCGTCCTTTTTTCCCCACAAACAGAACTTTCATTTGGTGGTATTTGATCACCTCTGCGGTTTTTATTTTTTGTGCTATAAACAAAAATAGAGCAACAATGTAAAAAAAAGCAATATTTTGTACTTTTTGTTATAATAAATATGCCAAATTCATTTAAAAAAAAAAGCTAATTATTTCTCAGTTTAGGCCAAT
The DNA here is from genome assembly GCA_029574335.1 of Rana kukunoris. NCBI lineage: Eukaryota > Metazoa > Chordata > Amphibia > Anura > Ranidae > Rana > Rana kukunoris. Next base: position 737,078,830 of record CM056049.1, read on the forward strand.
ACGTATTCTTCTACATATTTTTGGTAAAAAAAAAAAAAACGCAATAAGCGTATATTGATTGGTTTGCACAAAAGTTATAGCGTCTACAAAATAGTGGATAGTTTTATGGCATTTTTATAATTTTTTTTTAATTATTTGTAATGGTGTTGATCTGCGATTTTTATCATGACTGCGACATTATGGCGGGCACTTCGGACACTTTTGATGCTATTTTAGGACCATTCACATTTATACAGCAATCAGTGCTATAACAATGCACTGTCTAGTGTATAAATGTGACTGGCAGGGAAGGGGTTAACCGCAAGGGGGCTAGGAAAGGTTTAAGTGTGTCCTAGGGAGTAATTCTAATTGTGTGAGGGTGGGGCTTACTGTGACACGTCACTGATCGCTGCTCCCAATGAGAGAGAGCAGACGATCAGTGTTGTGTCACTAGACAGAACAGGGAGATGCTTTGTCTATAAAGGCATCCCCCGTTCTGCCCTTCCATGACCTGATCGTGGGACACCGGCAGACATCGAGTCCGCGTGTCCTGTGGGCACAGTCACCGAGACTGTGGCACGCTCACGCCTGCTAGGCGGTAGGTTTTAAAGCAACATATATATATGTTGCTTTGCCTGCCCATGCCATTCTGTTTACGGAAATGTGCATGAGGCAGTCGGCAAGTGGTTAAAGCATTTCTGAGGTTTAAGGAATCCTCTCCCACTGCTGTGAGTTGGTGGGACGTATAATGAGCATAGGCTTGTTGTTTTAGGTATGTGACTCTCACAGTTATAAAGTAGAGTTAAGATGAAGTAAGGTGGGTTAAGATGGATCTTTAGCTAATAATAGAAGCTCCCACTTTGCATGCAGGTTCCATTTAAGTATACTCCTTGTGTACACAGCTAATGTATGTTCTGTTCCCTGTACAAGAGATAAGATGAGTTTCATATGTTGGGTAACATTTTGCCATGTTTGTATCTAGTGACTAATAATTTTGTCTTTTTTCCCCCTTCAGGTTGGTTTGAATGAAGATTTAGTGAAGAGTTTTGTTCCACAGATCGCGAATGCTTTGGACTTTATGCACAGAAGAGGAATGGTCCATCGGGACATAAAACTGGACAACATGTTGGTCATGGACACGGAATGTAATAATGTCAAACTGGCAGATTTTGGACTGACGATGCTCCAGGGAACTCAAGCGCCCTTTATGCCGTGGTTTATACCGTACTCCGCTCCGGAACTGTGTACCCTAAAACAAGGGGAAAAGTTGCTGCTGCACCCGAGCATTGACATCTGGGCCTTTGGAGTCTTGGTATACACAGCTATGACCGGGTCCTTCCCCTGGAAAGAAGCAGGGGATCGTGACCTCGCCTATCAGAACTTTGCTTGTTGGCAAATGAAGAAGGATCCGACCTTGGGACCAAGAAAATGGCGACGATTCTCCATTGAAGCCAGGCAGATGTTCTGTGACATGTTGGCCCTCAACGCCTCTGAGAGGTGTTCTGCTTTGGATGTCTTAAAATATGTCCACCTGCCATGGAAAGCAGAAATACCTCTGGAGAATCTTACCAGAAACACGGTAGTACATGTGACATAACTGAGTGCATGATGTCCATTATGGAGCCTCATCAGGTGCTGTGTTTTGTCTTCTTCTAGATCAAAAGATAATCTCCCTCAATATTGGAAGAGGTGGAAATCATTTAACATGCTTTTGGTCACTTATTAATTACAAGATGGATGTGTTGGATGTACCCTGGGAATTGTACAAGCCTCGTGTCCTATGTGAGGGTAAGGCATTTTAGAAGATTGTTCACTTTTGTTCTGTAGATCTATAATGCTGCGTACACACAATTGGAAATTCCGACAAGAAAAGTTCGATGTGAGCTTTTGGATGGAAATTCCAACCGTGTGTAGGCTTCATCAGACTTTTGCAGTTGGTTTTTTCACCAACAAAAGATTGAGAGATGGTTTTCAAATTTTGCCATCAAATGCAGCCACTGTGCCATCAATTGTAACCTCTATGCCATGCCATCAAACATAGTGACTGTGCCATGCCATCAAACGCAGCCACTGTGCCATCAATTGTCACCACTGTGCCATGCCATCAAACGCATCCACTGTGCCATCAATTGTCACCATTGTGCCATGCCATTTAACGCAGCCACTGTGCCATCAATTGTCACCATTGTGCCATGCCATCAAACGCAGCCACTGTGCCATCAATTGTCACCACGGTGCCATGCCATCCAACGCAGCCACTGTGCCATGCCATCAAATGCAGCCACTGTGCCCATCAATTATCGCCACTGTGCCATGCCATCAAATGCAGCCACTGTGCCCATAAATTATCACCACGGTGCCATGCCATCAAACGCAGCCACTGTGCCATGCCATCAAATGCAGCCACTGTGCCATCAATTGTCACCACTGTGCCATGCCATCAAATGCATCCACTGTGCCATCAATTGTCACCACGGTGCCATTCCATCAAACGCAGCCACTGTGCCATCAATTGTCACCACGATGCCATGCCATCAAACGCAGCCACTGTGCCATGCCATCAAATGCATCCACTGTGCCATCAATTGTCACCACTGTGCCATTCCATCAAACGCAGCCACTGTGCCATCAATTGTCACCACGGTGCCATGCCATCAAACGCAGCCACTGTGCCATGCCATCAAATGCAGCCACTTTGCTATCAATTGTCACCACTGTGCCATGCCATCAAACACAGCCACTGTCCCCATCAATTGTCACCACTGTGCCCATTGTCGCCCCTGTGCCAAATTGTCCCAATTTTTACACCACATAAATAAAAAAATAAAAACTTTAAATAAGCGGAGGGGGGTGGGTGGATGCTGCTTTGCCGCCCGTTGAACATTACATAAAAAAAAGCTTTGTATAGGCAGGTGGGGTGGTGTGCCGGCCGCCGATGCAAGTGTAAACGCTGTATTGCCACAAAGGCATATTTTTTCTGTCAATGTAGCGCCACTGATTGCACAGACGTGGCGCTACTCAAACTGCACTGTTTTTTTTCTTAAAGGGACAGGTTTAAATAATATATTTTTTTTTTTACTGACTGGGGGATGGGGAGCGGCGCCCGGGCGCCCTCGATGGACGGGCTGCCACTGCTGGAAAACATTCCTATAGCAATTCCTGTAGCAATTCAGACGTGCAAAATTCCAACGCATTCTCGCAAACAATTCAATGCATGCTCAGAAGCATTGAACTTTATTTTCTCTCCGTAGTGTTGTATGTCACCGTGTTCTTGACGGTTGAAAGTTCAGAGAACTTTTGTGTGACCGTGTGTTGGCAAGTCAAGCTTGAGCGAAAATCCAACCGTGTGTACGCGGCATAACTGCTAGATATATCTGCACAAGTTTATCTTTTATTTTTTTATTTCTGTTGGTTTTCTTCTCTATATATTTTACTATTCATTGTTGGGTGTAATAAAATGTGGGGTTTGCAATTATTCTATAGCAGACGTGTATGGTAAATATATTGTTGTCATAATTGAAATAAAGATCCTAATTACTTTGTTGCAGTGGACTGAGGAATCCTTATATACATACATAGAACAATGTTATGTTATGGAGCCCGAGATCAGCAAGTCCCCCCCCCCCAGCTGCATAGTGTAGTAACTTTTACTATCCTGCGGTTACTTCTCCTATGCATTGGGTGGTGCTCTTGTGCTTCTTCACCTCTAGTTTATTGAATATTACATAATTATGTTTTAACAGCAATATGACTATTATTAATACTACCAGTATTTATTACTAATTTAATTCTATTTACTACTATATGTCTGGAAAACCTCTACTTCTATATTGTTCCGATTTGGATTCTACTGTTTTTTTTTAAATGTTTATTAACTTTATTTAAAAAAATAAAATAACACTGTATTCCCTAGCAGGTGAAATGATGGGCTCCAGTAATCGATACTTACCAACTGTTCCAGATTTGCCAGGAAGACCACACTTTATAGTTAGTTGTCCAATAATGGCTGTGTTTGGGCTGTGTCCTGTGATGACAGCATGAGGCTCTGATGGTTTCAGCGGTAGCAGCATCAGTATCAGTGTTGGCCACAAGTCCTACTGTTTGCCCACATTCCCAACAGTGGTAGCAGCTGTGCCCACTGATCCCACCCTTTCCTAACTCACATTCCTACCCCCAGATTGCAATGCCAATGTAATTCATGCTGTACCAGATGGTCGTTCTAGCCTAGTTCTAGTTCTAGTTCTAGTTCTAGCCTAACTGAGAAAGGCAGCTGTTCTGGTGGAAGCTCGTAGTGACTTCACCGTTGTGTCCACCAAATAATACATAGTCTTGGAGACCACCTGGAGGATATCCACAATCTGTTGCAAGGTTCACTTAGGTCAACCAGCAAGTGCCATTAGTACAATGTCAGCATACAATATTATCACTCATCACTGTATTAGTGTCACTAGCTATGCCAGTGTCAGTTAATGTCCCTCCTAGCCAGTGTCAGTTAGTGACAGATTGTCTGCCACACAATCACTGTCACACTATAAGTTGTTAAATACCACCATTACTATTATAGTGTCTGTACAGTGTCAGTGCTGGGCTCAGCCCTTCCCTCTCTGTGCTGGCAGCTCAGCTGTCAGCCAATTGCCCTCTCCCATCTCTCCACAGTGATCCACCTGTTGATGATCCTGCTCATCAGCTCTGCCTACTTAAAGCCTTTCAGTTAATTTGCTCTTTGCCTTCGCCTGTGTTAACATCACAATAGACTTTCTCATGCATTCCTGTTGAAGACCTGCCTGACTAATGTTCCCTCTGGCTAGAGATCCTGCTTGCTGTATGTCTACCTTTATCGCTGGCTCTTGGACATTGGCTTGGCCGACTACCCGATCCGGTTACTGAACTCTGGCTATGTTTTGACTACACTTACTCTGTTTACCTTTTTATTATTAAACATGTGTGATTTAACTTTACATCTGTCTCGGTCTGATTCATGGTTTCTGACATACGGATCAATATCTTGATCACAATCAAAACTATACTAGTGTTCCCAATGCAATGTTAGCAGGATCAGCCCCGATTGCTGCCAGCACTTGTATTTAACCCCCCCCCCCCTGCAACAAGGGCACTGTCAGTATAATTCTTCTGATCACCTCTGATACATTGTCCACAAAACTGCAGTGTTAGCAAGCTCAGGCCAGCAGCGTAGTGCGTAGTACATTATGGTATTTTAGACACCAGTACTTCAGTATTTCATGGTGAAGTGGCGAGCACCAGCAGTGCAATACAAGCTGGTGAGGTGGCTAGCCCTAGTAGCTTATTGCAACCGCAGCCACCAATAATTCAACACAGACCTGTAGAGCCCATAGTAGCCTTCCAGAGGTTCTTGCAAACCCTAATTGGCTGACCCCAGTTTCAGCAGCACCCATTATCCCGCTATTCACTGCCCAGCCTGGGGTTCAGGTCAAAACAACCAACTTAACAATCCCCCTTGAATTTCTTACACTGTTTTTCACCAAATACTGCTATAATTTGATTGTGGACCACAGTAATGTTTATCCGCTACAGTACATTGCCGCCAACCATATTCATTCCTTGCCAGGCAATTCGAGTGGAAACCTATCACAGTTTCCAAATATTAAACTTTTTTGGGCCTAACCCTTAGCATGGACAATATAAAAAAGAAAGAATGACTTGAATTATCATGTGTCCATGTTCTCTGCAGAAATGCTGTGTCTGTAGTAACAAAGGAATAAAATGTGACATTTTTTTTGTCCCTCCTGTCCTGAGCAAACTGACCTCTGCATCAAGGACTGCTTCCGACTTCCGGTTCCGGTGCCGCATGGAGTAGCTGCTCTTCTCCTCGGCTCCTGCAGCATGACCTAAATCTGCCTAAAAAACTGGCCTGAGACGCCCAGCAGACCCCTCTCCACCTCCGGGGCCACCCCTGCCTTACGATAGACCACTTTGTGGAAAAATCGGGTGCTCGCACCCAAACGGCCCAGACGGCGCCGTCGGCTCCCTCACAAATCGAGGCCCCGGTCTCGGCCTACCCGGCTTCACACGCGGCGGCACCGCAAACGGCGATGGAGGTAAGTGGCACTTCATCTCCCCCTTCATCCCCTCACTCCTCGGGGACATCACCTGTGGGAGACGACACTACAGACCGCATAGCCCAGGCAGTGGCAGCTCTCCTGACCCCCATGATCGCCGCCTCCGTAGAGAAGCCAGTTAATGCTGGGATGGTGCAGATCAAATCACAGCTCAATGAGCATGGCACCAGGCTCAATGAGTTGGAGCACCGCTTGTCAAATGCCGAGGATGAACTATACCAGGCACAAGCTACTGAGCATGCACAAGACAAAACAAACCAATACATACTGCAAAAACTGGATAATTTGGAAAATAGATCCAGGAGAAGTAACCTACGTTTTGTAGGGGTCCCGGAATCACTTAAATCGGCCGCACTCGCAGAGTTCTGCGTGCAGCGCATACCGAAGGCTATGGGCCTCCCAGGCCCATGCACAGTGGAGAGGGCACACCGCATGGGGGCTTTCAACTCTGACCGCAAAACACCCCGGCCTATCATCGCCAAATATTTAAATTACTCTGACAAGTCCCTTATTCTGCAGAAGTTCAGACAGACCCGGCAGGTCCAGATTGATGGTCTAAGGATCTTGATATTCGCTGATTATTCGATTGAGGTATCTAAGAAAAGGAAAGCTTTCCATCAGTTTTGCACAGAACTTTTTAAACAGCAAGTCAAATTCACTCTGGCCTTCCCGGCCATTCTCCGCCTCAGAGCCCCAAATGGTGACCAGCTATCGTTCCATGATCCCTCTGAAGCCGAGGCCTTCTTACGCTCTCGCCACTCAGGCCATGAACCCCAGACCCCTTCGAAAGCCCCCCCCCACTCAATCGGTCCTTGGACCAGAGAAGCCCTCGGAAAGACTCCCCCAAACGCTTCAGGGGTACGGCCACGGATTCCACCCGACCCACCCTGAACCTCACCTGATCCGGCCTATATGCCAGAGCTGCTGGCCTCCCCTCTTTTCTCCTCCTCCGTTTTTTTTTTTATCCTGACCTAAGCTTGCTTTTGGATATTATCCACGGTCGCCTTGTGACCTAGCGGGGACACTTTGGACCCCCCTACCTGCAACAAGACTGTGCCTCGGAGGCTTCCCAGTCGAGGCACCACCGCCCTTGGACCTTGTGTGAACCCAACCTAGTACTTGCCTACTAGGCCTCAGTTGCTCAGGACACTGTTTTATCCCTAGTTCTGCTCATCTAACGTGAGTAATATTTTGCACTATGTATACGCTGTCTACATCTTGTTTTGCTCATAAATGCCATTGTACTGTTTTTTTCTTCCATTTGCAGGTGTCCCCTGGCCTCACTGCGCACAGCCGTGTTTTTTTCTTTTTTTCCTTCTCTCAGTCCTCCCCTCCCAGGACCCCCCTCAGTCGCATGGCAGCTTTTGCCTAATCTCGGGCCCTCAGGCCTGATGCTGGCAAGGTCGTGACATGGGAGCTGGCTCTAGCAGTGATCCCATGCGAAGTTCTTGCATTTACTGTTATTTTTGATGTTTTTGTTTCAGGTTTCCCTGGCACTCTCAAGCACCCTCGTCCTTTTACTCCAACCCCCCGAGACACCACCGGCGGTCTCCCCCTCGCCTCGCCCGCCCCCCCACGGGTAAAAAAAACTACTCATGTTTAACACCCTCTCAGACCCCCCCTCTCGCTAACTCCATAACATGAAAATAGTCTCATGGAATGTGAAGGGCCTTAGATCCCCTAATAAAAGAATGAAAATCCTCCGCCATCTCAAAAGACTCAAAACTGACATAGCACTCTTGCAGGAAATCCACTTGTCCGCTCCCGATTTCCACCGCATGCAGAAATTATGGGTAGGCACTGTTCTGGGCTCAGATGCAGTTGGCCGCAAGGCAGGGGTCCTAATACTGCTCCATAAAAATATCCCATGCACGGTCCTCGCTGTCCAATGTCGGCTCATGTAAAACTAGGAACTAAGGAGCTGGTAATCTCCAATGTATACGCCCCTAATAGCCCTGGTAAGACTTTTTATGGCGAACTATCTGCCTGGCTTCTACGAAACACACACCTTCCCCATCTAGTTGGGGGTGATTTCAATGACATTATGCATCATTTAGATGACAGATCCTCCCCTAAACGACACAGGCCTGGGACTGACCCTCTCACCACGTCACTTTTCGCATCCACTATGGACTCTCTCCACCTCCGGGACCTTTGGCGCTTACAACACCCTACAGATAGGGAATTCACCTTTTATTCCAACCCTCACACCGTCTTTAATAGTATTGACTATTTTTTTAGTTCCGACGACTTAATCCCTATGCTGTCTGACACTGACATCTCGGATATTGCCATCTCGGACCACGCCCCAGTTTTGGTACTCCTTGACAATCTCGATTTACCCCCAACCCCCGGATTTGGCGCTTCCCCTCTTATCTCTATAACCTAGCAGACTTCCAACAATTTATGGAGGGGGCTTGGTTGGAATACTCATCAGCTAATGCCTCACACTCTGACAATCCCAACCTCTTCTGGGACGCTGGCAAGGCGTTCCTCAGAGGTCAGATTATCTCTTATGCCTCTTCTTTTAGATGAAACACCCTCTCTAAATACAAACTGGCTAGTGCCCGACTACACCAGGCCCAAAGGGCTCTATACTTCTCTGACTCTCCAGGTGACAGAGAGGAGTGGCTAGCAGCCAAGAGTTCGTTCGATACCTGGGCAGACACCCTTGAATTGACTAAGAAGGCAAATTTAGACGCTACTCTTCACAGGTTTGGTAACAAATCGGGAAAACTGCTTGCTAGACTCTGTAAGGGCTCCTTCCATCCCACCCACATCACGTCGTACAAACCACACCTCACCGGATAAATGAGACAATGCTCCAATTCTATTGATCTCTCTATGCCCCGGATCCCGTTGACACACAGGCGGCTACTACATTCCTGGAAAAAATTGCAATTCCCATGGTCACCCCTTCCCAGCTAGGAGCCCTCAACGCTCCCATAACCTTACCTGAAATATCAGACGTTATTCGCAAACTTCCCCCCTCCAAGGCACCTGGCCCTGATGGATTCACGGGCAAATTCTACAAGACCCTCCAGAAAATAGTGAAACCCACCCTCCACAAGGTGTATGTTGGCATGTGGCCTCTCTATATCCGACCCAACGACCACTCCTGCTGTCAACAAAGACTGGCCTCTGATTTGCCTCCTCGTCGCACCCAGGGCTATCCTGAAAAACTGGACCTCTACAAACTGCCCTTCTGTGACTCAGATACAGCGAGAGCTCCTCCTTCTTCTTTACAAAGAACGTTCCACCACGGACTTCAACCGCGACTCCTCCAAGTCTCGGTTTATGTCAAGTTGGGGACCCTTCATGCAATCTACTCTCTCTCCGGAGGAACGCTCCAACTTTGAACATTTCACATTCTTCTACTTCAAATCCCCCCCGCCATCTATACCTATGAGAAGATATGAATATATACCTATGTCTATATCTGTATATCCCTGTATATTCATGTATTGATATATCTTCTCGATGTAGAGTTCCCCCTAGTATGAAGATGTTTTTCTACTAAAATGATTCAATGTTTCTGAATTCTTTGTATGTTGCAACCTGTAGCCTTGTTTTTCCCCTGGTTCCCATGAACTGGTCAGTCAATATTTTTATATGAATTCTCGGAAAAGATTGTTTTGTTGGAATGTCCCTTCACTTATAATTGCTTGATAAACATTCCCAGCATGTAATCTATGTAATCTATCTTTTGTCTTGTAGCTTGTTGTCAAAACAACCTTTCACTTAACGCCCTAGTTAGGTCACGATGACCAGATGACCAGATGTGAAGTTATCAAAATAATAAATAATGACATGTATATGTGTATTGTGCAAGATTGTGTAATCTGAAATTTGGGCTTGTGCCCTCCATAGACTTCCATGTTAGCCTTTTCTATAAAAGCCTGTAACACTTTGTAATTATTATCACTATCCTTATGCAAGGAGTGATCCTCTGTACTACAGTGTATTCTGAAGTAAACATACATCTAAGACGAATGCAACTTGTCTGTCGTTGGTGTCCTACGTGAAGAGACTAACTTATCAATTGGTGACCCCGACGTGATGTTTAAGGGCATCCGGGTCCCCACTCACCATCATTTTGATGATTGGGGCACTCGGAGTTAATTTAGCGACACTTAACCCTGTAGCTTTTGCTATCTTCAACAACCTTTTGGCTCTATCTTAAGTCAGCCCAAGGCTATTCATGACAGGCAAAACATTTTTGTCAAATACATTCCCCATGATTTTTCTCTTTACCCCTCGAGAAATGACAATATCGTTTCGGAACTCCGGGATGTTAAGCTCCTAATTCTATCAACACGGCTGTGTACCAGCAGCCTATTTCAGTACTTCATACTGTCTATCTTGTTCTATGCTCAGAAGGACGTCTCCTTGCTGAGTGGAAATAGGCTAGTCCCTGACTAGGCTTCCTAATCCAAAGAACATACAGCAGGTCAATCACCCGTTTGTGGCTATCCGCTGAAGGCAAACCTATCCGCCTTAGGACCACAAACTTTCAAAAACCTTTCACACAAAAAATTCAACATCCACAACTTCTATACTCACATAGAAAATTGTGGTACCTGCATTTATTCATCCCTTGTAACACAAAAATTGTCTATATATATTGTCATTCCCGTGGGCAAGAAGAAAAGTTACATACATATGTTAATTCTATTATCATGCACATTTTTAAATGGTACCATATTTCATTCTAAGTAACCATACATAGACTGAATGCATATTAAAAGTTTTCAAAAGAAAAACGCGTTACCCTCTGTGAGCACACTCCCCACCCGGCACCTCAGAACCGCACAGAAAAGACAGTTTTTATATGAGAAAAAGTTTTCTCACCTGAGGCCTCTGTGGAGCTGTCCCTCCCGTGACGGTCTGACAGCCGGAGAAGGAGCCGCGATCAAGAAGACACGATTCGGACCACTTTGTCCCCTAAGTGGAAAGGACCCTTCCAGATCATTCTGGTATCCCCAACCGCTGTAAAGTTGAAAGATTATAAATACTGGGTGCACGGTTCCCATTGTAAGAGAACAGTAGTTCCAAAAGACAGCCAGTGTAACGCTGGCAAGAATTATTCTGTACCTTTGCCTTTTAGGTCTCCACCACTTACTCAGGCTCGAGCAAGAAGAGAACAGGATGAATCTTCTAGGACCTAAACCGGATGTGAAGCTCTGGTGTGTCATCCTCTGTGGAGGAGCATTGGTGTGGATCACTGTCATGACATACGAGTGGACACATCAGAAGGAGGCGGGTAAGATACATGATACTGTTCTATTGAATGCCACTATAATGGAGAAGTTGTTGCAGCTTGGAACCATTTCTGCCCCTGACCAAAGAGCAAGAAGAGATACCTACAATGGCTACCATGACAAAATGGCTGAGCCATTCCATAACTCTTTTGTTTCTATGCACTTACAAGCTGCCAAAAGACTGAACATTACTAACTGTTGGATATGCACACATGCCCCTATTTCACATAAGACTATACCCTTACTGGGCATACCTAGCACGTTGGTTGAAATAGAAGACAGTGCACATTTTGGTAATGTAAGCAAAAACATGATTGACAGAACTGTTTCACTTTTGCTTTATACAAATGCTCCGATGAGGACACCTGCGGTTTGTATTAACTTTACCTGAGCCTACTCACCTCCAAACCAGGAACAAGGATCCCAGAGCACCACTAAATCACTTGGAAACTCCAATTGTATGGACAAAGCTGACATTAGGTATTGGTTTGATGGTAAGGATGTTGTCTGGAGCACTGACCGATACAAAGAATTACATGAGCACACACACCGTCAGCACTCCCGCCACCTGGTATATAAGTGATAATGAATTTAAGACCACACAGAATAAGATCCCAATACACTTCATAAAAAGGGATCTAGTGACTCAGGCTACCCAGGAAGGGGGGGGAAGGAGATAGTGACCCCAACCAGAGTGACCCTATTGTATCCAGGCCCAAACACAGAAGATACTGATATTGAATCACACGATAGAGAGATTAAGCCATTGTTTTCAATACCGTGGGTGAATAGATGCTGCATAAAGAAAGCTTTCAGTTTTATCATTGATTTAGCAGACCTGATTGACAACGTTACTGCTTTGTATGATCGGAAACTTTATAGCTATGGCCACAGAACTAAAAATGATAAAGAAAGAGGTCTTACAACACCGGCTGGTGTTGGATTACCTCACTGCTAGTCAAGGAGGAATATGCACCGTAGTTGGAACTGCTTGCTGTAACTATATCCGGAATGATACTAGGGCTGAAGATGCCATCATTTCACATATAGAGAAAGTACAGCAATTAAAGGTTAACTTTTACAAAGAGCATACGGAAACTGCTTGGATCGATGGTAGCTGGGAAAGCTGGCTTTCCTGGAGCAATCCACGCAACTGGTTTTCTGGTATTGGAGGATGGTTTTCTGGCATTCTGCATGGTATTCTTTATGTTGTCGGAATTATTGTAATTATAATCCTTATAATCAAATGTGTACCTATGTTATGTAAATGTTGCATGAAAATGACCACCCGTGTTGGTAACGCATGCTGTGAAACCTGTATTAATGCTGGTTCTTTTGAGCCCTCAAGGTCCCGTGTTAAAACAGTTCATGAGATGGTAACCCGGATCCCTGAGATTTTCGCCCGTGGACCCCGAGGCTCTGCCATCTGACCCTGAACACCCTGCGGGAGCCTAAGAATCATGCACCAAAGAATTTGAAACACAGGAGGGACTGAGAAGATATGAATATATACCTATGTCTATATCTGTATATCCCTGTATATTCATGTATTGATATATCTTCTCGATGTAGAGTTCCCCTAGTATGAAGATGTTTTTCTACTAAAATGATTCAATGTTTCTGAATTCTTTGTATGTTGCAACCTGTAGCCTTGTTTTTCCCCTGGTTCCCATGAACTGGTCAGTCAATATTTTTATATGAATTCTCGGAAAAGATTGTTTTGTTGGAATGTCCCTTCACTTATAATTGCTTGATAAACATTCCCAGCATGTAATCTATGTAATCTATCTTTTGTCTTGTAGCTTGTTGTCAAAACAACCTTTCACTTAATGCCCTAGCTAGGTCACGATGACCAGATGACCAGATGTGAAGTTATCAAAATAATAAATAATGACATGTATATGTGTATTGTGGAAGATTGTGTAATCTGAAATTTGGGCTTGTGCCCTCCATAGACTTCCATGTTAGCCTTTTCTATAAAAGCCTGTAACACTTTGTAATCATTATCACTATCCTTATGCAAGGAGTGATCCTCTGTACTACAGTGTATTCTGAAGTAAACATACATCTAAGACGAATGCAACTTGTCTGTCGTTGGTGTCCTACGTGAAGAGACTAACTTATCACCTAGAAGCAATAGTCCCTCATAATGCCACGATGATCCCATCACTATGCTATGGTAGCTCACTGCTGGATAATTTTTTGTTTTGTCTCCTCCCTCTCACCTCTCTTCTGGTGCGTGCAATCCCTCAGTGCCCCCACCCCGGAGGGTATCTTTTACAAAGCACTATAGGTATCTTCTCTGTTACTCCTACAGCTTCCTACGACCATACCAGATTTTAAGATCTATCCAGTCTCACCTGAATGTTGTTGGCGACTGACTGTCTGATAGTATTTGTTTTCTTCTATTTTGCTAGTTCCCCTTTTACGCCCACCTGGCAGGTCTTAATGTGTATCTTTGTAGTGTTACCCTGTGCACTAGCACCTTTTACCACTATGATGTATGTATTTTACCTGTACCATGTCGCTACATCTGCCACTGACCCTTACCCTCCTGCTCTGTTACTGTTTTTGTTTATTTTTTTTACTTCCCGTTGTATAACCTTTTAAAATTCAATAAAAATTATAAAAAAAAATAAGGACTGCTTCCTTTGCTACCACACAATAGTGGACTATTAGTGTAGGATACAGCACGGCACAGTCTATGGTACAACACAACACACAATTCTGAACAAGAAGGTCTCTAAAGATAGTCAGGAAAACTGTCTATCACAATTTGAGAGACCCTAATATCAAAGGCTGTAACGATTGGTGCTCTAAAAAGTTAGGTTACAAAAAAGGAAAAAAAATAATATATTTTTATTGAGTTAATGTTTTATTGTTCCATTGTTATCTTGTTAACTGGTTTTGTTTTCTCAGCAGGAACAATAATTAGCTGCAGCACTGATCTCTGTATCCTGACAGCAGCAGGGTGCTGATCTCAGAATACATGTCAGTGCCTGCAGCACTGCAGGAGGAGATTTCTCCATCTGTAGTTAAAAAAAGGAGGTGGATGCTTTCTATTGTATCTGACCAAGCATATATCTACAGAATGTTCAATGTATGGAATTGAATATTGATGCTGTGTCACTTTTGTATAATTTTGTGTTTTATTTGAAAAATTCAATTAAAACTTATTGAAACTAAAAAAAAAAAAAAAAAGAGCTGTATGCCCAAGCATTCGGAGCATGGGGTGGTAGCTCCTATGCTTTGGCATATACTTTGTTACGCAGAGATTTCTTCATCCACATCGATCAATGTGAATGGAGGAATCTGTTATGTTCTTTTTTTTGTTCAGCCCACAGGCTGAACAAGAAAGGAACATTATATGAGTGAGCGGATGTGTGGCGGAAGCTTCTAATGTTGTGCACACACTTTTTCTGGCAGAGATTTCTTCATTCACATTGATCAATGGAGGAATGTGAATGGAAGAGGCTGTTTGTTTTGGTTTTAAAAAGATTATTGTATAGTATGTATGTGTGTCCAACGCAAAGAACGCAGTGACGTACAAGACATAAATAGAACACAAAAAGTGTAGCGCTGAAATTATGTGAGAACTAAACATATAACACTGCAAAGTATCATAAAAAACATGGAATAAAATAATATGTGTAATACGTGAACCGTCACATAAATTAATCACCAAGTGTTCAAACGATCATATCAATAGATATGAATAAATATGAATGAAGTGATTGATTCAAAGTGTCCAAACAAACGTAATGATGAGTGAAGGAGATTTTGATAGCAGATCCACCACCAAAGAAAAAGATGGGAGGCTTTCCGGAAAGCGTGGACTCAACTAAGTTTACACTTAATGAGTCACTAAAGCTTAAAGTGTTGGTATCCGGACATCAACCTTTCATTAGGAAACAGGGATGGGTTTTGAATAGAGACCAAGGCCCAGATTCATAAAGCAATTACGCCTGTCTAACTGGTGTTAGACAGGAGTAATTTCGAATTTCGCGTGCCGTATCACTAGTTTGAATCCTCAAACCATGATACGGCGGCTTCGGGCTTCGATCCGAGAGGCTTACGTCTTTGTAAGCCTTCGGATCTACGCTGCGATATTTTTGCGGCCGCTGGGAGGAGTTTGCGTCGTTTTGATGCGTCGGAATATGCAAATGTGTTTTTACGGCGATCCACGAAGATACGAGCGGTCTTCGCAATCGTTTACGTCTGTTTTTTTTTTTACGTACTGTTAGACCAGCTTTTTGCTGGTCTAACGGTGCGTAGCCCATGTTAAGTATGGCCGTCGTTCCCGCGTCGAATTAAATTTTTTTTTTTTTTTTTACGTAAGTCGTTCGGGAATAGAAATGTCCGTAAACGACGCTACTCAAACAACGAATGACGTAACGATGTGATTTCGCGCAATGCACGGCGGGAAATTTGCGAACGGAGCATGCGCAGTTCGATCGCCGCGGGAACGCGCCTATTTTAAATCCTTCACGCCCCCCTACTTGTGTAGATGGATTGCGACGGGAGAAATACACTACTCCGCCGTCGTTTACTGGACAAAATCTACCTGGATTCCACGTAGAGCCAGGTAAAAAACGGCGGCGTAGTGTATTTCTGATACGCTACGAGAATCCAATTCTCTCTGAATCTGGGCCCAAATCTTCATGTAATAGATAAGGGACCCAAAAAAATTCCGTAGTACCAGGACCAATACATATGACTCATCAATGCTTTACAAGGGATCCAGAATGCTCAGATGCAACAATTGTGGGAGGAAAGAAATGGATGCAGACATAGTGTAATAACGTATAAACTTTTTACTAAAATACACAAAATCCAAATGGTTGCACTCACATTTCAACAGGAAAATCAGAAGCATATAAACACATCTAGCAGTAAAGTCTTCTGCTGACTTTACTGCTAGATGTGTTTATATGCTTCTGATTTTCCTGTTGAAATGTGAGTGCAACCATTTGGATTTTGTGTATTTTAGTAAAAAGTTTATACGTTATTACACTATGTCTGCATCCATTTCTTTCCTCCCACAATTGTTGCATCTGAGCATTCTGGATCCCTTGTAAAGCATTGATGAGTCATATGTATCGGTCCTGGTACTACGGAAAAATTTTTGGGTCCCTTATCTATTACATGAAGATTTGGTCTCTATTCAAAACCCATCCCTGTTTCCTAATGAAAGGTTGATGTCCGGATACCAACACTTTAAGCTTTAGTGACTCATTAAGTGTAAACTTAGTTGAGTCCACGCTTTCCGGTAAGCCTCCCATCTTTTTCTTTGGTGGTGGATCTGCTATCAAAATCTCCTTCACTCATCATTACGTTTGTTTGGACACTTTGAATCAATCACTTCATTCATATTTATTCATACCTATTGATATGATCGTTTGAACACTTGGTGATTAATTTATGTGACGGTTCACGTATTACACATATTATTTTATTCCATGTTTTTTATGATACTTTGCAGTGTTATATGTTTAGTTCTCACATAATTTCAGCGCTACACTTTTTGGGTTCTATTTGTTTTCTGTTGCAGAATTGATCCAATTCTGTGGTGTTGGCAGCTAATTTATGTTCGGTTAGGTAGCGCGGTGTTATATGTACACTTGTATATATATATTTTTCACATACAAGACATAAGACTGCACTATTAATGCGAAGGTCAATACCAGTTGTGTTGGTAGAAGTTTGGTGAGAGATGATTCACGCTTTTCTGCATGATGCTTTTCAGTCCGTCACAGCATGACAAATGTGCTATCTCCATTATGAATGCTAGTGTTACCAGACCGTGCACTTCCGTCTTGTACTTGATTCTGAGCATGCGTGGAATTTTGTACGTCGGAATTTTCCACACACAATCGGAATTAACGAGAACAGATTTTGACATTGGAAAATTTGAGAACCAGCAAATGTCCGATGGAGCCTACAAACGGTCACAAAGGGCCAATTTACTGTCCTCCAGACTTTAGAGGGGAGGACTGCGGCCATCCGTAGTACAAAATATCTCAGTGGTAATAAACAACCCCCATCATTGGTGTCAGTTGGAGGAATTGTGCCCCATCGTTGGTGTCATTGGGAGAAATTGTGCCCTATCATTGGTATCATTGGGTCCCATTGTTGGCGTCATTGGGAGGAACAGTGCTCCATCGCTGATGTCCCTGGAAGCAATCGTGCCCTTCATTGTTGTCGGGGAATAAAAAAGCAGAATGAAACAAGAAAGAAGAATGAGAATGGACATAGAGTAGGTGGAGGAGAAAGAAGAATGTGACTGGAGATGGAGGAGGAGAAAGAAGAATGAGAATGGAGGAAAAGGAGGAGAAAATAGAGATGGTGGAAGACAGAGGAGAAGAATGAGAATAGAGGAGGAGAATAGAGATGGTGGAAGACTGAGGAGACGAATGAGAATTGAGGAGGAGGAGGAGGAGGAGGATGGAGATGGTGGAGGATGCAGGAGAATAAGAATGGAGGAGGAGAATGGAGAGAGTGGAAGACGGAGAAGAAGAATAATAATAAGAATGTGGTAGGAGAATGGAGATGTTGGAAGACGGAGGAGAAGAATGAGAATGAACAGCTACTGAGTTGGTGAGCTGCAGTAATAGGGAGAGGACAGAAGTGAGGGTGAAATATATATAAGGTGTAAGGTGAAAAAGAGGTGTGCAGGAGAGTTAGTTTAAGGATAGAAGACACAGCTGTCAGAAGGAGTGCATTTAAGAAAGGGGAGATCTGAAAGTTTATGCAAGATTACCTGTATTGTAAATTTCAAGGTGTTTTGTGTTCCCTCGCTTTGTGCATTCGCTGAAGTGCAGTCAGAAATGCTTCCCCACTTATAGAAATTGCTCCACTTGAAGACAGAGTCCCAGCTGCAAATGTGTCCCCTGATTATATTTTTTATGCTCATTTTAAATCGGTGTACACCACAATGGGTTTAATTTAACAAAACATTATTGACAACAATGCTACGGAATAATGGTTAAAAATCAGCAAGAAGCTACAACCCGTATTATATGGATAGTTTTTTATTCTCAATGAATTATCTGCTCCATACTCCTCTTGTATTAGATATTTTAGGGCCAGATTCTCGTACATTTGCCGCTGGCGTAGCGTAAGCCATTTACACTACGCCGCCGCAATTTAACAGAGCATTTGCCATATTCCCAAAGCACTTGCTCCGTAGTTTTGCGGCGGCGTAGTGTAAATGGCTCTGCGTATCCCCGTGTAATTCAAAGGGGGCAGCTTATATTTAAATTAAGCGCGCTCCCCGCATCGATCAAACTGCGCATGCGGCGGGCCTCAAAAATAGCCCAGTGCGCATGCTCCAGCTCACATCGGAAAAAATGAATGAAGCCGACGTGAGCGTCGTTTACGTAAATCCCTATTCGCGAACAACTTAGTAAAACAACGTAACCGATGGAAAAAGACGACGCTGTCCCGATGCCATACTTAACATGGCAACGACAGAACTTCGTAAACCTACCCCTCATATAGAAGGGGTAGGTTTACGCTTACGGAAACTACGTAAATGACGACGGGGCGGCGTAAAAACGTTTGGGAATCGTCGGATTAGGCTCATTTGCATAGGCAAATGAGAAATCATCGTAAAGGCCACCTAGCGGCCAGCGATGTCATTACATCTACGATCCGACGGTGTAATTGTTTTACACCTGTCGGATCTTCACTGTATCTATGAGTAAGTGATTCTAGGAATCACACGCATAGATACTCAGGAAAAAAAAACAGAGATACGACGGTGATTCCTACGAAACACTGGCGTATCTCTTTTGAGAATCTGGCCCTTAGTCTACAATAAGGTAAAACATTTATTAATATAAAAGCACATGGAGAGGTCATAAAAGTTCTTATCATTGGAAATGATTCTTGATTTGTGAGGATCAGGCGTTACAGTGTCTTATTTTTTATGGCAACTCTTGTACAGGTCACTAATGTTACTATATTTAAAAATGAGGGACACATGAATGTCCACAGAAAGCAATTAAGGGGCGGGTCAACAATGGTATAATTGTACAAAAATATCTAATTGCTAATAGGGAGGTATCCCGCCCTTGGGGTGAATTACTCATTGTTTAAATAAGTTTTTATTACTACTCCTGCAGGGTGTATGCCAAGATTTTTAATATTTAAGATCCATTATTAATGTTACTATCTGTGTGTGTGTTCCAATACTGAGACAATCATGTTAATGTGACATTTCCTGAGAGCCACAATAGGACACCACTCTTCCCAATAATGGAGGTTGGCTTCCATAGACATGGTCATTGTGATGGAAACAGTATCAGCAGTCACACCTCAGCCCAGTATTCTACCTCCTCTTTAGCATATCCATTCAATATCAATGAGATGATAAGTTATGTCCTGGGTGTCAACATTCTCTCTACATTCTACAGATAGACATTGTCCAGGAAAACCAAAGTGTACTTTTAATAAATAACACAATCTCATGCTTATTATTACATTTACCTAAATTGTTAAATAGTTACTATTTTATATTTGTCACCACATTTCCGATTTTTAGGGGCTTCTTTGAGAGGCAAACTCCATGTAGAAGGCATCCCTGATGAACAAAGGGGGACTAAAAGGGAAGTAAAATAGCAAGTATTTTTATTATTATCATTATTATTATACAGGTTGTATATAGTGGCAACAGATTGCGCAGTGCTTAACAATAAAAAGGCAGACATTACCGTTACATTACAATTTGGTACAAGAGGAATCAGAGGGCCCTGCTCATTAGAGTTTACAATTTAAAAAGGAGTGTATTGATTGTATACAGTTTGTTCAGGTAGATCTATAATGAGATGAGGTGAAGGCAAACAATAAGCAAGAAGATGGAACCAAATTCTCCATGTAGAATGAGCAATTGTGACTCCCTTCTTTTACACATAATCATTTATTTTATTAAATCATAACTACACAAAATTATATACTGTAAAATCAGGCTGGCCAATAAATAAAGGTGAGGACTCTGAACTAGATGAAACAAAAACATTATGTGAGGTAAGAATGCCATAACATGCAAAAACATGCAAACTTGCACATTATAGCAAGAGCCCTGTGGACACTTATGTTTAATTGCACTTTAAACAGATTATATATATATATAAAATTATATATATATATAATATATATATTATATATATATAAAATATATATATATATATATATATATATATATAATATATATATATATATATATATATATATATATATATTTATTTATATATACTATGGAAGACTGCCTAAACCATCCATTTCTTTAAACGTTTGAAAATGGAGGAACCCCTGGCAGAACCTAAAATCTCATAGAACCCCCTGATACTATTTACTATACCTACAGCTCTTTAGGTTAGTGTATTGGCCAGTGGAAAGAATGTTCTTTACATTTGTGGTCAATGGTAAGAACTCCCCATAAAGATATCTAAAAAGATCCTTGGTGTCAAGTGCAACTTATCAATAAGACAGAATTTGCTTCTTGGTCAAGCAACCCTTAGCAATAATGGAACCCTGGTTGAGAGAAGCTCATCTTCATCTAGATCAATTCTCTTCTTATTGGAACTAAGTTTGAGGAATGACTAGTTTTGGCCGATGGGGACAATTTTGTTTTCCATTTAGAATACTAAGGTTAAGGCTTACTTTTATGCCATGGCAACCCCAAGTCGTTTTCCCAGAACATCATGTCAGTATGATATTTTCCATTATATGATATACACATGGATTGTTCTAGGTCAGAGACTCACCAAGTAGTGAAGGAATGATCAGGATGTTTGGAGATGAATCTCTAGAAATAAGCCCAGACATGGCACCTCCAATATTCCTATCCTGACAGGTCATTTAATCCTCCTGCAAATTATTTTATGCTGATGATATTTTTATACTCCATTTTTATTTTTATTTTCAATAAGTCCTTTTTAAACTAAACCCATTGCTGTGCAACGTTACTAGAAGTCATAAAACATAATGGCATAAATAAAAAACACAAGAACCTACAGTGAATGTTATATTTGTTATTTTTTTCCTCAATAAATTATCTGGTTAGTTTTCCTTTTTATTAAAAAAATTAGCAGCACTGCTTATTTTTTTAAACAGTTTTTTAATTTGATGCTCTATCAAAGCAACAGTGGCAGCTGTCTGATTTTTTGGGGGGTATTTAAGTCCCTAAATATTTTTTTTTCTGTGTTGCTGTTAGTTTTATTAATCTTAGTTTTCCCTCTTGTATTAGTTATTCAGTCTACAATCCGGTAACAAATACATATTAGAAAACAAAACATTTTCCATTTTATAGTTAATATGTTATTAAAACTCAGTAAAGTTTTTAAAGTATTTGGGTTTCATCATGTTTTTTTTTTTTTTTGGTATTTAAGTCTCTTTTTTTGTGGTGTTGTTGATTAATTTCATCTCTGTTCTCACTCTTGTATAAGTTATTTAGTCTACAATCAGGTAAAAAATAAATATTAGAAAACAAAACATTTTCTATCTTATAATTAATATGGTGGAAAACCTTAATTTTAAAACTCAGTAAAGTTTTTAAAGTATTTGGGTTTCATCATGTTTAATCAGATTGTCTATTGTCTAGAAAACCTGTTTATATGCAAATCAGCAAGAACAATGCGGGATTGTTTACACATCATTTACATGAGAAGTCAGCCAATGGAAAGCCTTCATTCTCTGCCTTCCCCGCCCATCTCCCTTGTATAAAGGGGACTTCTCCCTCCTCTGATCAGTAGCTCTACTTTCAGAGATCCCTGAACACTCATCTATTACAGCCTAGCTGGAGATTTGGTAACGTTGTCTGGTGTTTATCTGCAGAAGAACTTAATACTTTGAGAAACAAATCCGTTTTCATCACCGCTGAATCCTCTCCATATTAAGGTAAGGTCACTTTCATGTAACTAATCAATGCATCTTTATTATTTAATGAGCATTCTGATAATAGTTCTTCAGAGGTTTATGAGATATATGTAATAAATATATAAAACATAAATATGAAACACTGATGAAAGGTGTAATGAGTGCAGGATCAGGACAGGATAATATGTAATTAATTGTATACAGAAGACGGGATAGACATTGGAGGCTTGCCATGATCAGCCTGATGAAAAAGTTGTTAGTAATAGATTATATGCAATAAAAGTTGGGGCAGTAATTTGTGTGATGTAATACACAATGAAACACATGTTTGGGTAGCCAAGTAATGTATAGTTGTTTTAAAAATCTCCTATTACAAGTATATTCCAATCTGTACAAACAAATGACTGAAAAGTGTTGACTAGTTTGCTATGAAAGATTCCCTCTCACCAAAATAAGAGTATAACATTTTACATAATGACCTCACTGAGCATTCCTTTCAATTAATTTCATGAAGTCTGTCAGTCTGATGATATGGGGTCTTACTGAGACCATAACGATGACATTGAGCAGGAAAATACATTACAAATATTTTTAAGGTGCCTGAAAAGAGATAATTGAGTGTTTGGATGTTATGACATCACTCATGGTCATTGTGGGTCATTCTGGGACTTCAGTTTGGGGAGAATGATTTAGGGAAGAGTCACTAATATCTTCTGATGGCTTTAGCATAGCCTCTGACACCTTGTACTGGGTACCAAATGTGAGGCAACTAGTTTCCTTAGTTTACATCATAGTTATGGTTAAAATTACACTTCTTACCTGGCTGAGCTCTGTGTTCATCCTCCCTACTTTATGTAAGGAAACTGGAAAGTTAAGATAGCTGGCCGGCAACAAAAAATAAAAGTATCTCTTGTAGGTCATGCTTTTGGTATGTTTGGTCTTTTCATGGCATGGTCTGCCAGAAATATAAGATTTACCAAAATTCTTCTGACAACAGATACACCTTTCCTCTTGCTGGCCAAAGTTTATTACTTTTCCTTCCCAAAGGTCACTTGGAGGTAAAATTACTCTTTTGACCCCCCAGTTACCCAGACAGCCCCCGCACACAACTGAACAGATAACTATTGGATATATCCTGGCACCTATCTATTGCTATAAGTCTTGGCTTTTCCTTTTTCTTTTATAATTGATAAAGTTATAAATTTGCTTGATAATTGTCTTGTATATGAATCGCTGTATTTCTATATTAAGGTCCATTTAACTGTACTCCATACATTTCTGTTGTTCTGTTCAACTCTCTCACTTATATGAAACTTATTCCTGAGTCACATTTATTAATAAGTGGAGCTTTATTGAGCATTTCCCTTTGTATAGGTATATAAATGCTGGTAACAGGATTCATATTTTACACATTTCTAAAGTTTCTCTTAAAAGATTTGTTTTCTTTTTGTAAGAAATTTTCTTTTTGTTTCCTCTTCAGGACACTATGGCCTCCATTGTTCAAAATGTGGAAGGTGTTCTGGACAGAATGGTCTCCTCCTATTCACAAGGTCTACAGGAGGTAGACTTACAGGAGTACTTCCTCATGGTGAAGGAACTTGGGGAAGGAGGCTATGGAAGAGTATTATCAGCAAACCACAAGATAACAGGTCAGTAAATTAATATAACTAACAATTCAATATCATCTACAATTTTATATATATATATGTGTGTAAATTTGATCTGTGGAATGTGGAATTTATACTGTATTTACTACATCCCCATAAGTATTAAATGTTTAAAACATTATTTAATGTTGGTAGAATTATTTAGGTAACTAAGCAATAGGCTGATTCTTGGGAAGAGTTATGTAAATATCAAAATACTTTGATGGGTACATATCTGTCTGGAGGAGTAGACTGTATTTGCATGCAGACTGCCCTAGATAATGATCACATGTGATGCTGATCCTCCATGATTAAAATAAAAGGCATTCAATCAATGAAAGGGGTGGACCAGGAACAGTCAGGCTGGGGAGGATCTGATGCTAATAGAGATGGGCATCACTCAGTCAGGAAACAATATGGGGTCTGTCTGACTTGTTGCAGCTTCTAATGCACAGTGAGAAAAACTTGCAGTGTGCGGTGAAATCAGAGTAATGCCTCGTAGACACGACCAGTTTTCCTGGCAGGAGAACTGCCATGAGGGCTTTTGGTCGGGAATCCATGCTCCATCACAGTTTTTCCAAGAGGAAAACCACCGGGAATCCCGACGGGGAAAAAAGATGTTCTCTTTTTTCCTGTCGGGATTCCCGGCTTTTTTTAGGCCAGCAGTTTCCCTATGGGGAAAACCTGTGGTGGAGCATACACACGGCTGAGTTTCCAGACAAAGCTCGCATGCCAGTTTTCCTGCTGGGAAACCCAGCCGTGTGTAGGGGGAAAAAAAATACAGAGTAGGTTCTTGGTTTCCCCGGTTTTCCTGGCGGACTTTTTACAGCCAGGAAAAACCGATCGCGTGTACAAGGAATATTGAGATTTCAGTACGGGAGAGGTTCCTGTACAGCTGACTGCTGGTAAGGCTGAAATGTTGCTTTAAATGAAGCATAATACATTATCAAATATTTTAATAAGATCGGTTGCTCCAAGATTGAGATTTTTCAAGTGGACATAAAAAATTACCAGCTATAAATTAATAATTTTGTAATCTAAGTTATTTTTTTATTTATTTTTACAGGTCAAAAAATGGCATTGAAGATCATGGATTAAAAACAGAATCAGCCAGTGGTCTTTCTTCGGGAGTTCAGTGTTTCATACTTACTTTCTTCTCATCCCAACATCATCGGATGTTATGGCATCGCCTTCACCACCATCGACTACTTTGTCTTCGTCCAAGAACTGGCCCCTGTTGGTGATCTGTGCTCCATGATTTTACCACATGTAAGTACATTAAGTTTTCAGTATACCCATATTTTTAAGTTTTGATAAAGAAATGTTATAACAAATAGTTTGAATTTTCCATCACTTTACCATCGACAGGACATTTAGCGAAAGAGAATCTCTTTTGGGGGACCACATATAGAAATATAATCCATCCCTAGTCTAAAAAAATAAAAAATAAAAATAAATACGGCCAAACATATACTTTAACTGATTGTGAATTTCTCATCTACCCTACTGTATTTAACATTTTTTTTGTATTTCATTTTTCATAGGTGGGAATTCCAGAAGATGCTGTTAAACGGTGTGCTGTACAGATCTCCAATGCTCTCGAATTCATGTCAGAAAAAGGACTTGTTCATATGGATTTGAAGCCAGAAAACATTTTGTTGTGTGACCAGGACTGCCACTCCATCAAGATCACAGACTTTGGCCTTGCTAAGGTCAAAGGGACAGTGATAACCTCCAGGCATGGCAGCAAACACTACATGGCCCCAGAATTGCGCGACTGGACCATTTCAGATGGACTGGTTGTAGATGGCAGCCTGGATGTGTGGTCGTTTGGTTTCATCATCTACTGCCTACTCACAGGGGGGAGTTTCCATGGACGGTGGGCCACTCTTGATGATGAAGCATTTGAACGTTTTGTTGACTGGGAAAACAATTTTTATATGGACAATCCTCCTGAAGAATGGAGAAAGATTCCCACTGGAATTCAAAGGATGTTTATCGATCTTTTGGCCATTGACTTTACTAAAAGAAGTAAAGCTACAGAAATCCTGAAATATGTGAGTGAAATTTGGAAGGAAGACTCTCCAGATGTAACCACAGTTCAAGCAGAGATGAGGATCCCATCGAAAGCAGTTCTGTACAATCTGAGGAATCCATGGCTTCCCGCTTGAACACCTCAGAGGGCAATGTTTCCATCACATCCTTTTCTTACCTTTTGAACGCAGACACTTCCGGATCTCAGTCTCAGATGACTCCAGAGCCACAGAAGGACAATATGGAAGAGGCAAATATCATATTTGATGAGGAATTTTCTTTACATGTTGGTGCAGAGGTAGACATTGGTGAGTAATGGAGCATCTAAAAGAACATCACATACATCCAACTTTTTCAGGTATGTGGCTTTCTCAATTCAATATTCAATGTTTTAGCGTCATGTCACACTAGCAACTCTTCACTAAGTCATTTTTGAACCACAATATCTGCCAGCGGTCTTGTTCAATGCATAGCTGCCACTATTTACTGAAGATGGTGAAGGATGGAGGAGGAGAAGAAATGAAGGATGGTGAAGGATGGAGGAGAATGGAAATTGAGAAGGAAGAGGAAGGAGGAGAGGAAAATGAAGAAGAGGAAGATGAATAGTGATGGTTGATGGTGATGGTTGAGGAGTGAGTAGGAAAATGAAAAATGGAGGAAGAGGAGAATGAAGATGGTTGGGGATGGAGTAGGAGAATGAAAATGGAGGAAGAGGGGAATGAAGATGGTTGGGGATCGTTTCCGTTCGTTTTTCGTAAGACGCCCCGTTTTCCCGTTTTTGTTTGTTCCCATTCGTTTTTCGTGCGACGCATGTTTTCTGTATTCCGATCGTTTCGTTATCTTCGTTACCGTTTTATTTTTGTACATGCGGGATGGTTCGTATTCTGTTTAATTTATTGGTCGTTTCTTGTTGGACAATAATTTTCGAGAATTTTCGTCATTTTGTACTTTCGTAAATATATTGCGGGATTCGCGGCACTTTCAACACCCAGCTCATCATAGTAACTATTGTTAAGCCCCATACACTTGGTCAGACTTTTTTTTTTAACAACAAAACATAAAAACAATCGTTTTTCGATCGTTTTCAGAAATTGTTGTTTGTTTTTAAACTCCTTAAACTAAACTAGTTTTTGAACCACAATTTCTGCAGCAGCGGTCTTGTTTCAATGCATAGCTGCCACTATTTACTGAAGATGGTGAAGGATGGAGGAGGAGGAGAAATGAAGATGGTGAAGGATGGAGGGAGAATGGAAATTGAGAAGGAAGAGTAAGGAGGAGAAGGAAAATGGAAGAGGAGAAGATTAGATGGGTGATGGTGATGATGGGTTGAGGACGTGAGTAGAGAAATGAGAATGGAGGAAGAGTAGAATGAAGATGGTTGGGGATGGAGTAGGAGAATGAGAATGGAGGAGGAGGGGGAATGGAAATTAGATGGTGGCTGAGGGAGAATGAAAGGAGGATTAGGAGGAGAATGAAGATGGTGAAGGATGAAGAGTAGGAGGAGAATGAAGATGGTGAGGGATGGAGGAGGAGAATGGAGATGGTGTGAGGATGGAGGAGGGAGAATGAGAATTATTGGAAGAGAGAGGGAATTAAGATGTGGCGGGAGGATGGAAGAGGAGAGAATGGAGATAGTGAGAGTGGATGAAGAATGGAGGAGGAGAAGAAATGTGTGATGTGGAGAATGGGAGGAGGAGAATGAGAATGGAGGGAGGAGGAGAGAGGAGGAGGAGGAGAGGAGAGGCGGAAAATAATGAGAATGGAGAGAGGAGAGAGAATGGCAATGATGGAGGATGGAGGAGGATAAGGAACTGAAGGAGACTGGATGAAATGGAGGTGGAGAAATGAAATGTGGAGGATGTTGGGAGGAGAGCAAAAGGGATGAGAATGGAGATGGAGAATGAGAATTGGAGATGGTGAAGGATGAAGAGAGAATGAGAAAGGATGAGAGAATGGAGATGGTGGAGGATTAAAGTGGAGAATGAGAATGGAGGAAGAGGAGGAGAATGAAGATGATGGGGGGGAGGAGAATGAGAATGAGGAGGGTGAGAATGGAGATGGTGGAGGAAGAGAATGAAGGAGAAGGAAGAGAGGAGGAGAGAAGTTGATGGTTGAGGATGGAGGGAGTGCGAATGCGAAGGAGGAAGTGAATGGAGATGGTGGAGGAGTGAAGTGAGGGGAGAATGAAAGCTGGTGGAGGATGAGGAGGAGAATGGTGATGAGTGATTGGGATGATTGGTTGGAGGAGAATGAGAATGGATCTGAAGGACAAGTGGGTGAGGAATGGAGGATGGAGGAGATGGTGAGTATGGTGGAGAGGGAGAATTGAGAGGGAGGAGAACCCACCCCCGACGTTAAGATGATAACCAAAGTGCCATGGGAAACCCTAACGATAGAGAAAGGACAGGGGTGAGGCAGTGGACAGATATGCCCACTAGGAATAAACAGGAACCTACAAGAGCTCGAAACAGTGGAGCAAATTAGACATGGGCAGTAAAAGGGGATAATAAGACTGGCTCAGCTATACGAGGGTAGGACCTTAAAAACATTCACCACCCTGAGAGAGGAATATGAAATTCCCCAATTGCACGTTCTATAGGTATCTACAAGTTAGGCATGCACTAAACACCCAGTTTAAAGGAGTAGGGCCGAACTGGATAAAGGCACGAAATACTTTAAAGAATAAGAGGGGGGATAGAGAAGAAGGGGTTTATATCCGTAATCTACCCATATATCTGTGAGGAGAACATAGGGGGACCAATGCAGCTTAAAAGTAAAAAGAAATGGGAGGAAGACTTGGGAATTATAACAGAAGAGCAATGGAGGATTGAATTGGAGAGAGGGCAAATGGCCACAGTTTCACCAGCCCAAAGGATATCCTTTTTAAGGATGATACATAGGGCATATTACACCCCAAAAAAACTATTTAGCTTTGGCTGCAGACCGGATGCAGAATGCCCCAGATGCCAGGATACGGGGGACCTATTACACATGATATGGAGATGCCCTAAACTATTTAGGTATTGGTTGGAGATCATTAGAATTATTAATAAAACATATGGGACCAGGCTGGGGATGGACCCGAGTACGACAAAAGCTGTAGTAAGGTGCCTATTCCAGACAAGAAAACAAATTGCTCAAAGATGGCAGGCAGTAAACCCCCCATTAATAAGAGAGTGGACTAATAGCGTGACAGAAACGGTATGGAAAGAGAAAACTGTTTATATCAAAGGGGAAACATCAAGGAATTCGATAAAATATGGAAACCGTGGTTACTTGAAATAGGATATCAGGAATGAAACCTCAAGGAGCTAATAGGAAATCATAGATGGGAGGGAGGGGGGGGTAGGGAGAGAAGGAGAAAAGGAAAAAAGGATGCAGCCACCAGGGGTCAAATCCAAGATTACAGTATGCGGGGAAGGGAAAAATGTTTTTTTTTATGTATAAATAAAAAAAAATTGTATGTGACCTGTTTTTATATGAAAAATAATGAAATAAAGAGAATTAATTAATAAAAAAAAAGAAATGGGGGAGGAGAATGGAGGAGAAGGATGAGAATGATAATGGAGGTGAATATAGAAGGAGGAGCAAGAAGGGGAATGGATTAGGAGAATGAGAATTGAGGAGGATGGAGTAGGAGAATGAGAATTGAGGAGGATGGAGTAGGAGAATGAAAATGGAGGAGAGAGAAGAATGGAGATGGTGGAGAATGGGGGAGGAAGATAATGAGAATGAAGATGGTGGAGGAGGAAATGGAGGAGGATGAGGAGTAGAATGAAGATGGTGAAGGATGGAGGAGGAGAATGAGAAGGTAGGAAGAGGAGGAGAATATAGATGGTGGAGGATGGAGAGAGGAATAAGAATAGAAGAAGGAATAAAGAGGATGATAGATTGAAGATGGTGGGATAATTGGAAATAGGAGGAGAGAATGAAAATGATGGAGGAGAGATTGAGTTTGGAGGAGGAGAATGGTGATGGTGGAGCAGAAAATGTGGGGAGAGGAAGGAAGGGAGGAGAATGGATGAAGAGGAGAATTGAGGAGGAAGAGGAGAATGAGAATGATGGAGGAGGAGAAGAATGAGAGTGAAGTAAGAGGAGAAGAGGGAGGAGAATGGAGATAAAGGAGAAGGAGTGTAGATAGAAATGGAAATTAAGGAAATAGAGGAAGAGGAAGGAGGAGAGAGATAAGAATGGAGAATAAGGGGGAATAAACCCCCATGTACGAAAACTGAGCCTGCAAGATATGGAGCTAGAGGAGGTCTCACCAATCTCGAGGCGAGAGAGGCTTCTGGAGGATCTCAGATAGGAGGCATGAGGGAGGAGAACGAGATCTCCCTCTCATGAGAGGATCTGGTGTCATGAGGATGGAGGAAATGGAGGATAATGGATGTTCAGTAGGTCCCTTGGATCAGGAGAATCAGGACTGCTTCATGGTGGAGATCCATCTCCAGGATTCCTCCTGCTCATTGGAGGAGAAGAATTCTCCTTGGGTCGCCATTCTTCTCCGACAGGGGAGGAGGAGGAATCCCCATCTTCTTCGAATTCTCCATATTCTGCCCCCGAATCTCCATTCTGAGGAAGGCCAATGGGAGGTAGAAGAAGAGAAGAAAGATAAAATCCATTCTTCCCTCCTCCTTCCTCCCGCCCACATCTTCTCCATCCTGGAGGAGGAGAATCGAGAATCATTCGGAATGGAAGGATGATGTCTCCAAGGAACCGAAAGGAGAGAGAGGATTTGCCATGGAGGAAAATTCCATTCTCCTTCCTCTCCCTTCCGAAAGCGTTCACCAATAGGATTCCCCATGTCTTCCCTCTGAGGGATTGGAGGAGAATCCACTAGAGATTAATCTTCATTCTTATTTTTATACAGATTTTTATTGGCTCCATCTCCACAACAAGTTTGGCAACACCGCTTTACAACATCATGGAAGATAGTACAGTCACAAACAATTCACCATTCCTGTGCAGGACCCGATTACCCCCACCCCAATCATTAAGAGTCCTTACAGTCTTCCCAGACCACGGAGGACTTAAGTGGAAACCAAGGGGACCAGTTGGCCAAATTCTGGAGGTGGCTGATCAGATGGACACAATGAAAAACAGTTGTTAGGTGTGGAAAGTAGATAGGTCATCTCTGAAGGCCCGGTTTTCAGGGATCCTCTAAAAGCTAATAGAGAAGTGAGATAGACGGACAGATTGGGGTACGAGGTCCAAAGCTGGAAAAGGCTCTGACAAAGTCTTGAAGACGGAGCATGTGGAGCAAGTAATGAGAGATAGACATGTGCACATTTGTTTCCGTTCCGTTTCGTATCGGTCCGTAGGTTCATTTCCGTCGTTTTTTCGTCTAAGACACACAGTTTTCCCGTTTGTTCCCGTTCGTTTTTTGTTTTCCGTATTCCGATCGTTTCGTATCTTCGTTACCGTTTTATTTTCGTACGTACATGCGGGATGGTTCGTATTCTGTTTAATATATTGTCGTTTCTTGTTGGACAATAATTTTCATGAATTTTCGTCATTTTGTACTTTCGTAAATACATCGCGGGATTCGCGGCACTTTCAACACCCGGTCTCATCCATAGTAACTATTGTTAAGCCCCATACACTTGGTCAGACTTTTTTTTTTACAACAAACATAAAAACGATCGTTTTCCCGATCGTTTTCAGAAAATTTTGTTCGTTTTTTAAACTCCATCAGAAAACCATTTTTTGGTTCAAAGGTCTGGCCAACTGATCTCCCTTCAGATGAAAATCCACATAAACCTTTTGTGAAGAAGAAATCCACAGAAAAGTTTATTTGGCTTTACTCAGCACAAAAAAAAGCTGCTTCACTAACTACACTCACTGCATTCTGCAAATCTTTTGTTTATACTATAAACAAAAGATTTGCATTCTGTATTCAAAGACAATACAGAATGGCAAACTTTTGTTTATACTATAAACAGAAGATTTGCATTCTGTATTTTGAATACAAACAGAAAAGGCATTCAAACAAAATACAGCATGCAAATCTTTTGTTACAGATTTCATTTCCGTTCTTTTGCCGTTTTCGCTTTGTCGTATTTCTGTCGGATTGTTCGTTCGTATTTGCGGTCGTTCGTTATGCGGCTCATTCGTAATCCCGTCGTTTTCCGTATTTTGGTGCTTTAATTTTTTCGTATGTACACATTATCCCACGGGTACGAAA